>JAUPMV010000077.1:0-215886 GCA_030848855.1 Branchinecta sandiegonensis
TGGACAGAATAAAGTGGAGACTATAGTGGACAGACTAAAGTGGACAGACTCTAGTGGAAAGACTAAGTGGACAGACTAAAGCGGAAAGACTAAAGTGGAAAGAATAAAGTGGAGACTATAGTGGAAAGACTAAAGTGGACAGACTAAAGTGGAAAGACTAAAGTGGAAACACTAAAGTGGACAGACTATAGTGGAAAGACTATAGTGGAAAGACTAAGTGGACAGACTAAAGCGGAAAGACTAAAGTGGAAAGACTAAAGTGGACAGACTATAGTGGAAAGACTAAAGTAGACAGACTAAAGTGGACAGACTATAGTGGAGAGACTGTAGTGGACAGACTTTGGTGGAAAGACTATAGTGGAAAGACTATAGTGGACAGAATAAAGTGGAGACTATAGTGGACAGACTAAAGTGGACAGACTCTAGTGGAAAGACTAAGTGGACAGACTAAAGCGGAAAGACTAAAGTGGAAAGAATAAAGTGGAGACTATAGTGGAAAGACTAAAGTGGACAGACTAAAGTGGAAAGACTAAAGTGGAAACACTAAAGTGGACAGACAGTAGTGGAAAGACTATAGTGGAAAGACTAAGTGGACAGACTAAAGCGGAAAGACTAAAGTGGAAAGACTAAAGTGGACAGACTATAGTGGAAAGACTAAAGTGGACAGACTAAAGTGGAAAGACTAAAGTGGAAAGACTGAAGTGGACAGACTATAGTGGAGAGACTGTAGTGGACAGAATAAAGTGGAGACTATAGTGGAAAGACTAAAGTGGACAGAGAATAGTGGAAAGACTAAAGTGGAAAGACTATAGTGGAAAGACTATAATGGAAAGACTGTAGTGGACAGAATAAAGTGGAGACTACAGTGGAAAGACTAAAGTGGAAAGACTAAAGTGGACAGACTATAGTTGAAAGACTATAGTGGAAAGACTGTAGTGGACTGAATAAAGTGGAGACTATAGTGGAAAGACTAAAGTGGACAGAGAATAGTGGAAAGACTAAAGTGGACAGACTGTAGTGAAAGACTATAGTGGAAAGACTGTAGTGGAAAGACTAAAGTGGACAGACTATAGTGGAAAGACTAAAGTGGACAGACTAAAGTGGAAAGACTAAAGTGGAAAGACTAAACTGGACAGACTCTAGTGGAAAGACTATTGTGGAAAGACTGTCGTGGACAGAATGAAGTGGAGACTATAGTGGAAAGACTAAAGTGGACACAGAATAGTGGAAAGACTAAAGTGGACAGTCTATAGTGGAAAGACTAAAGTGGACAGACTAAAGTGGAAAGACTAAAGTGGAAAGACTAAAGTGGACAGACTATAGTGGAAAGACTAAAGTGGACACAGAATAGTGGAAAGACTAAAGTGGACAGTCTATAGTGGAAAGACTAAAGTGGACAGAAGATAGTGGAAATGATTAAAGTGGAAAGACTAAAGTGGACAGACTAAAGTGGACAGACTAAAGTGGAAAGACTAAAGTGGACAGACTAAAGCGGAAAGATTAAAGTGGAAAGACCAAAGTGGACAGACTATAGTGGAAAGACTAAAGTGGACAGACTAAAGTGGAAAGACTAAAGTGGAAAGACTAATGTGGAGAGACTGTAGTGGAAAGACTAAAGTGGACAGACTATAGTGGAAAGACTAAAGTAGACAGACTAAAGTGGAAAGAGTAAAGTGGAAAGACTAAAGTGGACAGACTATACTGGAAAGACTATAGTGGAAAGACTTTAGTGGACAGAATAAAGTGGAGACTTTAGTGTAAAGACTAAAGTGGGCACAGAATAGTGGAAAGACTAAAGTGGACAGTCTATAGTGGAAAGACTAAAGTGGACCAACGAAACTGGAAAGACTAAAGTGGACAGACTAAAGTGGAAAGACTAAAGTGGACACAGAAAAGTGGAAAGACTAAAGTGGACAGTCTATAGTGGAAAGACTAAAGTGGACAGACTAAAGTGGAAAGACTAGATTGGAAAGACTAAAGTGGACAGACTATAGTGGAAAGACTAAAGTGGACAGACTATAGTGGAAAGACTAAAGTGGACATTCTAAAGTGGAAAGACTAAAGTGGAAAAACTAAAGTGGACAGAAGATAGTGGAAATGACTAAAGTGGAAAGACTAAAGTGGACAGACTAAAGTGGACAGACTAAAGTGGAAAGACTAAAGTGGACAGACTCTAGTGGAAAGACTGAAGCGGAAAGACTAAAGTGGAAAGACTAGAGAGTAGTGGAAAGACTAAAGTGGACAGACTATGGTGGAAAGACTATAGTGGAAAGACTATAGTGGACAGAATAAAGTGGAGACTATAGTGGACAGACTAAAGTGGACAGACTCTAGTGGAAAGACTAAGTGGACAGACTAAAGCGGAAAGACTAAAGTGGAAAGAATAAAGTGGAGACTATAGTGGAAAGACTAAAGTGGACAGACTAAAGTGGAAAGACTAAAGTGGAAACACTAAAGTGGACAGACTATAGTGGAAAGACTATAGTGGACAGACTATAGTGGAAAGACTAAAGTGGACAGACTAAAGTGGACAGACTATAGTGGAGAGACTGTAGTGGACAGACTTTGGTGGAAAGACTATAGTGGAAAGACTATAGTGGACAGAATAAAGTGGAGACTATAGTGGACAGACTAAAGTGGACAGACTCTAGTGGAAAGACTAAGTGGACAGACTAAAGCGGAAAGACTAAAGTGGAAAGAATAAAGTGGAGACTATAGTGGAAAGACTAAAGTGGACAGACTAAAGTGGAAAGACTAAAGTGGAAACACTAAAGTGGACAGACAGTAGTGGAAAGACTATAGTGGAAAGACTAAGTGGACAGACTAAAGCGGAAAGACTAAAGTGGAAAGACTAAAGTGGACAGACTATAGTGGAAAGACTAAAGTGGACAGACTAAAGTGGAAAGACTAAAGTGGAAAGACTGAAGTGGACAGACTATAGTGGAGAGACTGTAGTGGACAGAATAAAGTGGAGACTATAGTGGAAAGACTAAAGTGGACAGAGAATAGTGGAAAGACTAAAGTGGAAAGACTATAGTGGAAAGACTATAATGGAAAGACTGTAGTGGACAGAATAAAGTGGAGACTACAGTGGAAAGACTAAAGTGGAAAGACTAAAGTGGACAGACTATAGTTGAAAGACTATAGTGGAAAGACTGTAGTGGACTGAATAAAGTGGAGACTATAGTGGAAAGACTAAAGTGGACAGAGAATAGTGGAAAGACTAAAGTGGACAGACTGTAGTGAAAGACTATAGTGGAAAGACTGTAGTGGAAAGACTAAAGTGGACAGACTATAGTGGAAAGACTAAAGTGGACAGACTAAAGTGGAAAGACTAAAGTGGAAAGACTAAACTGGACAGACTCTAGTGGAAAGACTATTGTGGAAAGACTGTCGTGGACAGAATGAAGTGGAGACTATAGTGGAAAGACTAAAGTGGACACAGAATAGTGGAAAGACTAAAGTGGACAGTCTATAGTGGAAAGACTAAAGTGGACAGACTAAAGTGGAAAGACTAAAGTGGAAAGACTAAAGTGGACAGACTATAGTGGAAAGACTAAAGTGGACACAGAATAGTGGAAAGACTAAAGTGGACAGTCTATAGTGGAAAGACTAAAGTGGACAGACTAAAGTGGAAAGACTAAAGTGGAAAGATTAAAGTGGACGGACTATAGTGGAAAGACTAAAGTGGACAGACTATAGTGGAAAGACTAAAGTGGACATTCTAAAGTGGAAAGACTAAAGTGGAAAAACTAAAGTGGACAGAAGATAGTGGAAATGACTAAAGTGGAAAGACTAAAGTGGACAGACTAAAGTGGACAGACTAAAGTGGAAAGACTAAAGTGGACAGACTCTAGTGGAAAGACTGAAGCGGAAAGACTAAAGTGGAAAGACTAGAGAGTAGTGGAAAGACTAAAGTGGACAGACTATGGTGGAAAGACTATAGTGGAAAGACTATAGTGGACAGAATAAAGTGGAGACTATAGTGGACAGACTAAAGTGGACAGACTCTAGTGGAAAGACTAAGTGGACAGACTAAAGCGGAAAGACTAAAGTGGAAAGAATAAAGTGGAGACTATAGTGGAAAGACTAAAGTGGACAGACTAAAGTGGAAAGACTAAAGTGGAAACACTAAAGTGGACAGACTATAGTGGAAAGACTATAGTGGAAAGACTAAGTGGACAGACTAAAGCGGAAAGACTAAAGTGGAAAGACTAAAGTGGACAGACTATAGTGGAAAGACTAAAGTGGACAGACTAAAGTGGACAGACTATAGTGGAGAGACTGTAGTGGACAGACTTTGGTGGAAAGACTATAGTGGAAAGACTATAGTGGACAGAATAAAGTGGAGACTATAGTGGACAGACTAAAGTGGACAGACTCTAGTGGAAAGACTAAGTGGACAGACTAAAGCGGAAAGACTAAAGTGGAAAGAATAAAGTGGAGACTATAGTGGAAAGACTAAAGTGGACAGACTAAAGTGGAAAGACTAAAGTGGAAACACTAAAGTGGACAGACAGTAGTGGAAAGACTATAGTGGAAAGACTAAGTGGACAGACTAAAGCGGAAAGACTAAAGTGGAAAGACTAAAGTGAACAGACTATAGTGGAAAGACTAAAGTGGACAGACTAAAGTGGAAAGACTAAAGTGGAAAGACTGAAGTGGACAGACTATAGTGGAGAGACTGTAGTGGACAGAATAAAGTGGAGACTATAGTGGAAAGACTAAAGTGGACAGAGAATAGTGGAAAGACTAAAGTGGAAAGACTATAGTGGAAAGACTATAATGGAAAGACTGTAGTGGACAGAATAAAGTGGAGACTACAGTGGAAAGACTAAAGTGGAAAGACTAAAGTGGACAGACTATAGTTGAAAGACTATAGTGGAAAGACTGTAGTGGACTGAATAAAGTGGAGACTATAGTGGAAAGACTAAAGTGGACAGAGAATAGTGGAAAGACTAAAGTGGACAGACTGTAGTGAAAGACTATAGTGGAAAGACTGTAGTGGAAAGACTAAAGTGGACAGACTATAGTGGAAAGACTAAAGTGGACAGACTAAAGTGGAAAGACTAAAGTGGAAAGACTAAACTGGACAGACTCTAGTGGAAAGACTATTGTGGAAAGACTGTCGTGGACAGAATGAAGTGGAGACTATAGTGGAAAGACTAAAGTGGACACAGAATAGTGGAAAGACTAAAGTGGACAGTCTATAGTGGAAAGACTAAAGTGGACAGACTAAAGTGGAAAGACTAAAGTGGAAAGACTAAAGTGGACAGACTATAGTGGAAAGACTAAAGTGGACACAGAATAGTGGAAAGACTAAAGTGGACAGTCTATAGTGGAAAGACTAAAGTGGACAGACTAAAGTGGAAAGACTAAAGTGGAAAGATTAAAGTGGACGGACTATAGTGGAAAGACTAAAGTGGACAGACTATAGTGGAAAGACTAAAGTGGACAGACTATAGTGGAAAGACTAAAGTGGAAAAACTAAAGTGGACAGAAGATAGTGGAAATGATTAAAGTGGAAAGACTAAAGTGGACAGACTAAAGTGGACAGACTAAAGTGGAAAGACTAAAGTGGACAGACTAAAGCGGAAAGACTAAAGTGGAAAGACCAAAGTGGACAGACTATAGTGGAAAGACTAAAGTGGACAGACTAAAGTGGAAAGACTAAAGTGGAAAGACTAATGTGGAGAGACTGTAGTGGAAAGACTAAAGTGGACAGACTATAGTGGAAAGACTAAAGTAGACAGACTAAAGTGGAAAGAGTAAAGTGGAAAGACTAAAGTGGACAGACTATACTGGAAAGACTATAGTGGAAAGACTTTAGTGGACAGAATAAAGTGGAGACTTTAGTGTAAAGACTAAAGTGGGCACAGAATAGTGGAAAGACTAAAGTGGACAGTCTATAGTGGAAAGACTAAAGTGGACCAACGAAACTGGAAAGACTAAAGTGGACAGACTAAAGTGGAAAGACTAAAGTGGACACAGAAAAGTGGAAAGACTAAAGTGGACAGTCTATAGTGGAAAGACTAAAGTGGACAGACTAAAGTGGAAAGACTAAATTGGAAAGACTAAAGTGGACAGACTATAGTGGAAAGACTAAAGTGGACAGACTATAGTGGAAAGACTAAAGTGGACATTCTAAAGTGGAAAGACTAAAGTGGAAAAACTAAAGTGGACAGAAGATAGTGGAAATGACTAAAATGGAAAGACTAAAGTGGACAGACTAAAGTGGACAGACTAAAGTGGAAAGACTAAAGTGGACAGACTCTAGTGGAAAGACTGAAGCGGAAAGACTAAAGTGGAAAGACTAGAGAGTAGTGGAAAGACTAAAGTGGACAGACTATGGTGGAAAGACTATAGTGGAAAGACTATAGTGGACAGAATAAAGTGGAGACTATAGTGGACAGACTAAAGTGGACAGACTCTAGTGGAAAGACTAAGTGGACAGACTAAAGCGGAAAGACTAAAGTGGAAAGAATAAAGTGGAGACTATAGTGGAAAGACTAAAGTGGACAGACTAAAGTGGAAAGACTAAAGTGGAAACACTAAAGTGGACAGACTATAGTGGAAAGACTATAGTGGAAAGACTAAGTGGACAGACTAAAGCGGAAAGACTAAAGTGGAAAGACTAAAGTGGACAGACTATAGTGGAAAGACTAAAGTGGACAGACTAAAGTGGACAGACTATAGTGGAGAGACTGTAGTGGACAGAATAAAGTGGAGACTATAGTGGAAAGACTAAAGTTGACAGAGAATAGTGGAAAGACTAAAGTGGACAGTCTATAGTGGAAAGACTAAAGTGGACAGACTAAAGTGGAAAGACTAAAGTGGAAAGACTAAAGTGGACAGACTATAGTGGAAAGACTATAGTGGAAAGAGTGTAGTGGACAGAATAAAGTGGAGACTATAGTGGAAAGGCTAAAGTGGAAAGACTATAGTGGAAAGACTAAAGTGGACAGACTATAGTGGAAAGACTAAAGTGGACAGACTATAGTGGAAAGACTAAAGTGGACAGACTAAAGTGGACAGAAGATAGTGGAAATGATTAAAGTGGAACGACTAAAGTGGAAAGACTAAAGTGGACAGAAGATAGTGGAAATGATTAAAGTGGAAAGACTAAAGTGGACAGACTAAAGTGGACAGACTAAAGTGGAAAGACTAAAGTGGACAGACTAAAGCGGAAAGACTAAAGTGGAAAGACCAAAGTAGACAGACTATAGTGGAAAGACTAAAGTGGACAGACTAAAGTGGAAAGACTAAAGTGGAAAGACTAAAGTGGACAGACTATAGTGGAAAGACTATAGCGGAAAGACTGTAGCGGACAGAAAAGTGTGGAGACTATAGTGGAAAGACTAAAGTTGAAAGACTAAAGTGGACAGAGAATCGTGGAAAGACTAAAGTGGACGGAGTATAGTGGAAAGACTAAAGTGGAAAGACTAAAGTGGAAAGACTAAAGTGGACAGACTATAGTGGAAAGACTAAAGTGGACACAGAATAAATTAAATTAAATTTTAAATTAAATTTTATTTGTAACCCGTCTAGGTAAAGACGGAGTATGGTAAAATATAAAAAAGAGAGAAACAACATAGCATCAACAACAACCAAAATAATTAAAATTCAGTAAACCGGAACATCATGGAGCTCCATGGGTGGCTACAGCTTTCCTTCATCCTGTTGATGGATCTCAGGACAGCCGCAGACGGATCAGCTATACGGAACTTTTCGATGAGATGGCTGTTCCTTGTCCAGGGGGGGAGGTGTAGCAAATATTTAGAAAACCGAAAGAAAATGGAAAGAATTTGACGAAGATTTTCGTTACTAAAGATGGTCCAGAAAGGGGAAAGATACAAAACGTGTGGAAGAGCAGTGGCATTGTAAGTGTCGGCAAGAATCTTTCGGTTAAACCGCAACTTTCCAGAGACGATACGGGCATAAGCTCCACTGATGCGCTTCAGCAAATGAGCGATCAGTAATTTTCGAGTGGTTTTCATTGAATCTCCGATTGGCAGTCCTAGGTATGTCAGACTGGATTTGCTTTCGACTTGGCATACTCTAAGGTCGATGATCGTTGGCTCCCTCGAATGGTTATTAAACATTAAGAATTCAGTTTTTCCCTTGTTGAATTTAAGTCCAATGCCAGCATATTCCGAAACTAGTGATTGGAAAGCACTTTCGATACCATTTGTAATACGACTAAGGCTCAGAATGAGATTGTTGTCAGAATTCTGATTGTATTGCCATGGCCCTTGGGCTTTTAGTGTAATAAATATCATATCATATCATATCATATGCTATCACTGAGCAATTGAGGCCATCATCGACACAAGTGCAAGGGGCTTTGGACTGGGCGTTCAGGACAGCATTGTCAAATAACGTAGGGCTAGTAATAGCTCCTTGCCTGACTCCTTTAAAAATTCTGACTTCAGGAAATCAGGAAATTAGAACCCTTCTTGTCACACTGGACGACTTTCAACTTTGCCCGAAGATTGGCATACATGTCTTTCATAACTCTGATGACACCAGGTTGCACGCCACGAGTGCGAAGCTCTAACAGTGCTTGTGGATGGACGACAGAATCAAAGGCTCTTTCGACGTCATGACCCGCCAACGCCAGTGAAGTTTTCGTCCGGTCAGCTTCCTGGAGAATAGACGCCAACGCAAAGAGAGCATGGGCGCATCCCAAGCCAGAACGAAAACCGAATTGGTAATCTGGCATGTAGCATTTTTCTGTAACTTCTTTGATAACAAGAAGCTCCATGACTTTGCAAAAAGTCGGGGAAACGGTGATAGGCCGGTATGATGAGCACTGAGTTGCAGGTTTTCCCTTTTTGCACAAAGGGGTCAACATACCAACGCAGAATGAGATCGGAACTATCCCTTGAGTAAATATCATCTGGAATAGTAGATGTATATGATCAAGGAGACACGCACTCCCATTGAAAAGATGAAGAGCGCAGATTAGTATATATATAATAGTGGAAAGACTAAAGTGGACAGTCTATAGTGGAAAGACTAAAGTGGACAGACTAAAGTGGAAAGACTAAAGTGGAAAGACTAAATTGGACGGACTATAGTGGAAAGACTAAAGTGGAAAGACCAAAGTGGACAGACTATAGTGGAAAGACTAAAGTGGACAGACTAAAGTAGAAAGACAAAAGTGGAAAGACTAAAGTGGAGAGACTGTAGTGGAAAGACTAAAGTGGACAGACTATAGTGGAAAGACTAAAGTAGACAGACTAAAGTGGAAAAACTAAAGTGGAAAGACTAAAGTGGACAGACTATTGTGGAAAGACTGAAGTGGAAAGACTGAGTGGACAGACTAAAGTGGAAAGACTATAGTGGAAAGACTAAAGTGGACAGACTAAAATGGAAAGACTAAAGTGGAAAGACTAAAGTGGACAGAAGATAGTGGAAATGATTAAAGTGGAAAGACTAAAGTGGACAGACTAAAGTGGACAGACTAAAGTGGAAAGACTAAAGTGGACAGACTAAACTGGAAAGACTAAAGTGGAAAGGCCAAAGTGGACAGACTATAGTGGAAAGACTAAAGTGGACAGACTAAAGTGGAAAGACTAAAGTGGAAAGACTAATGTGGAGAGACTGTAGTGGAAAGACTAAAGTGGACAGACTATAGTGGAAAGACTAAAGTAGACAGACTAAAGTGGAAAGAGTAAAGTGGAAAGACTAAAGTGGACAGACTATAGTGGAAAGACTATAGTGGAAAGACTTTAGTGGACAGAATAAAGTGGAGACTATAATGTAAAGACTAAAGTGGACACAGAATAGTGGAAAGACTAAAGTGGACAGTCTATAGTGGAAAGACTAAAGTGGACAAACTAAAGTGGAAAGACTAAAGTGGACAGACTAAAGTGGAAAGACTAAGGTGGACAGACTATAGTGGAAAGACTAAAGTGGACATTCTAAAGTGGAAAGACTAAAGTGGAAAAACTAAAGTGGACAGAAGATAGTGGAAATGACTAAAGTGGAAAGACTAAAGTGGACAGACTAAAGTGGACAGACTAAAGTGGAAAGACTAAAGTGGACAGACTCTAGTGGAAAGACTGAAGCGGAAAGACTAAAGTGGAAAGACTAGAGAGTAGTGGAAAGACTAAAGTGGACAGACTATGGTGGAAAGACTATAGTGGAAAGACTATAGTGGACAGAATAAAGTGGAGACTATAGTGGACAGACTAAAGTGGACAGACTCTAGTGGAAAGACTAAGTGGACAGACTAAAGCGGAAAGACTAAAGTGGAAAGAATAAAGTGGAGACTATAGTGGAAAGACTAAAGTGGACAGACTAAAGTGGAAAGACTAAAGTGGAAACACTAAAGTGGACAGACTATAGTGGAAAGACTATAGTGGAAAGACTAAGTGGACAGACTAAAGCGGAAAGACTAAAGTGGAAAGACTAAAGTGGACAGACTATAGTGGAAAGACTAAAGTGGACAGACTAAAGTGGACAGACTATAGTGGAGAGACTGTAGTGGACAGACTTTGGTGGAAAGACTATAGTGGAAAGACTATAGTGGACAGAATAAAGTGGAGACTATAGTGGACAGACTAAAGTGGACAGACTCTAGTGGAAAGACTAAGTGGACGGACTAAAGCGGAAAGACTAAAGTGGAAAGAATAAAGTGGAGACTACAGTGGAAAGACTAAAGTGGACAGACTAAAGTGGAAAGACTAAAGTGGAAACACTAAAGTGGACAGACAGTAGTGGAAAGACTATAGTGGAAAGACTAAGTGGACAGACTAAAGCGGAAAGACTAAAGTGGAAAGACTAAAGTGGACAGACTATAGTGGAAAGACTAAAGTGGACAGACTAAAGTGGAAAGACTAAAGTGGAAAGACTGAAGTGGACAGACTATAGTGGAGAGACTGTAGTGGACAGAATAAAGTGGAGACTATAGTGGAAAGACTAAAGTGGACAGAGAATAGTGGAAAGACTAAAGTGGAAAGACTATAGTGGAAAGACTATAATGGAAAGACTGTAGTGGACAGAATAAAGTGGAGACTACAGTGGAAAGACTAAAGTGGAAAGACTAAAGTGGACAGACTATAGTTGAAAGACTATAGTGGAAAGACTGTAGTGGACTGAATAAAGTGGAGACTATAGTGGAAAGACTAAAGTGGACAGAGAATAGTGGAAAGACTAAAGTGGACAGACTGTAGTGAAAGACTATAGTGGAAAGACTGTAGTGGAAAGACTAAAGTGGACAGACTATAGTGGAAAGACTAAAGTGGACAGACTAAAGTGGAAAGACTAAAGTGGAAAGACTAAACTGGACAGACTCTAGTGGAAAGACTATTGTGGAAAGACTGTCGTGGACAGAATGAAGTGGAGACTATAGTGGAAAGACTAAAGTGGACACAGAATAGTGGAAAGACTAAAGTGGACAGTCTATAGTGGAAAGACTAAAGTGGACAGACTAAAGTGGAAAGACTAAAGTGGAAAGACTAAAGTGGACAGACTATAGTGGAAAGACTAAAGTGGACACAGAATAGTGGAAAGACTAAAGTGGACAGTCTATAGTGGAAAGACTAAAGTGGACAGACTAAAGTGGAAAGACTAAAGTGGAAAGATTAAAGTGGACGGACTATAGTGGAAAGACTAAAGTGGACAGACTATAGTGGAAAGACTAAAGTGGACAGACTATAGTGGAAAGACTAAAGTGGAAAAACTAAAGTGGACAGAAGATAGTGGAAATGATTAAAGTGGAAAGACTAAAGTGGACAGACTAAAGTGGACAGACTAAAGTGGAAAGACTAAAGTGGACAGACTAAAGCGGAAAGACTAAAGTGGAAAGACCAAAGTGGACAGACTATAGTGGAAAGACTAAAGTGGACAGACTAAAGTGGAAAGACTAAAGTGGAAAGACTAATGTGGAGAGACTGTAGTGGAAAGACTAAAGTGGACAGACTATAGTGGAAAGACTAAAGTAGACAGACTAAAGTGGAAAGAGTAAAGTGGAAAGACTAAAGTGGACAGACTATACTGGAAAGACTATAGTGGAAAGACTTTAGTGGACAGAATAAAGTGGAGACTTTAGTGTAAAGACTAAAGTGGGCACAGAATAGTGGAAAGACTAAAGTGGACAGTCTATAGTGGAAAGACTAAAGTGGACCAACGAAACTGGAAAGACTAAAGTGGACAGACTAAAGTGGAAAGACTAAAGTGGACACAGAAAAGTGGAAAGACTAAAGTGGACAGTCTATAGTGGAAAGACTAAAGTGGACAGACTAAAGTGGAAAGACTAAATTGGAAAGACTAAAGTGGACAGACTATAGTGGAAAGACTAAAGTGGACAGACTATAGTGGAAAGACTAAAGTGGACATTCTAAAGTGGAAAGACTAAAGTGGAAAAACTAAAGTGGACAGAAGATAGTGGAAATGACTAAAGTGGAAAGACTAAAGTGGACAGACTAAAGTGGACAGACTAAAGTGGAAAGACTAAAGTGGACAGACTCTAGTGGAAAGACTGAAGCGGAAAGACTAAAGTGGAAAGACTAGAGAGTAGTGGAAAGACTAAAGTGGACAGACTATGGTGGAAAGACTATAGTGGAAAGACTATAGTGGACAGAATAAAGTGGAGACTATAGTGGACAGACTAAAGTGGACAGACTCTAGTGGAAAGACTAAGTGGACAGACTAAAGCGGAAAGACTAAAGTGGAAAGAATAAAGTGGAGACTATAGTGGAAAGACTAAAGTGGACAGACTAAAGTGGAAAGACTAAAGTGGAAACACTAAAGTGGACAGACTATAGTGGAAAGACTATAGTGGAAAGACTAAGTGGACAGACTAAAGCGGAAAGACTAAAGTGGAAAGACTAAAGTGGACAGACTATAGTGGAAAGACTAAAGTGGACAGACTAAAGTGGACAGACTATAGTGGAGAGACTGTAGTGGACAGAATAAAGTGGAGACTACAGAAGATAGTGGAAATGATTAAAGTGGAACGACTAAAGTGGAAAGACTAAAGTGGACAGAAGATAGTGGAAATGATTAAAGTGGAAAGACTAAAGTGGACAGACTAAAGTGGACAGACTAAAGTGGAAAGACTAAAGTGGACAGACTAAAGCGGAAAGACTAAAGTGGAAAGACTAAAGTGGACAGACTATAGTGGAAAGACTAAAGTGGACAGACTAAAGTGGACAGACTATAGTGGAAAGACTTTAGTGGACAGAATAAAGTGGAGACTATAATGTAAAGACTAAAGTGGACACAGACAGACTAAACTGGAAAGACTAAAGTGGAAAGGCCAAAGTGGACAGACTATAGTGGAAAGACTAAAGTGGACAGACTAAAGTGGAAAGACTAAAGTGGAAAGACTAATGTGGAGAGACTGTAGTGGAAAGACTAAAGTGGACAGACTATAGTGGAAAGACTAAAGTAGACAGACTAAAGTGGAAAGAGTAAAGTGGAAAGACTAAAGTGGACAGACTATAGTGGAAAGACTATAGTGGAAAGACTTTAGTGGACAGAATAAAGTGGAGACTATAATGTAAAGACTAAAGTGGACACAGAATAGTGGAAAGACTAAAGTGGACAGTCTATAGTGGAAAGACTAAAGTGGACAAACTAAAGTGGAAAGACTAAAGTGGACAGACTAAAGTGGAAAGACTAAGGTGGACAGACTATAGTGGAAAGACTAAAGTGGACATTCTAAAGTGGAAAGACTAAAGTGGAAAAACTAAAGTGGACAGAAGATAGTGGAAATGACTAAAGTGGAAAGACTAAAGTGGACAGACTAAAGTGGACAGACTAAAGTGGAAAGACTAAAGTGGACAGACTCTAGTGGAAAGACTGAAGCGGAAAGACTAAAGTGGAAAGACTAGAGAGTAGTGGAAAGACTAAAGTGGACAGACTATGGTGGAAAGACTATAGTGGAAAGACTATAGTGGACAGAATAAAGTGGAGACTATAGTGGACAGACTAAAGTGGACAGACTCTAGTGGAAAGACTAAGTGGACAGACTAAAGCGGAAAGACTAAAGTGGAAAGAATAAAGTGGAGACTATAGTGGAAAGACTAAAGTGGACAGACTAAAGTGGAAAGACTAAAGTGGAAACACTAAAGTGGACAGACTATAGTGGAAAGACTATAGTGGAAAGACTAAGTGGACAGACTAAAGCGGAAAGACTAAAGTGGAAGGACTAAAGTGGACAGACTATAGTGGAAAGACTAAAGTGGACAGACTAAAGTGGACAGACTATAGTGGAGAGACTGTAATGGACAGACTTTGGTGGAAAGACTATAGTGGAAAGACTATAGTGGACAGAATAAAGTGGAGACTATAGTGGACAGACTAAAGTGGACAGACTCTAGTGGAAAGACTAAGTGGACAGACTAAAGCGGAAAGACTAAAGTGGAAAGAATAAAGTGGAGACTATAGTGGAAAGACTAAAGTGGACAGACTAAAGTGGAAAGACTAAAGTGGAAACACTAAAGTGGACAGACAGTAGTGGAAAGACTATAGTGGAAAGACTAAGTGGACAGACTAAAGCGGAAAGACTAAAGTGGAAAGACTAAAGTGGACAGACTATAGTGGAAAGACTAAAGTGGACAGACTAAAGTGGAAAGACTAAAGTGGAAAGACTGAAGTGGACAGACTATAGTGGAGAGACTGTAGTGGACAGAATAAAGTGGAGACTATAGTGGAAAGACTAAAGTGGACAGAGAATAGTGGAAAGACTAAAGTGGAAAGACTATAGTGGAAAGACTATAATGGAAAGACTGTAGTGGACAGAATAAAGTGGAGACTACAGTGGAAAGACTAAAGTGGAAAGACTAAAGTGGACAGACTATAGTTGAAAGACTATAGTGGAAAGACTGTAGTGGACTGAATAAAGTGGAGACTATAGTGGAAAGACTAAAGTGGACAGAGAATAGTGGAAAGACTAAAGTGGACAGACTGTAGTGAAAGACTATAGTGGAAAGACTGTAGTGGAAAGACTAAAGTGGACAGACTATAGTGGAAAGACTAAAGTGGACAGACTAAAGTGGAAAGACTAAAGTGGAAAGACTAAACTGGACAGACTCTAGTGGAAAGACTATTGTGGAAAGACTGTCGTGGACAGAATGAAGTGGAGACTATAGTGGAAAGACTAAAGTGGACACAGAATAGTGGAAAGACTAAAGTGGACAGTCTATAGTGGAAAGACTAAAGTGGACAGACTAAAGTGGAAAGACTAAAGTGGAAAGACTAAAGTGGACAGACTATAGTGGAAAGACTAAAGTGGACACAGAATAGTGGAAAGACTAAAGTGGACAGTCTATAGTGGAAAGACTAAAGTGGACAGACTAAAGTGGAAAGACTAAAGTGGAAAGATTAAAGTGGACGGACTATAGTGGAAAGACTAAAGTGGACAGACTATAGTGGAAAGACTAAAGTGGACAGACTATAGTGGAAAGACTAAAGTGGAAAAACTAAAGTGGACAGAAGATAGTGGAAATGATTAAAGTGGAAAGACTAAAGTGGACAGACTAAAGTGGAAAGACTAAAGTGGACAGACTAAAGCGGAAAGACTAAAGTGGAAAGACCAAAGTGGACAGACTATAGTGGAAAGACTAAAGTGGACAGACTAAAGTGGAAAGACTAAAGTGGAAAGACTAATGTGGAGAGACTGTAGTGGAAAGACTAAAGTGGACAGACTATAGTGGAAAGACTAAAGTAGACAGACTAAAGTGGAAAGAGTAAAGTGGAAAGACTAAAGTGGACAGACTATACTGGAAAGACTGTAGTGGAAAGACTTTAGTGGACAGAATAAAGTGGAGACTTTAGTGTAAAGACTAAAGTGGGCACAGAATAGTGGAAAGACTAAAGTGGACAGTCTATAGTGGAAAGACTAAAGTGGACCAACGAAACTGGAAAGACTAAAGTGGACAGACTAAAGTGGAAAGACTAAAGTGGACACAGAAAAGTGGAAAGACTAAAGTGGACAGTCTATAGTGGAAAGACTAAAGTGGACAGACTAAAGTGGAAAGACTAAATTGGAAAGACTAAAGTGGACAGACTATAGTGGAAAGACTAAAGTGGACAGACTATAGTGGAAAGACTAAAGTGGACATTCTAAAGTGGAAAGACTAAAGTGGAAAAACTAAAGTGGACAGAAGATAGTGGAAATGACTAAAGTGGAAAGACTAAAGTGGACAGACTAAAGTGGACAGACTAAAGTGGAAAGACTAAAGTGGACAGACTCTAGTGGAAAGACTGAAGCGGAAAGACTAAAGTGGAAAGACTAGAGAGTAGTGGAAAGACTAAAGTGGACAGACTATGGTGGAAAGACTATAGTGGAAAGACTATAGTGGACAGAATAAAGTGGAGACTATAGTGGACAGACTAAAGTGGACAGACTCTAGTGGAAAGACTAAGTGGACAGACTAAAGCGGAAAGACTAAAGTGGAAAGAATAAAGTGGAGACTATAGTGGAAAGACTAAAGTGGACAGACTAAAGTGGAAAGACTAAAGTGGAAACACTAAAGTGGACAGACTATAGTGGAAAGACTATAGTGGAAAGACTAAGTGGACAGACTAAAGCGGAAAGACTAAAGTGGAAAGACTAAAGTGGACAGACTATAGTGGAAAGACTAAAGTGGACAGACTAAAGTGGACAGACTATAGTGGAGAGACTGTAGTGGACAGAATAAAGTGGAGACTATAGTGGAAAGACTAAAGTTGACAGAGAATAGTGGAAAGACTAAAGTGGACAGTCTATAGTGGAAAGACTAAAGTGGACAGACTAAAGTGGAAAGACTAAAGTGGAAAGACTAAAGTGGACAGACTATAGTGGAAAGACTATAGTGGAAAGAGTGTAGTGGACAGAATAAAGTGGAGACTATAGTGGAAAGGCTAAAGTGGAAAGACTATAGTGGAAAGACTAAAGTGGACAGACTATAGTGGAAAGACTAAAGTGGACAGACTATAGTGGAAAGACTAAAGTGGACAGACTAAAGTGGACAGACTAAAGTGGACAGAAGATAGTGGAAATGATTAAAGTGGAACGACTAAAGTGGAAAGACTAAAGTGGACAGAAGATAGTGGAAATGATTAAAGTGGAAAGACTAAAGTGGACAGACTAAAGTGGACAGACTAAAGTGGAAAGACTAAAGTGGACAGACTAAAGCGGAAAGACTAAAGTGGAAAGACCAAAGTGGACAGACTATAGTGGAAAGACTAAAGTGGACAGACTAAAGTGGAAAGACTAAAGTGGAAAGACTAAAGTGGACAGACTATAGTGGAAAGACTATAGCGGAAAGACTGTAGCGGACAGAAAAGTGTGGAGACTATAGTGGAAAGACTAAAGTTGAAAGACTAAAGTGGACAGAGAATCGTGGAAAGACTAAAGTGGACGGAGTATAGTGGAAAGACTAAAGTGGAAAGACTAAAGTGGAAAGACTAAAGTGGACAGACTATAGTGGAAAGACTAAAGTGGACACAGAATAAATTAAATTAAATTTTAAATTAAATTTTATTTGTAACCCGTCTAGGTAAAGACGGAGTATGGTAAAATATAAAAAAGAGAGAAACAACATAGCATCAACAACAACCAAAATAATTAAAATTCAGTAAACCGGAACATCATGGAGCTCCATGGGTGGCTACAGCTTTCCTTCATCCTGTTGATGGATCTCAGGACAGCCGCAGACGGATCAGCTATACGGAACTTTTCGATGAGATGGCTGTTCCTTGTCCAGGGGGGGAGGTGTAGCAAATATTTAGAAAACCGAAAGAAAATGGAAAGAATTTGACGAAGATTTTCGTTACTAAAGATGGTCCAGAAAGGGGAAAGATACAAAACGTGTGGAAGAGCAGTGGCATTGTAAGTGTCGGCAAGAATCTTTCGGTTAAACCGCAACTTTCCAGAGACGATACGGGCATAAGCTCCACTGATGCGCTTCAGCAAATGAGCGATCAGTAATTTTCGAGTGGTTTTCATTGAATCTCCGATTGGCAGTCCTAGGTATGTCAGACTGGATTTGCTTTCGACTTGGCATACTCTAAGGTCGATGATCGTTGGCTCCCTCGAATGGTTATTAAACATTAAGAATTCAGTTTTTCCCTTGTTGAATTTAAGTCCAATGCCAGCATATTCCGAAACTAGTGATTGGAAAGCACTTTCGATACCATTTGTAATACGACTAAGGCTCAGAATGAGATTGTTGTCAGAATTCTGATTGTATTGCCATGGCCCTTGGGCTTTTAGTGTAATAAATATCATATCATATCATATCATATGCTATCACTGAGCAATTGAGGCCATCATCGACACAAGTGCAAGGGGCTTTGGACTGGGCGTTCAGGACAGCATTGTCAAATAACGTAGGGCTAGTAATAGCTCCTTGCCTGACTCCTTTAAAAATTCTGACTTCAGGAAATCAGGAAATTAGAACCCTTCTTGTCACACTGGACGACTTTCAACTTTGCCCGAAGATTGGCATACATGTCTTTCATAACTCTGATGACACCAGGTTGCACGCCACGAGTGCGAAGCTCTAACAGTGCTTGTGGATGGACGACAGAATCAAAGGCTCTTTCGACGTCATGACCCGCCAACGCCAGTGAAGTTTTCGTCCGGTCAGCTTCCTGGAGAATAGACGCCAACGCAAAGAGAGCATGGGCGCATCCCAAGCCAGAACGAAAACCGAATTGGTAATCTGGCATGTAGCATTTTTCTGTAACTTCTTTGATAACAAGAAGCTCCATGACTTTGCAAAAAGTCGGGGAAACGGTGATAGGCCGGTATGATGAGCACTGAGTTGCAGGTTTTCCCTTTTTGCACAAAGGGGTCAACATACCAACGCAGAATGAGATCGGAACTATCCCTTGAGTAAATATCATCTGGAATAGTAGATGTATATGATCAAGGAGACTCGCACTCCCATTGAAAAGATGAAGAGCGCAGATTAGTATATATATAATAGTGGAAAGACTAAAGTGGACAGTCTATAGTGGAAAGACTAAAGTGGACAGACTAAAGTGGAAAGACTAAAGTGGAAAGACTAAATTGGACGGACTATAGTGGAAAGACTAAAGTGGAAAGACCAAAGTGGACAGACTATAGTGGAAAGACTAAAGTGGACAGACTAAAGTAGAAAGACAAAAGTGGAAAGACTAAAGTGGAGAGACTGTAGTGGAAAGACTAAAGTGGACAGACTATAGTGGAAAGACTAAAGTAGACAGACTAAAGTGGAAAAACTAAAGTGGAAAGACTAAAGTGGACAGACTATTGTGGAAAGACTGAAGTGGAAAGACTGAGTGGACAGACTAAAGTGGAAAGACTATAGTGGAAAGACTAAAGTGGACAGACTAAAGTGGAAAGACTAAAGTGGAAAGACTAAAGTGGACAGAAGATAGTGGAAATGATT
Source organism: Branchinecta sandiegonensis (assembly GCA_030848855.1). NCBI lineage: Eukaryota > Metazoa > Arthropoda > Branchiopoda > Anostraca > Branchinectidae > Branchinecta > Branchinecta sandiegonensis. Next base: position 19,374 of record JAUPMV010000077.1, read on the forward strand.
AAAGTGGAAAGACTAAAGTGGACAGACTAAAGTGGACAGACTAAAGTGGAAAGACTAAAGTGGACAGACTAAACTGGAAAGACTAAAGTGGAAAGGCCAAAGTGGACAGACTATAGTGGAAAGACTAAAGTGGACAGACTAAAGTGGAAAGACTAAAGTGGAAAGACTAATGTGGAGAGACTGTAGTGGAAAGACTAAAGTGGACAGACTATAGTGGAAAGACTAAAGTAGACAGACTAAAGTGGAAAGAGTAAAGTGGAAAGACTAAAGTGGACAGACTATAGTGGAAAGACTATAGTGGAAAGACTTTAGTGGACAGAATAAAGTGGAGACTATAATGTAAAGACTAAAGTGGACACAGAATAGTGGAAAGACTAAAGTGGACAGTCTATAGTGGAAAGACTAAAGTGGACAAACTAAAGTGGAAAGACTAAAGTGGACAGACTAAAGTGGAAAGACTAAGGTGGACAGACTATAGTGGAAAGACTAAAGTGGACATTCTAAAGTGGAAAGACTAAAGTGGAAAAACTAAAGTGGACAGAAGATAGTGGAAATGACTAAAGTGGAAAGACTAAAGTGGACAGACTAAAGTGGACAGACTAAAGTGGAAAGACTAAAGTGGACAGACTCTAGTGGAAAGACTGAAGCGGAAAGACTAAAGTGGAAAGACTAGAGAGTAGTGGAAAGACTAAAGTGGACAGACTATGGTGGAAAGACTATAGTGGAAAGACTATAGTGGACAGAATAAAGTGGAGACTATAGTGGACAGACTAAAGTGGACAGACTCTAGTGGAAAGACTAAGTGGACAGACTAAAGCGGAAAGACTAAAGTGGAAAGAATAAAGTGGAGACTATAGTGGAAAGACTAAAGTGGACAGACTAAAGTGGAAAGACTAAAGTGGAAACACTAAAGTGGACAGACTATAGTGGAAAGACTATAGTGGAAAGACTAAGTGGACAGACTAAAGCGGAAAGACTAAAGTGGAAAGACTAAAGTGGACAGACTATAGTGGAAAGACTAAAGTGGACAGACTAAAGTGGACAGACTATAGTGGAGAGACTGTAGTGGACAGACTTTGGTGGAAAGACTATAGTGGAAAGACTATAGTGGACAGAATAAAGTGGAGACTATAGTGGACAGACTAAAGTGGACAGACTCTAGTGGAAAGACTAAGTGGACAGACTAAAGCGGAAAGACTAAAGTGGAAAGAATAAAGTGGAGACTATAGTGGAAAGACTAAAGTGGACAGACTAAAGTGGAAAGACTAAAGTGGAAACACTAAAGTGGACAGACAGTAGTGGAAAGACTATAGTGGAAAGACTAAGTGGACAGACTAAAGCGGAAAGACTAAAGTGGAAAGACTAAAGTGGACAGACTATAGTGGAAAGACTAAAGTGGACAGACTAAAGTGGAAAGACTAAAGTGGAAAGACTGAAGTGGACAGACTATAGTGGAGAGACTGTAGTGGACAGAATAAAGTGGAGACTATAGTGGAAAGACTAAAGTGGACAGAGAATAGTGGAAAGACTAAAGTGGAAAGACTATAGTGGAAAGACTATAATGGAAAGACTGTAGTGGACAGAATAAAGTGGAGACTACAGTGGAAAGACTAAAGTGGAAAGACTAAAGTGGACAGACTATAGTTGAAAGACTATAGTGGAAAGACTGTAGTGGACTGAATAAAGTGGAGACTATAGTGGAAAGACTAAAGTGGACAGAGAATAGTGGAAAGACTAAAGTGGACAGACTGTAGTGAAAGACTATAGTGGAAAGACTGTAGTGGAAAGACTAAAGTGGACAGACTATAGTGGAAAGACTAAAGTGGACAGACTAAAGTGGAAAGACTAAAGTGGAAAGACTAAAGTGGAAAGACTAAACTGGACAGACTCTAGTGGAAAGACTATTGTGGAAAGACTGTCGTGGACAGAATGAAGTGGAGACTATAGTGGAAAGACTAAAGTGGACACAGAATAGTGGAAAGACTAAAGTGGACAGTCTATAGTGGAAAGACTAAAGTGGACAGACTAAAGTGGAAAGACTAAAGTGGAAAGACTAAAGTGGACAGACTATAGTGGAAAGACTAAAGTGGACACAGAATAGTGGAAAGACTAAAGTGGACAGTCTATAGTGGAAAGACTAAAGTGGACAGACTAAAGTGGAAAGACTAAAGTGGAAAGATTAAAGTGGACGGACTATAGTGGAAAGACTAAAGTGGACAGACTATAGTGGAAAGACTAAAGTGGACAGACTATAGTGGAAAGACTAAAGTGGAAAAACTAAAGTGGACAGAAGATAGTGGAAATGATTAAAGTGGAAAGACTAAAGTGGACAGACTAAAGTGGACAGACTAAAGTGGAAAGACTAAAGTGGACAGACTAAAGCGGAAAGACTACAGTGGAAAGACCAAAGTGGACAGACTATAGTGGAAAGACTAAAGTGGACAGACTAAAGTGGAAAGACTAAAGTGGAAAGACTAATGTGGAGAGACTGTAGTGGAAAGACTAAAGTGGACAGACTATAGTGGAAAGACTAAAGTAGACAGACTAAAGTGGAAAGAGTAAAGTGGAAAGACTAAAGTGGACAGACTATACTGGAAAGACTATAGTGGAAAGACTTTAGTGGACAGAATAAAGTGGAGACTTTAGTGTAAAGACTAAAGTGGGCACAGAATAGTGGAAAGACTAAAGTGGACAGTCTATAGTGGAAAGACTAAAGTGGACCAACGAAACTGGAAAGACTAAAGTGGACAGACTAAAGTGGAAAGACTAAAGTGGACACAGAAAAGTGGAAAGACTAAAGTGGACAGTCTATAGTGGAAAGACTAAAGTGGACAGACTAAAGTGGAAAGACTAAATTGGAAAGACTAAAGTGGACAGACTATAGTGGAAAGACTAAAGTGGACAGACTATAGTGGAAAGACTAAAGTGGACATTCTAAAGTGGAAAGACTAAAGTGGAAAAACTAAAGTGGACAGAAGATAGTGGAAATGACTAAAGCGGAAAGACTAAAGTGGACAGACTAAAGTGGACAGACTAAAGTGGAAAGGCTAAAGTGGACAGACTCTAGTGGAAAGACTGAAGCGGAAAGACTAAAGTGGAAAGACTAGAGAGTAGTGGAAAGACTAAAGTGGACAGACTATGGTGGAAAGACTATAGTGGAAAGACTATAGTAGACAGAATAAAGTGGAGACTATAGTGGACAGACTAAAGTGGACAGACTCTAGTGGAAAGACTAAGTGGACAGACTAAAGCGGAAAGACTAAAGTGGAAAGAATAAAGTGGAGACTATAGTGGAAAGACTAAAGTGGACAGACTAAAGTGGAAAGACTAAAGTGGAAACACTAAAGTGGACAGACTATAGTGGAAAGACTATAGTGGAAAGACTAAGTGGACAGACTAAAGCGGAAAGACTAAAGTGGAAAGACTAAAGTGGACAGACTATAGTGGAAAGACTAAAGTGGACAGACTAAAGTGGACAGACTATAGTGGAAAGACTAAAGTGGACATTCTAAAGTGGAAAGACTAAAGTGGAAAAACTAAAGTGGACAGAAGATAGTGGAAATGACTAAAGTGGAAAGACTAAAGTGGACAGACTAAAGTGGACAGACTAAAGTGGAAAGACTAAAGTGGACAGACTCTAGTGGAAAGACTGAAGCGGAAAGACTAAAGTGGAAAGACTAGAGAGTAGTGGAAAGACTAAAGTGGACAGACTATGGTGGAAAGACTATAGTGGAAAGACTATAGTGGACAGAATAAAGTGGAGACTATAGTGGACAGACTAAAGTGGACAGACTCTAGTGGAAAGACTAAGTGGACAGACTAAAGCGGAAAGACTAAAGTGGAAAGAATAAAGTGGAGACTATAGTGGAAAGACTAAAGTGGACAGACTAAAGTGGAAAGACTAAAGTGGAAACACTAAAGTGGACAGACTATAGTGGAAAGACTATAGTGGAAAGACTAAGTGGACAGACTAAAGCGGAAAGACTAAAGTGGAAAGACTAAAGTGGACAGACTATAGTGGAAAGACTAAAGTGGACAGACTAAAGTGGACAGACTATAGTGGAGAGACTGTAGTGGACAGAATAAAGTGGAGACTATAGTGGAAAGACTAAAGTTGACAGAGAATAGTGGAAAGACTAAAGTGGACAGTCTATAGTGGAAAGACTAAAGTGGACAGACTAAAGTGGAAAGACTAAAGTGGAAAGACTAAAGTGGACAGACTATAGTGGAAAGACTATAGTGGAAAGAGTGTAGTGGACAGAATAAAGTGGAGACTATAGTGGAAAGGCTAAAGTGGAAAGACTATAGTGGAAAGACTAAAGTGGACAGACTATAGTGGAAAGACTAAAGTGGACAGACTATAGTGGAAAGACTAAAGTGGACAGACTAAAGTGGACAGAAGATAGTGGAAATGATTAAAGTGGAACGACTAAAGTGGAAAGACTAAAGTGGACAGAAGATAGTGGAAATGATTAAAGTGGAAAGACTAAAGTGGACAGACTAAAGTGGACAGACTAAAGTGGAAAGACTAAAGTGGACAGACTAAAGCGGAAAGACTAAAGTGGAAAGACCAAAGTGGACAGACTATAGTGGAAAGACTAAAGTGGACAGACTAAAGTGGAAAGACTAAAGTGGAAAGACTAAAGTGGACAGACTATAGTGGAAAGACTATAGCGGAAAGACTGTAGCGGACAGAAAAGAGTGGAGACTATAGTGGAAAGACTAAAGTTGAAAGACTAAAGTGGACAAAGAATCGTGGAAAGACTAAAGTGGACGGAGTATAGTGAAAAGACTAAAGTGGAAAGACTAAAGTGGACAGACTATAGTGGAAAGACTAAAGTGGACACAGAATAAATTAAATTAAATTTTAAATTAAATTTTATTTGTAACCCGTCTAGGTAAAGACGGAGTATGGTAAAATATAAAAAAGAGAGAAACAACATAGCATCAACAACAACCAAAATAATTAAAATTCAGTAAACCGGAACATCATGGAGCTCCATGGGTGGCTACAGCTTTCCTTCATCCTGTTGATGGATCTCAGGACAGCCGCAGACGGATCAGCTATACGGAACTTTTCGATGAGATGGCTGTTCCTTGTCCAGGGGGGGAGGCGTAGCAAATATTTGTAGACTGTAGTGGACAGACTTTGGTGGAAAGACTATAGTGGAAAGACTATAGTGGACAGAATAAAGTGGAGACTATAGTGGACAGACTAAAGTGGACAGACTCTAGTGGAAAGACTAAGTGGACAGACTAAAGCGGAAAGACTAAAGTGGAAAGAATAAAGTGGAGACTATAGTGGAAAGACTAAAGTGGACAGACTAAAGTGGAAAGACTAAAGTGGAAACACTAAAGTGGACAGACAGTAGTGGAAAGACTATAGTGGAAAGACTAAGTGGACAGACTAAAGCGGAAAGACTAAAGTGGAAAGACTAAAGTGGACAGACTATAGTGGAAAGACTAAAGTGGACAGACTAAAGTGGAAAGACTAAAGTGGAAAGACTGAAGTGGACAGACTATAGTGGAGAGACTGTAGTGGACAGAATAAAGTGGAGACTATAGTGGAAAGACTAAAGTGGACAGAGAATAGTGGAAAGACTAAAGTGGAAAGACTATAGTGGAAAGACTATAATGGAAAGACTGTAGTGGACAGAATAAAGTGGAGACTACAGTGGAAAGACTAAAGTGGAAAGACTAAAGTGGACAGACTATAGTTGAAAGACTATAGTGGAAAGACTGTAGTGGACTGAATAAAGTGGAGACTATAGTGGAAAGACTAAAGTGGACAGAGAATAGTGGAAAGACTAAAGTGGACAGACTGTAGTGAAAGACTATAGTGGAAAGACTGTAGTGGAAAGACTAAAGTGGACAGACTATAGTGGAAAGACTAAAGTGGACAGACTAAAGTGGAAAGACTAAAGTGGAAAGACTAAACTGGACAGACTCTAGTGGAAAGACTATTGTGGAAAGACTGTCGTGGACAGAATCAAGTGGAGACTATAGTGGAAAGACTAAAGTGGACACAGAATAGTGGAAAGACTAAAGTGGACAGTCTATAGTGGAAAGACTAAAGTGGACAGACTAAAGTGGAAAGACTAAAGTGGAAAGACTAAAGTGGACAGGCTATAGTGGAAAGACTAAAGTGGACACAGAATAGTGGAAAGACTAAAGTGGACAGTCTATAGTGGAAAGACTAAAGTGGACAGACTAAAGTGGAAAGACTAAAGTGGAAAGATTAAAGTGGACGGACTATAGTGGAAAGACTAAAGTGGACAGACTATAGTGGAAAGACTAAAGTGGACAGACTATAGTGGAAAGACTAAAGTGGAAAAACTAAAGTGGACAGAAGATAGTGGAAATGATTAGAGTGGAAAGACTAAAGTGGACAGACTAAAGTGGACAGACTAAAGTGGAAAGACTAAAGTGGACAGACTAAAGCGGAAAGACTAAAGTGGAAAGACCAAAGTGGACAGACTATAGTGGAAAGACTAAAGTGGACAGACTAAAGTGGAAAGACTAAAGTGGAAAGACTAATGTGGAGAGACTGTAGTGGAAAGACTAAAGTGGACAGACTATAGTGGAAAGACTAAAGTAGACAGACTAAAGTGGAAAGAGTAAAGTGGAAAGACTAAAGTGGACAGACTATACTGGAAAGACTATAGTGGAAAGACTTTAGTGGACAGAATAAAGTGGAGACTTTAGTGTAAAGACTAAAGTGGGCACAGAATAGTGGAAAGACTAAAGTGGACAGTCTATAGTGGAAAGACTAAAGTGGACCAACGAAACTGGAAAGACTAAAGTGGACAGACTAAAGTGGAAAGACTAAAGTGGACACAGAAAAGTGGAAAGACTAAAGTGGACAGTCTATAGTGGAAAGACTAAAGTGGACAGACTAAAGTGGAAAGACTAAATTGGAAAGACTAAAGTGGACAGACTATAGTGGAAAGACTAAAGTGGACAGACTATAGTGGAAAGACTAAAGTGGACATTCTAAAGTGGAAAGACTAAAGTGGAAAAACTAAAGTGGACAGAAGATAGTGGAAATGACTAAAGTGGAAAGACTAAAGTGGACAGACTAAAGTGGACAGACTAAAGTGGAAAGGCTAAAGTGGACAGACTCTAGTGGAAAGACTGAAGCGGAAAGACTAAAGTGGAAAGACTAGAGAGTAGTGGAAAGACTAAAGTGGACAGACTATGGTGGAAAGACTATAGTGGAAAGACTATAGTGGACAGAATAAAGTGGAGACTATAGTGGACAGACTAAAGTGGACAGACTCTAGTGGAAAGACTAAGTGGACAGACTAAAGCGGAAAGACTAAAGTGGAAAGAATAAAGTGGAGACTATAGTGGAAAGACTAAAGTGGACAGACTAAAGTGGAAAGACTAAAGTGGAAACACTAAAGTGGACAGACTATAGTGGAAAGACTATAGTGGAAAGACTAAGTGGACAGACTAAAGCGGAAAGACTAAAGTGGAAAGACTAAAGTGGACAGACTATAGTGGAAAGACTAAAGTGGACAGACTAAAGTGGACAGACTATAGTGGAAAGACTAAAGTGGACATTCTAAAGTGGAAAGACTAAAGTGGAAAAACTAAAGTGGACAGAAGATAGTGGAAATGACTAAAGTGGAAAGACTAAAGTGGACAGACTAAAGTGGACAGACTAAAGTGGAAAGACTAAAGTGGACAGACTCTAGTGGAAAGACTGAAGCGGAAAGACTAAAGTGGAAAGACTAGAGAGTAGTGGAAAGACTAAAGTGGACAGACTATGGTGGAAAGACTATAGTGGAAAGACTATAGTGGACAGAATAAAGTGGAGACTATAGTGGACAGACTAAAGTGGACAGACTCTAGTGGAAAGACTAAGTGGACAGACTAAAGCGGAAAGACTAAAGTGGAAAGAATAAAGTGGAGACTATAGTGGAAAGACTAAAGTGGACAGACTAAAGTGGAAAGACTAAAGTGGAAACACTAAAGTGGACAGACTATAGTGGAAAGACTATAGTGGAAAGACTAAGTGGACAGACTAAAGCGGAAAGACTAAAGTGGAAAGACTAAAGTGGACAGACTATAGTGGAAAGACTAAAGTGGACAGACTAAAGTGGACGTGTCCAGGGGGGGAGGCGTAGCAAATATTTAGAAAACCGAAAGAAAATGGAACGAATTTGACGAAGATTTTCGTTACTAAAGATGGTCCAGAAAGGGGAAAGATACAAAACGTGTGGAAGAGCAGTGGCATTGTAAGTGTCGGCAAGAATCTTTCGGTTAAACCGCAACTTTCCAGAGACAATACGGGCATAAGCTCCACTGATGCGCTTCAGCAAATGAGCGATCAGTAATTTTCGAGTGGTTTTCATTGAATCTCCGATTGGCAGTCCTAGGTATGTCAAACTGGATTTGCTTTCGACTTGGCATCCTATAAGGTCGATGATCGTTGGCTCCCTCGAATGGTTATTAAACATTAAGAATTCAGTTTTTCCCTTGTTGAATTTAAGTCCAATGCCAGCATATTCCGAAACTAGTGATTGGAAAGCACTTTCGATACCATTTGTAATACGACTAAGGCTCAGAATGTCATCTGCATATGCTATCACTGCGCAATTGAGGCCATCATCGACACAAGTGCAAGGGGCTTTGGACTGGGCGTTCAAGACAGCATTGTCAAATAACGTAGGGCTAGTAATAGCTCCTTGCCTGACTCCTTTAAAAATTCTGACTTCAGGAAGCTGTAGATTGAATTTGAAACTACTGAAATTAGAACCCTTCTTGTCACACTGGACGACTTTCAACTTTGCCCGAAGATTGGCATACATGTCTTTCATAACTCTGATGACACCAGGTTGCACGCCACGAGTGCGAAGCTCTAACAGTGCTTGTGGATGGACGACAGAATCAAAGGCTCTTTCGACGTCATGACCCGCTACGCCAGTGAAGTTTTCGTCCGGTCAGCTTCCTGGAGAATAGACGCCAACGCAAAGAGAGCATGGGCGCATCCCAAGCCAGAACGAAAACCGAATTGGTAATCTGGCATGTAGCATTTTTCTGTAACTTCTTTGATAACAAGAAGCTCCATGACTTTGCATAAAGTCGGGGAAACGGTGATAGGCCGGTATGATGAGCACTGAGTTGCAGGTTTTCCCTTTTTGCACAAAGGGGTCAACATACCAACGCAGAATGAGATCGGAACTATCCCTTGAGCAAATATCATCTGGAACAGTAGATGTATATGATCAAGGAGACTCGCACTCCCATTGAAAAGATGAAGAGCGCAGATTAGTATATATATAATAGTGGAAAGACTAAAGTGGACAGTCTATAGTGGAAAGACTAAAGTGGACAGACTAAAGTGGAAAGACTAAAGTGGAAAGACTAAAGTGGACGGACTATAGTGGAAAGACTAAAGTGGAAAGACCAAAGTGGACAGACTATAGTGGAAAGACTAAAGTGGACAGACTAAAGTGGAAAGACTAAAGTGGAAAGACTAAAGTGGAGAGACTGTAGTGGAAAGACTAAAGTGGACAGACTATAGTGGAAAGACTAAAGTAGACAGACTAAAGTGGAAAAACTAAAGTGGAAAGACTAAAGTGGACAGACTATTGTGGAAAGACCGAAGTGGAAAGACTGAGTGGACAGACTAAAGTGGAAAGACTATAGTGGAAAGACTAAAGTGGACAGACTATAGTGGAAAGACTAAAGTGGACAGACTAAAGTGGAAAGACTATAGTGGAAAGACTAAAGTGGACAGACTAAAGTGGACAGACTATAGTGGAAAGACTGAAGTGGAAAGACTCATTGTACAAACTAAAGTGTACACACTGAAGTGGAGAGAATAAAGTGGAAAGACTAAAGTGGAAAGACTCAAGTGGACAGACTATAGTGGAAAGACTAAAGTGGACAGACTAAAGTGGAAAGACTATAGTGGAAAGACTAAAGTGGACAGACTAAAGTGGACAGACTATAGTGGAAAGACTATAGTGGAAAGACTGTAGTGGACAGAATAAAGTGGAGACTATAGTGGAAAGACTATAGTGGAAAGACTAAAGTGGTCAGACTATAGTGGAAAGACTGAAGTGGACAGACTAAAGTGGAAAAACTAAATTGGAAAGACGAAGGTGGACAGACTATAGTGCGAAAGACTGTAGTGGACAGAATAAAGTGGAGACTATAGTGGAAAGACTAAAGTGGACACAGAAAAGTGGAAAGACTAAAGTGGACAGTCTATAGTGGAAAGACTAAAGTGGACAGACTAAAGTGGAAAGACTAAATTGGAAAGACTAAAGTGGACAGACTATAGTGGAAAGACTAAAGTGGACAGACTATAGTGGAAAGACTAAAGTGGACATTCTAAAGTGGAAAGACTAAAGTGGAAAAACTAAAGTGGACAGAAGATAGTGGAAATGACTAAAATGGAAAGACTAAAGTGGACAGACTAAAGTGGACAGACTAAAGTGGAAAGACTAAAGTGGACAGACTCTAGTGGAAAGACTGAAGCGGAAAGACTAAAGTGGAAAGACTAGAGAGTAGTGGAAAGACTAAAGTGGACAGACTATGGTGGAAAGACTATAGTGGAAAGACTATAGTGGACAGAATAAAGTGGAGACTATAGTGGACAGACTAAAGTGGACAGACTCTAGTGGAAAGACTAAGTGGACAGACTAAAGCGGAAAGACTAAAGTGGAAAGAATAAAGTGGAGACTATAGTGGAAAGACTAAAGTGGACAGACTAAAGTGGAAAGACTAAAGTGGAAACACTAAAGTGGACAGACTATAGTGGAAAGACTATAGTGGAAAGACTAAGTGGACAGACTAAAGCGGAAAGACTAAAGTGGAAAGACTAAAGTGGACAGACTATAGTGGAAAGACTAAAGTGGACAGACTAAAGTGGACAGACTATAGTGGAGAGACTGTAGTGGACAGAATAAAGTGGAGACTATAGTGGAAAGACTAAAGTTGACAGAGAATAGTGGAAAGACTAAAGTGGACAGTCTATAGTGGAAAGACTAAAGTGGACAGACTAAAGTGGAAAGACTAAAGTGGAAAGACTAAAGTGGACAGACTATAGTGGAAAGACTATAGTGGAAAGAGTGTAGTGGACAGAATAAAGTGGAGACTATAGTGGAAAGGCTAAAGTGGAAAGACTATAGTGGAAAGACTAAAGTGGACAGACTATAGTGGAAAGACTAAAGTGGACAGACTATAGTGGAAAGACTAAAGTGGACAGACTAAAGTGGACAGAAGATAGTGGAAATGATTAAAGTGGAACGACTAAAGTGGAAAGACTAAAGTGGACAGAAGATAGTGGAAATGATTAAAGTGGAAAGACTAAAGTGGACAGACTAAAGTGGACAGACTAAAGTGGAAAGACTAAAGTGGACAGACTAAAGCGGAAAGACTAAAGTGGAAAGACCAAAGTGGACAGACTATAGTGGAAAGACTAAAGTGGACAGACTAAAGTGGAAAGACTAAAGTGGAAAGACTAAAGTGGACAGACTATAGTGGAAAGACTATAGCGGAAAGACTGTAGCGGACAGAAAAGAGTGGAGACTATAGTGGAAAGACTAAAGTTGAAAGACTAAAGTGGACAAAGAATCGTGGAAAGACTAAAGTGGACGGATTATAGTGAAAAGACTAAAGTGGAAAGACTAAAGTGGACAGACTATAGTGGAAAGACTAAAGTGGACACAGAATAAATTAAATTAAATTTTAAATTAAATTTTATTTGTAACCCGTCTAGGTAAAGACGGAGTATGGTAAAATATAAAAAAGAGAGAAACAACATAGCATCAACAACAACCAAAATAATTAAAATTCAGTAAACCGGAACATCATGGAGCTCCATGGGTGGCTACAGCTTTCCTTCATCCTGTTGATGGATCTCAGGACAGCCGCAGACGGATCAGCTATACGGAACTTTTCGATGAGATGGCTGTTCCTTGTCCAGGGGGGGAGGCGTAGCAAATATTTAGAAAACCGAAAGAAAATGGAACGAATTTGACGAAGATTTTCGTTACTAAAGATGGTCCAGAAAGGGGAAAGATACAAAACGTGTGGAAGAGCAGTGGCATTGTAAGTGTCGGCAAGAATCTTTCGGTTAAACCGCAACTTTCCAGAGACAATACGGGCATAAGCTCCACTGATGCGCTTCAGCAAATGAGCGATCAGTAATTTTCGAGTGGTTTTCATTGAATCTCCGATTGGCAGTCCTAGGTATGTCAAACTGGATTTGCTTTCGACTTGGCATCCTATAAGGTCGATGATCGTTGGCTCCCTCGAATGGTTATTAAACATTAAGAATTCAGTTTTTCCCTTGTTGAATTTAAGTCCAATGCCAGCATATTCCGAAACTAGTGATTGGAAAGCACTTTCGATACCATTTGTAATACGACTAAGGCTCAGAATGTCATCTGCATATGCTATCACTGCGCAATTGAGGCCATCATCGACACAAGTGCAAGGGGCTTTGGACTGGGCGTTCAAGACAGCATTGTCAAATAACGTAGGGCTAGTAATAGCTCCTTGCCTGACTCCTTTAAAAATTCTGACTTCAGGAAGCTGTAGATTGAATTTGAAACTACTGAAATTAGAACCCTTCTTGTCACACTGGACGACTTTCAACTTTGCCCGAAGATTGGCATACATGTCTTTCATAACTCTGATGACACCAGGTTGCACGCCACGAGTGCGAAGCTCTAACAGTGCTTGTGGATGGACGACAGAATCAAAGGCTCTTTCGACGTCATGACCCGCTACGCCAGTGAAGTTTTCGTCCGGTCAGCTTCCTGGAGAATAGACGCCAACGCAAAGAGAGCATGGGCGCATCCCAAGCCAGAACGAAAACCGAATTGGTAATCTGGCATGTAGCATTTTTCTGTAACTTCTTTGATAACAAGAAGCTCCATGACTTTGCATAAAGTCGGGGAAACGGTGATAGGCCGGTATGATGAGCACTGAGTTGCAGGTTTTCCCTTTTTGCACAAAGGGGTCAACATACCAACGCAGAATGAGATCGGAACTATCCCTTGAGCAAATATCATCTGGAACAGTAGATGTATATGATCAAGGAGACTCGCACTCCCATTGAAAAGATGAAGAGCGCAGATTAGTATATATATAATAGTGGAAAGACTAAAGTGGACAGTCTATAGTGGAAAGACTAAAGTGGACAGACTAAAGTGGAAAGACTAAAGTGGAAAGACTAAAGTGGACGGACTATAGTGGAAAGACTAAAGTGGAAAGACCAAAGTGGACAGACTATAGTGGAAAGACTAAAGTGGACAGACTAAAGTGGAAAGACTAAAGTGGAAAGACTAAAGTGGAGAGACTGTAGTGGAAAGACTAAAGTGGACAGACTATAGTGGAAAGACTAAAGTAGACAGACTAAAGTGGAAAAACTAAAGTGGAAAGACTAAAGTGGACAGACTATTGTGGAAAGACCGAAGTGGAAAGACTGAGTGGACAGACTAAAGTGGAAAGACTATAGTGGAAAGACTAAAGTGGACAGACTATAGTGGAAAGACTAAAGTGGACAGACTAAAGTGGAAAGACTATAGTGGAAAGACTAAAGTGGACAGACTAAAGTGGACAGACTATAGTGGAAAGACTGAAGTGGAAAGACTCATTGTACAAACTAAAGTGTACACACTGAAGTGGAGAGAATAAAGTGGAAAGACTAAAGTGGAAAGACTCAAGTGGACAGACTATAGTGGAAAGACTAAAGTGGACAGACTAAAGTGGAAAGACTATAGTGGAAAGACTAAAGTGGACAGACTAAAGTGGACAGACTATAGTGGAAAGACTATAGTGGAAAGACTGTAGTGGACAGAATAAAGTGGAGACTATAGTGGAAAGACTATAGTGGAAAGACTAAAGTGGTCAGACTATAGTGGAAAGACTGAAGTGGACAGACTAAAGTGGAAAAACTAAATTGGAAAGACGAAGGTGGACAGACTATAGTGCGAAAGACTGTAGTGGACAGAATAAAGTGGAGACTATAGTGGAAAGACTAAAGTGGACAGAGAATCGTGGAAAGACTAAAGTGGAAAGACTTTAGTGGAAAGACTATAATGGAAAGACTGTAGTGGACAGAATAAAGTGGAGACTATAGTGGGAAGACTAAAGTTGACAGAGAATAGTGGAAAGACTAAAGTGGACAGTCTATAGTGGAAAGACTAAAGTGGACAGACTAAAGTGGAAAGACTAAAGTGGAAAGACTAAAGTGGACAGACCATAGTGGAAAGACTATAGTGGAAAGACTGTAGTGGACAGAATAAAGTGGAGACTATAGTGGAAAGGCTAAAGTGGAAAGACTATAGTGGAAAGACTAAAGTGGACAGACTATAGTGGAAAGACTAAAGTGGACAGACTATAGTGGAAAGACTAAAGTGGACAGACTAAAGTGGAAAGACTGTAGTGGACAGAATAAAGTGGAGACTATAGTGGAAAGACTAAAGTGGACAGACTAAAGTGGAAAGACTAAAGTGGAAACACTAAAGTGGACAGACTATAGTGGAAAGACTATAGTGGAAAGACTAAGTGGACAGACTAAAGCGGAAAGACTAAAGTGGAAAGACTAAAGTGGACAGACTATAGTGGAAAGACTAAATTGGACAGACTAAAGTGGACAGACTAAAGTGGAAAGACTAAAGTGGACAGACTAAAGCGGAAAGACTAAAGTGGAAAGACCAAAGTGGACAGACTATAGTGGAAAGACTAAAGTGGACAGACTAAAGTGGAAAGACTAAAGTGGAAAGACTAAAGTGGAGAGACTGTAGTGGAAAGACTAAAGTGGACAGACTATAGTGGAAAGACTAAAGTAGACAGACTAAAGTGGAAAGAGTAAAGTGGAAAGACTAAAGTGGACAGACTATAGTGGAAAGACTATAGTGGAAAGACTGTAGTGGACAGAATAAAGTGGAGACTCTAGTGGAAAGACTAAAGTGGACAGAGAATAGTGGAAAGACTAAAGTGGACAGACTATAGTGGAAAGACTATAATGGAAAGACTGTAGTGGACAGAATAAAGTGGAGACTATAGTGGAAAGACTAAAGTGGACAGAGAATAGTGGAAAGACTAAAGTGGAAAGACTGTAGTGGACAAAATAAAGTGGAGACTATAGTGGAAAAACTAAAGTGGAAAGTCTAAAGTGGACAGACTATTGTGGAAAGACTGAAGTGGAAAGACTAAGTGGACAGACTAAAGTGGAAAGACTATAGTGGAAAGACTAAAGTGGACAGACTATCGTGGAAAGACTAAAGTGGACAAACAGAAGTGGAAAAACTAAAGTGGAAAGACTAAAGTGGACAGACTATTGTGGAAAGACTGAAGTGGAAAGACTAAGTGGACAGACTAAAGTGGAAAGTCTATAGTGGAAAGACTAAAGTGGACAGACTATAGTGGAAAGACTAAAGTGGACAAACTGAAGTGGAAAGACTATAGTGGAAAGACTAAAGTGGAAAGACTAAAGTGGACAGACTATAGTGGAAAGACTGAAGTGGAAAGACTCATTGGACAAACTAAAGTGTACACACTGAAGTTGAGAGAATAAAGTGGAAAGAAAAAGTGGAAAGACTCAAGTGGACAGACTATAGTGGAAAGACTAAAGTGGACAGACTAAAGTGGAAAGACTATAGCGGAAAGACTAAAGTGGACAGACTAAAGTGGACAGACTATAGTGGAAAGACTATAGTGGAAAGACTGTAGTGGACAGAATAAAGTGGAGACTATAGTGGAAAGACTATAGTGGAAAGACTAAAGTGGACAGACTATAGTGGAAAGACTGAAGTGGACAGACTAAAGTGGAAAAACTAAATAGGAAAGACTAAGGTGGACAGACTATAATGGGAAAGACTGTAGTGGTCAGAATAAAGTGGAGACTATAGTGGAAAGACTAAGGTGGACAGAGAATAGTGGAAAGACTAAAGTGGAAAGACTATAGTGGAAAGACTATAATGGAAAGACTGTAGTGGACAGAATAAAGTGGAGACGACAGTGGAAAGAATAAAGTGGAAAGACTAAAGTGGACAGACTATAGTTGAAAGACTATAGTGGAAAGACTGTAGTGGACTGAATAAAGTGGAGACTATAGTGGAAAGACTAAAGTGGACAGAGAATAGTGGAAAGACTAAAGTGGACAGACTGTAGTGGAAAGACTATAGTGGAAAGACTGTAGTGGAAAGACTAAAGTGGACAGACTATAGTGGAAAGACTAAAGTGGACAGACTAAAGTGGAAAGACTAAAGTGGAAAGACTAAAGTGGACAGACTCTAGTGGAAAGACTATTGTGGAAAGACTGTCGTGGACAGAATGAAGTGGAGACTATAGTGGAAAGACTAAAGTGGACACAGAATAGTGGAAAGACTAAAGTGGACAGTCTATAGTGGAAAGACTAAAGTGGACAGACTAAAGTGGAAAGACTAAAGTGGAAAGACTAAAGTGGACAGACTATAGTGGAAAGACTAAAGTGGACACAGAATAGTGGAAAGACTAAAGTGGACAGTCTATAGTGGAAAGACTAAAGTGGACAGACTAAAGTGGAAAGACTAAAGTGGAAAGATTAAAGTGGACGGACTAAAGTGGAAAGACTGTAGTGGACAGAATAAAGTGGAGACTATAGTGGAAAGACTAAAGTGGACAGACTAAAGTGGACAGACTCTAGTGGAAAGACTAAAGTTGAAAGACTAAAGTGGACAGACTAAAGCGGAAAGAGTAAAGTGGAAAGACTAAAGTGGACAGACTATAGTGGAAAGACTAAAGTGGACAGACTAAAGTGGAAAGACTAAAGTGGAAAGACTAAAGTGGAGAGACTGTAGTGGAAAGACTAAAGTGGACAGACTATAGTGGAAAGACTAAAGTAGACAGACTAAAGTGGAAAGAGTAAAGTGGAAAGACTAAAGTGGACAGACTATAGTGGAAAGACTATAGTGGAAAGACTGTAGTGGACAGAATAAAGTGGAGATTCTACTGGAAAGACTAAAGTGGACAGAGAATAGTGGAAAGACTAAAGTGGACAGACTATAGTGGAAAGACTATAATGGAAAGACTGTAGTGGACAGAATAAAGTGGAGACTATAGTGGAAAGACTAAAATGGACAGAGAATAGTGGAAAGACTAAAGTGGAAAGACTGTAGTGGACAGTATAAAGTGGAGACTATAGTGGAAAAACTAAATTGGAAAGACTAAAGTGGACAGACTATTGTGGAAAGACTGAAGTGGAAAGACTAAGTGGACAGACTAAAGTGGAAAGACTATAGTGGAAAGACTAAAGTGGACAGACTATCGTGGAAAGACTAAAGTGGACAAACTGAAGTGGAAAAACTAAAGTGGAAAGACTAAAGTGGACAGACTATTGTGGAAAGACTGAAGTGGAAAGACTAAGTGGACAGACTAAAGTGGAAAGTCTATAGTGGAAAGACTAAAGTGGACAGACTATAGTGGAAAGACTAAAGTGGACAAACTGAAGTGGAAAGACTATAGTGGAAAGACTAAAGTGGAAAGACTAAAGTGGACAGACTATAGTGGAAAGACTGAAGTGGAAAGACTCATTGGACAAACTAAAGTGTACACACTGAAGTGGAGAGAATAAAGTGGAAAGACTAAAGTGGAAAGACTCAAGTGGACAGACTATAGTGGAAAGACTAAAGTGGACACTAAAGTGGAAAGACTATAGTGGAAAGACTAAAGTGGACAGACTAAAGTGGACAGACTATAGTGGAAAGACTATAGTGGAAAGACTGTAGTGGACAGAATAAAGTGGAGACTATAGTGGAAAGACTATAGTGGAAAGACTAAAGTGGACAGACTATAGTGGAAAGACTGAAGTGGACAGACTAAAGTGGAAAAACTAAATCGGAAAGACTAAGGTGGACAGACTATAGTGGGAAAGACTGTAGTGGTCAGAATAAAGTGGAGACTTTAGTGGAAAGACTAAAGTGGACAGAGAATAGTGGAAAGACTAAAGTGGAAAGACTATAGTGGAAAGACTATAGTGGAAAGACTGTAGTGGACTGAATAAAGTGGAGACTATAGTGGAAAGACTAAAGTGGACAGAGAATAGTGGAAAGACTAAAGTGGACAGACTGTAGTGGAAAGACTATAGTGGAAAGACTGTAGTGGAAAGACTAAAGTGGACAGACTATAGTGGAAAGACTAAAGTGGACAGACTAAAGTGGAAAGACTAAAGTGGAAAGACTAATTGGACAGACTCTAGTGGAAAGACTATTGTGGAAAGACTGTCGTGGACAGAATGAAGTGGAGACTATAGTGGAAAGACTAAAGTGGACAGACTAAAGTGGAAAGACTAAAGTGGAAAGACTAAAGTGGACAGACTATAGTGGAAAGACTAAAGTGGACACAGAATAGTGGAAAGACTAAAGTGGAAAGTCTATAGTGGAAAGACTAAAGTGGACAGACTAAAGTGGAAAGACTAAAGTGGAAAGATTAAAGTGGACGGACTAAAGTGGAAAGACTGTAGTGGACAGAATAAAGTGGAGACTATAGTGGAAAGACTAAAGTGGACAGACTAAAGTGGACAGACTCTAGTGGAAAGACTAAAGTGGAAAGACTAAAGTGGACGGACTAAATCGGAAAGACTAAAGTGGAAAGACCAAAGTGGACAGACTATAGTGGAAAGACTAAAGTGGACAGACTAAAGTGGAAAGACTAAAGTGGAAAGACTAAAGTGGAGAGACTGTAGTGGAAAGACTAAAGTGGACAGACTATAGTGGAAAGACTAAAGTAGACGGACTAAAGTGGAAAGAGTAAAGTGGAAAGACTAAAGTGGACAGAATATAGTGGAAAGACTATAGTGGAAAGACTGTAGTGGACAGAATAAAGTGGAGACTCTACTGGAAAGACTAAAGTGGACAGAGAATAGTGGAAAGACTAAAGTAGACAGACTATAGTGGAAAGACTATAATGGAAAGACTGTAGTGGACAGAATAAAGTGGAGACTATAGTGGAAAGACTAAAGTGGACAGAGAATAGTGGAAAGACTAAAGTGGAAAGACTGTAGTGGACAGTATAAAGTGGAGACTATAGTGGAAAAACTAAAGTGGAAAGACTAAAGTGGACAGACTATTGTGGAAAGACTGAAGTGGAAAGACTAAGTGGACAGACTAAAGTGGAAAGACTATAGTGGAAAGACTAAAGTGGACAGACTATCGTGAAAAGACTAAAGTGGACAAACTGAAGTGGAAAAACTAAAGTGGAAAGACTAAAGTGGACAGACTATTGTGGAAAGACTGAAGTGGAAAGACTAAGTGGACAGACTAAAGTGGAAAGTCTATAGTGGAAAGACTAAATAGGACAGACTATAGTGGAAAGACTAAAGTGGACAAACTGAAGTGGAAAGACTATAGTGGAAAGACTAAAGTGGAAAGACTAAAGTGGACAGACTATAGTGGAAAGACTAAATTGGACAGACTAAAGTGGACAGACTAAAGTGGAAAGACTAAAGTGGACAGACTAAAGCGGAAAGACTAAAGTGGAAAGACCAAAGTGGACAGACTATAGTGGAAAGACTAAAGTGGACAGACTAAAGTGGAAAGACTAAAGTGGAAAGACTAAAGTGGAGAGACTGTAGTGGAAAGACTAAAGTGGACAGACTATAGTGGAAAGACTAAAGTAGACAGACTAAAGTGGAAAGAGTAAAGTGGAAAGACTAAAGTGGACAGACTATAGTGGAAAGACTATAGTGAAAAGACTGTAGTGGACAGAATAAAGTGGAGACTCTAGTGGAAAGACTAAAGTGGACAGAGAATAGTGGAAAGACTAAAGTGGACAGACTATAGTGGAAAGACTATAATGGAAAGACTGTAGTGGACAGAATAAAGTGGAGACTATAGTGGAAAGACTAAAGTGGACAGAGAATAGTGGAAAGACTAAAGTGGAAAGACTGTAGTGGACAAAATAAAGTGGAGACTATAGTGGAAAAACTAAAGTGGAAAGTCTAAAGTGGACAGACTATTGTGGAAAGACTGAAGTGGAAAGACTAAGTGGACAGACTAAAGTGGAAAGACTATAGTGGAAAGACTAAAGTGGACAGACTATCGTGGAAAGACTAAAGTGGACAAACAGAAGTGGAAAAACTAAAGTGGAAAGACTAAAGTGGACAGACTATTGTGGAAAGATTGAAGTGGAAAGACTAAGTGGACAGACTAAAGTGGAAAGTCTATAGCGGAAAGACTAAAGTGGACAGACTATAGTGGAAAGACTAAAGTGGACAAACTGAAGTGGAAAGACTATAGTGGAAAGACTAAAGTGGAAAGACTAAAGTGGACAGACTATAGTGGAAAGACTGAAGTGGAAAGACTCATTGGACAAACTAAAGTGTACACACTGAAGTTGAGAGAATAAAGTGGAAAGAAAAAGTGGAAAGACTCAAGTGGACAGACTATAGTGGAAAGACTAAAGTGGACAGACTAAAGTGGAAAGACTATAGTGGAAAGACTAAAGTGGACAGACTAAAGTGGACAGACTATAGTGGAAAGACTATAGTGGAAAGACTGTAGTGGACAGAATAAAGTGGAGACTATAGTGGAAAGACTATAGTGGAAAGACTAAAGTGGACAGACTATAGTGGAAAGACTGAAGTGGACAGACTAAAGTGGAAAAACTAAATAGGAAAGACTAAGGTGGACAGACTATAATGGGAAAGACTGTAGTGGTCAGAATAAAGTGGAGACTATAGTGGAAAGACTAAAGTGGACAGAGAATAGTGGAAAGACTAAAGTGGAAAGACTATAGTGGAAAGACTATAATGGAAAGACTGTAGTGGACAGAATAAAGTGGAGACGACAGTGGAAAGACTAAAGTGGAAAGACTAAAGTGGACAGACTATAGTTGAAAGACTATAGTGGAAAGACTGTAGTGGACTGAATAAAGTGGAGACTATAGTGGAAAGACTAAAGTGGACAGAGAATAGTGGAAAGACTAAAGTGGACAGACTGTAGTGGAAAGACTATAGTGGAAAGACTGTAGTGGAAAGACTAAAGTGGACAGACTATAGTGGAAAGACTAAAGTGGACAGACTAAAGTGGAAAGACTAAAGTGGAAAGACTAAAGTGGACAGACTCTAGTGGAAAGACTATTGTGGAAAGACTGTCGTGGACAGAATGAAGTGGAGACTATAGTGGAAAGACTAAAGTGGACACAGAATAGTGGAAAGACTAAAGTGGACAGTCTATAGTGGAAAGACTAAAGTGGACAGACTAAAGTGGAAAGACTAAAGTGGAAAGACTAAAGTGGACAGACTATAGTGGAAAGACTAAAGTGGACACAGAATAGTGGAAAGACTAAAGTGGACAGTCTATAGTGGAAAGACTAAAGTGGACAGACTAAAGTGGAAAGACTAAAGTGGAAAGATTAAAGTGGACGGACTAAAGTGGAAAGACTGTAGTGGACAGAATAAAGTGGAGACTATAGTGGAAAGACTAAAGTGGACAGACTAAAGTGGACAGACTCTAGTGGAAAGAATAAAGTGGAAAGACTAAAGTGGACAGACTAAAGCGGAAAGACTAAAGTGGAAAGACTAAAGTGGACAGACTATAGTGGAAAGACTAAAGTGGACAGACTAAAGTGGAAAGACTAAAGTGGAAAGACTAAAGTGGAGAGACTGTAGTGGAAAGACTAAAGTGGACAGACTATAGTGGAAAGACTAAAGTAGACAGACTAAAGTGGAAAGAGTAAAGTGGAAAGACTAAAGTGGACAGACTATAGTGGAAAGACTATAGTGGAAAGACTGTAGTGGACAGAATAAAGTGGAGAATCTACTGGAAAGACAAAAGTGGACAGAGAATAGTGGAAAGACTAAAGTGGACAGACTATAGTGGAAAGACTATAATGGAAAGACTGTAGTGGACAGAATAAAGTGGAGACTCTACTGGAAAGACAAAAGTGGACAGAGAATAGTGGAAAGACTAAAGTGGACAGACTATAGTGGAAAGACTATAATGGAAAGACTGTAGTGGACAGTATAAAGTGGAGACTATAGTGGAAAAACTAAATTGGAAAGACTAAAGTGGACAGACTATTGTGGAAAGACTGAAGTGGAAAGACTAAGTGGACAGACTAAAGTGGAAAGACTATAGTGGAAAGACTAAAGTGGACAGACTATCGTGGAAAGACTAAAGTGGACAAACTGAAGTGGAAAAACTAAAGTGGAAAGACTAAAGTGGACAGACTATTGTGGAAAGACTGAAGTGGAAAGACTAAGTGGACAGACTAAAGTGGAAAGTCTATAGTGGAAAGACTAAAGTGGACAGACTATAGTGGAAAGACTAAAGTGGACAAACTGAAGTGGAAAGACTATAGTGGAAAGACTAAAGTGGAAAGACTAAAGTGGACAGACTATAGTGGGGAGACTGAAGTGGAAAGACTCATTGGACAAACTAAAGTGTACACACTGAAGTGGAGAGAATAAAGTGGAAAGACTAAAGTGGAAAGACTCAAGTGGACAGACTATAGTGGAAAGACTAAAGTGGACAGACTAAAGTGGAAAGACTATAGTGGAAAGACTAAAGTGGACAGACTAAAGTGGACAGACTATAGTGGAAAGACTATAGTGGAAAGACTGTAGTGGACAGAATGAAGTGGAGACTATAGTGGAAAGACTATAGTGGAAAGACTAAAGTGGACAGACTATAGTGGAAAGACTGAAGTGGACAGACTAAAGTGGAAAAACTAAATCGGAAAGACTAAGGTGGACAGACTATAGTGGGAAAGACTGTAGTGGTCAGAATAAAGTGGAGACTACAGTGGAAAGACTAAAGTGGACAGAGAATAGTGGAAAGGCTAAAGTGGAAAGACTATAGTGGAAAGACTATAATGGAAAGACTGTAGTGGACAGAATAAAGTGGAGACTACAGTGGAAAGACTTAAGTGGAAAGACTAAAGTGGAGAGACTATAGTTGAAAGACTATAGTGGAAAGACTGTAGTGGACTGAATGAAGTGGAGACTATAGTGGTAAGACTAAAGTGGACAGAGAATAGTGGAAAGACTAAAGTGGACAGACTGTAGTGGAAAGACTATAGTGGAAAGACTGTAGTGGAAAGACTAAAGTGGACAGACTATAGTGGAAAGACTAAAGTGGACAGACTAAAGTGGAAAGACTAAAGTGGAAAGACTAAAGTGGACAGACTCTAGTGGAAAGACTATTGTGGAAAGACTGTCGTGGACAGAATGAAGTGGAGACTATAGTGGAAAGACTAAAGTGGACACAGAATAGTGGAAAGACTAAATTGGACAGTCTATAGTGGAAAGACTAAAGTGGACAGACTAAAGTGGAAAGACTAAAGTGGAAAGACTAAAGTGGACATACTATAGTGGAAAGACTAAAGTGGACACAGAATAGTGGAAAGACTAAAGTGGACAGTCTATAGTGGAAAGACTAAAGTGGACAGACTAAAGTGGAAAGACTAAAGTGGAAAGATTAAAGTGGACGGACTAAAGTGGACAGACTCTAGTGGAAAGACTAAAGTGGAAAGACTAAAGTGGACTGACTAAAGCGGAAAGACTAAAGTGGAAAGACCAAAGTGGACAGACTATAGTGGAAAGACTAAAGTGGACAGACTAAAGTGGAAAGACTAAAGTGGAAAGACTAAAGTGGAGAGACTGTAGTGGAAAGACTAAAGTGGACAGACTATAGTGGAAAGACTAAAGTAGACAGACTAAAGTGGAAAGAGTAAAGTGGAAAGACTAAAGTGGACAGACTATAGTGGAAAGACTATAGTGGAAAGACTGTAGTGGACAGAATAAAGTGGAGACTCTACTGGAAAGACTAAAGTGGACAGAGAATAGTGGAAAGACTAAAGTGGACAGACTATAGTGGAAAGACTATAATGGAAAGACTGTAGTGGACAGAATAAAGTGGAGACTATAGTGGAAAGACTAAAGTGGACAGAGAATAGTGGAAAGACTAAAGTGGAAAGACTGTAGTGGACAGTATAAAGTGGAGACTATAGTGGAAAAACTAAAGTGGAAAGACTAAAGTGGACAGACTATTGTGGAAAGACTGAAGTGGAAAGACTAAGTGGACAGACTAAAGTGGAAAGACTATAGTGGAAAGACTAAAGTGGACAGACTATCGTGGAAAGACTAAAGTGGACAAACTGAAGTGGAAAAACTAAAGTGGAAAGACTAAAGTGGACAGACTATTGTGGAAAGACTGAAGTGGAAAGACTAAGTGGACAGACTAAAGTGGAAAGTCTATAGTGGAAAGACTAAATAGGACAGACTATAGTGGAAAGACTAAAGTGGACAGAATGAAGTGGAAAGACTATAGTGGAAAGACTAAAGTGGAAAGACTAAAGTGGACAGACTATAGTGGAAAGACTGAAGTGGAAAGACTCATTGGACAAACTAAAGTGTACACACTGAAGTGGAGAGAATAAAATGGAAAGACTAAAGTGGAAAGACTCAAGTGGACAGACTATAGTGGAAAGACTAAAGTGGACAGACTAAAGTGGAAAGACTATAGTGGAAAGACTAAAGTGGACAGACTAAAGTGGACAGACTAAAGAGGAAAGACTAAAGTGGACAGACTCTAGTGGAAAGACTATAGTGGAAAGACTGTAGTGGACAGAATAAAGTGGAGACTATAGTGGAAAGACTATAGTGGAAAGACTAAAGTGGACAGACTATAGTGGAAAGACTGAAGTGGACAGACTAAAGTGGAAAAACTAAATAGGAAAGACTAAGGTGGACAGACTATGGTGGGAAAGACTGTAGTGGTCAGAATAAAGTGGAGACTATAGTGGAAAGACTAAAGTGTACAGAGAATAGTGGAAAGACTAAAGTGGAAAGACTATAGTGGAAAGACTATAATGGAAAGACTGTAGTGGACAGAATAAAGTGGAGACTACAGTGGAAAGACTAAAGTGGAAAGACTAAAGTGGACAGACTATAGTTGAAAGACTATAGTGGAAAGACTGTAGTGGACTGAATAAAGTGGAGACTATAGTGGAAAGACGAAAGTGGACAGAGAATAGTGGAAAGACTAAAGTGGACAGACTGTAGTGGAAAGACTATAGTGGAAAGACTGTAGTGGAAAGACTAAAGTGGACAGACTATAGTGGAAAGACTAAAGTGGACAGACTAAAGTGGAAAGACTAAAGAGGAAAGACTAAAGTGGACAGACTCTAGTGGAAAGACTATTGTGGAATGACTGTCGTGGACAGAATGAAGTGGAGACTATAGTGGAAAGACTAAAGTGGACACAGAATAGTGGAAAGACTAAAGTGGACAGTCTATAGTGGAAAGACTAAAGTGGACAGACTAAACTGGAAAGACTAAAGTGGAAAGACTAAAGTGGACAGACTATAGTGGAAAGACTAAAGTGGACACAGAATAGTAGAAAGACTAAAGTGGACAGTCTATAGTGGAAAGACTAAAGTGGACAGACTAAAGTGGAAAGACTAAAGTGGAAAGATTAAAGTGGACGGACTATAGTGGAAAGACTAAAGTGGACAGACTATAGTGGAAAGACTAAAGTGGACAGACTATAGTGGAAAGACTAAAGTGGACAGACTAAAGTGGAAAGACTAAAGTGGAAAGACTAAAGTGGACAGAAGATAGTGGAAATGATTAAAGTGGAAAGACTAAAGTGGACAGACTCAAGTGGACAGACTAAAGTGGAAAGACTAAAGTGGACAGACTAAAGCGGAAAGACTAAAGTGGAAAGACCAAAGTGGACAGACTATAGTGGAAAAACTAAAGTGGACAGACTAAAGTGGAAAGACTAAAGTGGAAAGACTAATGTGGAGAGACTGTAGTGGAAAGACTAAAGTGGACAGACTATAGTGGAAAGACTAAAGTAGACAGACTAAAGTGGAAAGAGTAAAGTGGAAAGACTAAAGTGGACAGACTATAGTGGAAAGACGATAGTGGAAAGACTTTAGTGGACAGAATAAAGTGGAGACTATAGTGTAAAGACTAAAGTGGACACAGAATAGTGGAAAGACAAAAGTGGACAGTCTATAGTGGAAAGACTAAAGTGGACAAACTAAAGTGGAAAGACTAAAGTGGACAGACTAAAGTGGAAAGACTAAAGTGGACAGTCTATAGTGGAAAGACTATAGTGGAAAGACTTTAGTGGACAGAATAAAGTGGAGACTATAGTGTAAAGACTAAAGTGGACACAGAATAGTGGAAAGACTAAAGTGGACAGTCTATAGTGGAAAGACTAAAGTGGACAAACTAAAGTGGAAAGACTAAAGTGGACAGACTAAAGTGGAAAGACTAAAGTGGACACAGAAAAGTGGAAAGACTAAAGTGGACAGTCTATAGTGGAAAGACTAAAGTTGACAGACTATAGTGGAAAGACTAAAGTGGACAGACTAAAGTGGAAAGACTATAGTGGAAAGACTAAAGTGGACAGACTAAAGTGGAAAGACTAAAGTGGAAAGACTGAAGTGGACAGACTATAGTGGAAAGACTGTAGTGGACAGAATAAAGTGGAGACTATAGTGGAAAGGCTAAAGTGGAAAGACTATAGTGGAAAGACTAAAGTGGACAGACTATAGTGGAAAGACTAAAGTGGACAGACTATAGTGGAAAGGCTAAAGTGGACAGACTAAAGTGGAACGACTAAAGTGGAAAGACTAAAGTGGACAGAAGATAGTGGAAATGATTAAAGTGGAAAGACTAAAGTGGACAGACTAAAGTGGACAGACTAAAGTGGAAAGACTAAAGTGGACAGACTAAAGCGGAAAGACTAAAGTGGAAAGACCAAAGTGGACAGACTATAGTGGAAAGACTAAAGTGGACAGACTAAAGTGGAAAGACTAAAGTGGAAAGACTAAAGTGGACAGACTATAGTGGAAAGACTATAGCGGAAAGACGGTAGCGGACAGAAAAGAGTGGAGACTATAGTGGAAAGACTAAACTTGAAAGACTAAAGTGGACAGAGAATCGTGGAAAGACGAAAGTGGACGGAGTATAGTGGAAAGACTAAAGTGGAAAGACTAAAGTGGAAAGACTAAAGTGGACAGACTATAGTGGAAAGACCAAAGTGGACACAGAATAGTGGAAAGACTAAAGTGGACAGTCTATAGTGGAAAGACTAAAGTGGACAGACTAAAGTGGAAAGACTAAAGTGGAAAGACTAAAGTGGACGGACTATAGTGGAAAGACTAAAGTGGAAAGACCAAAGTGGACAGACTATAGTGGAAAGACTAAAGTGGACAGACTAAAGTGGAAAGACTAAAGTGGAAAGACTAAAGTGGAGAGACTGTAGTGGAAAGACTAAAGTTGACAGACTATAGTGGAAAGACTAAAGTAGACCGACTAAAGTGGAAAAACTAAAGTTTAAAGACTAAAGTGGACAGACTATTGTGGAAAGACTGAAGTGGAAAGACTGAGTGGACAGACTAAAGTGGAAAGACTATAGTGGAAAGACTAAAGTGGACAGACTATAGTGGAAAGACTAAAGTGGACAGACTAAAGTGGAAAGACTATAGTGGAAAGACTAAAGTGGACAGACTAAAGTGGACAGACTATAGTGGAAAGACTGAAGTGGAAAGACTCTTTGGACAAACTAAAGTGTACACACTGAAGTGGAGAGAATAAAGTGGAAAGACTAAAGTGGAAAGACTCAAATGGACAGACTATAGTGGAAAGACTAAAGTGGACAGACTAAAGTGGAAAGACTATAGTGGAAAGACTAAAGTGGACAGACTAAAGTGGACAGACTATAGTGGAAAGACTATAGTGGAAAGACTGTAGTGGACAGAATAAAGTGGAGACTATAGTGGAAAGACTATAGTGGAAAGACTAAAGTGGTCAGACTATAGTGGAAAGACTGAAGTGGACAGACTAAAGTGGAAAAACTAAATTGGAAAGACTAAGGTGGACAGACTATAGTGGGAAAGACTGTAGTGGACAGAATAAAGTGGAGACTATAGTGGAAAGACTAAAGTGGACAGAGTATAGTGGAAAGACTAAAGTGGAAAGACTTTAGTGGAAAGACTATAATGGAAAGACTGTAGTGGACAGAATAAAGTGGAGACGAAAGTGGAAAGACTAAAGTTTAAAGACTAAAGTGGACAGACTATAGTTGAAAGACTATAGTGGAAAGACTGTAGTGGACTGAATAAAGTGGAGACTATAGTGGAAAGGCTAAAGTGGACAGAGAATAGTGGAAAGACTAAAGTGGACAGACTGTAGTGGAAAGACTATAGTGGAAAGACTGTTGTGGAAAGACTAAAGTGGACAGACTATAGTGGAAAGACTAAAGTGGACAGACTAAAGTGGAAAGACTAAAGTGGAAAGACTAAAGTGGACAGACTCTAGTGGAAAGACTATTGTGGAAAGACTGTCGTGGACAGATTGAAGTGGAGACTATAGTGGAAAGACTAAAGTGGACTCAGAATAGTGGAAAGACTAAAGTGGACAGTCTATAGTGGAAAGACTAAAGTGGACAGACTAAAGTGGAAGGACTAAAGTGGAAAGACTAAAGTGGACAGTCTATAGTGGAAAGACTAAAGTGGACAGTCTATAGTGGAAAGACTAAAGTGGACAGACTAAAGTGGAAAGACTAAAGTGAAAAGACTAAAGTGGATGGACTATAGTGGAAAGACTAAAGTGGACAGACTATAGTGGAAAGACTAAAGTGGACAGACTACAGTGGAAAGACTAAAGTGGACAGACTAAAGTGGAAAGACTAAAGTGGAAAGACTAAAGTGGACAGAAGATAGTGGAAATGATTAAAGTGGAGAGACTAAAGTGGACAGACTAAAGTGGACAGACTAAAGTGGAAAGACTAAAGTGGACAGACTAAAGCGGAAAGACTAAAGTGGAAAGACCAAAGTGGACAGACTATAGTGGAAAGACTAAAGTGGACAGACTAAAGTGGAAAGACTAAAGTGGAAAGACTAAAGTGGAGAGACTGTAGTGGAAAGACTAAAGTGGACAGACTATAGTGGAAAGACTAAAGTAGACAGACTAAAGTGGAAAGAGTAAAGTGGAAAGACTAAAGTGGACAGACTATAGTGGAAAGACTATAGTGGAAGGACTGTAGTGGACAGAATAAAGTGGAGACTATAATGTAAAGACTAAAGTGGACACTGAATAGTGGAAAGACTAAAGTGGACAGACTATAGTGGAAAGACTATAGTGGAAAGACTGTAGTGGACAGAATAAAGTGGAGACTCTACTGGAAAGGCTAAAGTGGATAGAGAATAGTGGAAAGACTAAAGTGGACAGACTATAGTGGAAAGACTATAATGGAAAGACTGTAGTGGACAGAATAAAGTGGAGACTATAGTGGAAAGACTAAAGTGGACAGAGAATAGTGGAAAGACTAAAGTGGAAAGACTGTAGTGGACAGTATAAAGTGGAGACTATAGTGGAAAAACTAAAGTGGAAAGACTAAAGTGGACAGACTATTGTGGAAAGACTGAAGTGGAAAGACTAAGTGGACAGACTAAAGTGGAAAGACTATAGTGGAAAGACTAAAGTGGACAGACTATCGTGGAAAGACTAAAGTGGACAAACTGAAGTGGAAAAACTAAAGTGGAAAGACTAAAGTGGACAGACTATTGTGGAAAGACTGAAGTGGAAAGACTAAGTGGACAGACTAAAGTGGAAATTCTATAGTGGAAAGACTAAAGTGGACAGACTATAGTGGAAAGACTAAAGTGGACAAACTGAAGTGGAAAGACTATAGTGGAAAGACTAAAGTGGAAAGACTAAAGTGTACAGACTATAGTGGAAAGACTGAAGTGGAAAGACTCATTGGACAAACTAAAGTCTACACACTGAAGTGGAGAGAATAAAGTGGAAAGACTAAAGTGGAAAGACTCAAGTGGACAGACTATAGTGGAAAGACTAAAGTGGACAGACTAAAGTGGAAAGACTATAGTGGAAAGACTAAAGTGGACAGACTAAAGTGGACAGACTATAGTGGAAAGACTATAGTGGAAAGACTGTAGTGGACAGAATAAAGTGGAGACTATAGTGGAAAGACTATAGTGGAAAGACTAAAGTGGACAGACTATAGTGGAAAGACTGAAGTGGACAGACTAAAGTGGAAAAACTAAATAGGAAAGACTAAGGTGGACAGACTATAGTGGGAAAGACTGTAGTGGTCAGAATAAAGTGGAGAATATAGTGGAAAGACTAAAGTGGACAGAGAATACTGGAAAGACTAAAGTGGAAAGACGATAGTGGAAAGACTATAATGGAAAGACTGTAGTGGACAGAATAAAGTGGAGACTACAGTGGAAAGACTAAAGTGGAAAGACTAAAGTGGACAGACTATAGTTGAAAGACTATAGTGGAAAGACTGTAGTGGACTGAATAAAGTGGAGACTATAGTGGAAAGACTAAAGTGGACAGAGAATAGTGGAAAGACTAAAGTGGACCGACTGTAGTGGAAAGACTATAGTGGAAAGACTCTAGTGGAAAGACTAAAGTGGACAGACTATAGTGGAAAGACTAAAGTGGACAGACTAAAGTGGAAAGACTAAAGTGGAAAGACTAAAGTGGACAGACTCTAGTGGAAAGACTATTGTGGAAAGACTGTCGTGGACAGAATGAAGTGGAGACTATCGTGGAAAGACTAAAGTGGACACAGAATAGTGGAAAGACTAAAGTGGACAGTCTATAGTGGAAAGACTAAAGTGGATAGACTAAAGTGGAAAGACTAAAGTGGAAAGACTAAAGTGGACAGACTATAGTGGAAAGACTAAAGTGGACAGAGAATAGTAGAAAGACTAAAGTGGACAGTCTATTGTGGAAAGACTAAAGTGGACAGACTAAAGTGGAAAGACTAAAGTGGAAAGATTAAAGTGGACGGACTATATTGGAAAGAGTAAAGTGGACAGACTATAGTGGAAAGACTAAAGTGGACAGACTATAGTGGAAAGACTAAAGTGGACAGACTAAAGTGGAAAGACTAAAGTGGAAAGACTAAAGTGGACAGAAGATAGTGGAAATGATTAAAGTGGAAAGACTAAAGTGGACAGACTCAAGTGGACAGACTAAAGTGGAAAGAGTAAAGTGGAAAGACTATAGTGGAAAGACTAAAGTGGACTCAGAATAGTAGAAAGACTAAAGTGGACAGTCTATTGTGGAAAGACTAAAGTGGACAGACTAAAGTGGAAAGACTAAAGTGGAAAGATTAAAGTGGACGGACTATATTGGAAAGACTAAAGTGGACAGACTATAGTGGAAAGACTATAGTGGAAGGACTGTAGTGGACAGAATAAAGTGGAGACTATAATGTAAAGACTAAAGTGGACACTGAATAGTGGAAAGACTAAAGTGGACAGACTATTGTGGAAAGACTATAGTGGAAAGACTGTAGTGGACAGAATAAAGTGGAGACTCTACTGGAAAGGCTAAAGTGGATAGAGAATAGTGGAAAGACTAAAGTGGACAGACTATAGTGGAAAGACTATAATAGAAAGACTGTAGTGGACAGAATAAAGTGGAGACTATAGTGGAAAGACTAAAGTGGACAGAGAATAGTGGAAAGACTAAAGTGGAAAGACTGTAGTGGACAGTATAAAGTGGAGACTATAGTGGAAAAACTAAAGTGGAAAGACTAAAGTGGACAGACTATTGTGGAAAGACTGAAGTGGAAAGACTAAGTGGACAGACTAAAGTGGAAAGACTATAGTGGAAAGACTAAAGTGGACAGACTATCGTGGAAAGACTAAAGTGGACAAACTGAAGTGGAAAAACTAAAGTGGAAAGACTAAAGTGGACAGACTGTTGTGGAAAGACTGAAGTGGAAAGACTAAGTGGACAGACTAAAGTGGAAAGTCTATAGTGGAAAGACTAAAGTGGACAGACTATAGTGGAAAGACTAAAGTGGACAAACTGAAGTGGAAAGACTATAGTGGAAAGACTAAAGTGGAAAGACTAAAGTGTACAGACTATAGTGGAAAGACTGAAGTGGAAAGACTCATTGGACAAACTAAAGTCTACACACTGAAGTGGAGAGAATAAAGTGGAAAGACTAAAGTGGAAAGACTCAAGTGGACAGACTATAGTGGAAAGACTAAAGTGGACAGACTAAAGTGGAAAGACTATAGTGGAAAGACTAAAGTGGACAGACTAAAGTGGACAGACTATAGTGGAAAGACTATAGTGGAAAGACTGTAGTGGACAGAATAAAGTGGAGACTATAGTGGAAAGACTATAGTGGAAAGACTAAAGTGGACAGACTATAGTGGAAAGACTGAAGTGGACAGACTAAAGTGGAAAAACTAAATAGGAAAGACTAAGGTGGACAGACTATAGTGGGAAAGACTGTAGTGGTCAGAATAAAGTGGAGAATATAGTGGAAAGACTAAAGTGGACAGAGAATAGTGGAAAGACTAAAGTGGAAAGACGATAGTGGAAAGACTATAATGGAAAGACTGTAGTGGACAGAATAAAGTGGAGACTACAGTGGAAAGACTAAAGTGGAAAGACTAAAGTGGACAGACTATAGTTGAAAGCCTATAGTGGAAAGACTGTAGTGGACTGAATAAAGTGGAGACTATAGTGGAAAGACTAAAGTGGACAGAGAATAGTGGAAAGACTAAAGTGGACCGACTGTAGTGGAAAGACTATAGTGGAAAGACTCTAGTGGAAAGACTAAAGTGGACAGACTATAGTGGAAAGACTAAAGTGGACAGACTAAAGTGGAAAGACTAAAGTGGAAAGACTAAAGTGGACAGACTCTAGTGGAAAGACTATTGTGGAAAGACTGTCGTGGACAGAATGAAGTGGAGACTATCGTGGAAAGACTAAAGTGGACACAGAATAGTGGAAAGACTAAAGTGGACAGTCTATAGTGGAAAGACTAAAGTGGATAGACTAAAGTGGAAAGACTAAAGTGGAAAGACTAAAGTGGACAGACTATAGTGGAAAGACTAAAGTGGACACAGAATAGTAGAAAGACTAAAGTGGACAGTCTATTGTGGAAAGACTAAAGTGGACAGACTAAAGTGGAAAGACTAAAGTGGAAAGATTAAAGTGGACGGACTATATTGGAAAGACTAAAGTGGACAGACTATAGTGGAAAGACTAAAGTGGACAGACTATAGTGGAAAGACTAAAGTGGACAGACTAAAGTGGAAAGACTAAAGTGGAAAGACTAAAGTGGACAGAAGATAGTGGAAATGATTAAAGTGGAAAGACTAAAGTGGACAGACTCAAGTGGACAGACTAAAGTGGAAAGACTAAAGTGGACAGACTAAAGCGGAAAGACTAAAGTGGAAAGACCAAAGTGGACAGACTATAGTGGAAAGACTAAAGTGGACAGACTAAACTGGAAAGACTAAAGTGGAAAGACTAATGTGGAGAGACTGTGGTGGAAAGACTAAAGTGGACAGACTATAGTGGAAAGACTAAAGAAGACAGACTAAAGTGGAAAGAGTAAAGTGGAAAGACTAAAGTGGACAGACTATAGTGGAAAGACTATAGTGGAAAGACTTTAGTGGACAGAATAAAGTGGAGACTATAGTGTCAAGACTAAAGTGGACACAGAATAGTGGAAAGACTAAAGTGGACAGTCTATAGTGGAAAGACTAAAGTGGACAAACTAAAGTGGAAAGACTAAAGTGGACAGACTAAAGTGGAAAGACTAAAGTGGACACAGAAAAGTGGAAAGACTAAAGTGGACAGTCTATAGTGGAAAGACTAAAGTGGACAGACTAAAGTGGAAAGACTAAATTGGAAAGACTAAAGTGGACAGACTATAGTGGAAAGACTAAAGTGGACATTCTAAAGTGGAAAGACTAAAGTGGAAAAACTAAAGTGGACAGAAGATAGTGGAAATGACTAAAGTGGAAAGACTAAAGTGGACAGACTAAAGTGGACAGACTAAAGTGGAAAGACTAAAGTGGACAGACTCTAGTGGAAATACTGAAGCGGAAAGACTAAAGTGGAAAGACTAGAGAGTAGTGGAAAGACTAAAGTGGACAGACTATAGTGGAAAGACTATAGTGGAAAGACAATAGTGGACAGAATAAAGTGGAGACTATAGTGGACAGACTAAAGTGGACAGACTCTAGTGGAAAGACTAAGTGGACAGACTAAAGCGGAGAGACTAAAGTGGAAAGAATAAAGTGGACAGACTATTGTGGAAAGACTAAAGTGGACAGACTAAAGTGGAAAGTCTAAAGTGGAAACACTAAAGTGGACAGACTATAGTGGAAAGACTATAGTGGAAAGACTAAGTGGACAGACTAAAGCGGAAAGACTAAAGTGGAAAGACTAAAGTGGACAGACTATAGCGGAAAGACTAAAGTGGACAGACTAAAGTGGAAAGACAAAAGTGGAAAGACTGAAGTGGACAGACTATAGTGGAGAGACTGTAGTGGACACAATAAAGTGGAGACTATAGTGGAAAGACTAAAGTTGACAGAGAATAGTGGAAAGACTAAAATGGACAGTCTATAGTGGAAAGACTAAAGTGGACAGACTAAAGTGGAAAGACTAAAGTGGAAAGACTAAAGTGGACAGACTATAGTGGAAAGACTAAGGTGGAAAGACTGTAGTGGACAGAATAAAGTGGAGACTATAGTGGAAAGGCTTAAGTGGAAAGACTATAGTGGAAAGACTAAAGTGGACAGACTATAGTGGAAAGACTAAAGTGGACAGACTATAGTGGAAAGACTAAAGTGGACAGACTAAAGTGGAACGACTAAAGTGGAAAGACTAAAGTGGACAGAAGATAGTGGAAATGATTAAAGTGGAAAGACTAAAGTGGACAGACTAAAGTGGACAGAATAAAGTGGAAAGACTAAAGTGGACAGACTAAAGCGGAAAGACTAAAGTGGAAAGACCAAAGTGGACAGACTATAGTGGAAAGACTAAAGTGGACAGACTAAAGTGGAAAGACTAAAGTGGAAAGACTAAAGTGGACAGACTATAGTGGAAAGACTATAGCGGAAAGACTATAGGGGACAGAAAAGAGTGGAGACTATAGTGGAAAGACTAAAGTTGAAAGACTAAAGTGGACAGAGAATCGTGGAAAGACTAAAGTGGACGGAGTATAGTGGAAAGACTAAAGTGGAAAGACTAAAGTGGAAAGACTAAAGTGGACAGACTATAGTGGCAAGACTAAAGTGGACACAGAATAGTGGAAAGACTAAAGTGGACAGTCTATAGTGGAATGACTAAAGTGGACAGACTAAAGTGGAAAGACTAAAGTGGAAAGACTAAAGTGGAAAGACTAAAGTGGACAGACTATAGTTGAAAGACTAAAGTGGACAGACTATAGTGGAAAGACTAAAGTGGACAGACTAAAGTGGAAAGACTAAAGTGGAAAGACTAAAGAGGACAGACTCTAGTGGAAAGACTGAAGTGGACAGACTAAAGTGGAAAAACTAAATAGGAAAGACTAAGGTGGACAGACTATAGTGGGAAAGACTGTAGTGGTCAGAATAAAGTGGAGAATATAGTGGAAAGACTAAAGTGGACAGAGAATAGTGGAAAGACTAAAGTGGAAAGACGATAGTGGAAAGACTATAATGGAAAGACTGTAGTGGACAGAATAAAGTGGAGACTACAGTGGAAAGACTAAAGTGGAAAGACTAAAGTGGACAGACTATAGTTGAAAGACTATAGTGGAAAGACTGTAGTGGACTGAATAAAGTGGAGACTATAGTGGAAAGACTAAAGTGGACAGAGAATAGTGGAAAGACTAAAGTGGACCGACTGTAGTGGAAAGACTATAGTGGAAAGACTCTAGTGGAAAGACTAAAGTGGACAGACTATAGTGGAAAGACTAAAGTGGACAGACTAAAGTGGAAAGACTAAAGTGGAAAGACTAAAGTGGACAGACTCTAGTGGAAAGACTATTGTGGAAAGACTGTCGTGGACAGAATGAAGTGGAGACTATCGTGGAAAGACTAAAGTGGACACAGAATAGTGGAAAGACTAAAGTGGACAGTCTATAGTGGAAAGACTAAAGTGGATAGACTAAAGTGGAAAGACTAAAGTGGAAAGACTAAAGTGGACGGACTATATTGGAAAGACTAAAGTGGACAGACTATAGTGGAAAGACTAAAGTGGACAGACTATAGTGGAAAGACTAAAGTGGACAGACTAAAGTGGAAAGACTAAAGTGGACAGAAGATAGTGGAAATGATTAAAGTGGAAAGACTAAAGTGGACAGACTAAAGTGGAAAGACTAAAGTGGAAAGACTAAAGTGGACAGACTATAGTGGAAAGACTATAGCGGAAAGACGGTAGCGGACAGAAAAGAGTGGAGACTATAGTGGAAAGACTAAACTTGAAAGACTAAAGTGGACAGAGAATCGTGGAAAGACGAAAGTGGACGGAGTATAGTGGAAAGACTAAAGTGGAAAGACTAAAGTGGAAAGACTAAAGTGGACAGACTATAGTGGAAAGACCAAAGTGGACACAGAATAGTGGAAAGACTAAAGTGGACAGTCTATAGTGGAAAGACTAAAGTGGACAGACTAAAGTGGAAAGACTAAAGTGGAAAGACTAAAGTGGACGGACTATAGTGGAAAGACTAAAGTGGAAAGACCAAAGTGGACAGACTATAGTGGAAAGACTAAAGTGGACAGACTAAAGTGGAAAGACTAAAGTGGAAAGACTAAAGTGGAGAGACTGTAGTGGAAAGACTAAAGTTGACAGACTATAGTGGAAAGACTAAAGTAGACCGACTAAAGTGGAAAAACTAAAGTTTAAAGACTAAAGTGGACAGACTATTGTGGAAAGACTGAAGTGGAAAGACTGAGTGGACAGACTAAAGTGGAAAGACTATAGTGGAAAGACTAAAGTGGACAGACTATAGTGGAAAGACTAAAGTGGACAGACTAAAGTGGAAAGACTATAGTGGAAAGACTAAAGTGGACAGACTAAAGTGGACAGACTAAAGTGGACAGACTATAGTGGAAAGACTGAAGTGGAAAGACTCTTTGGACAAACTAAAGTGTACACACTGAAGTGGAGAGAATAAAGTGGAAAGACTAAAGTGGAAAGACTCAAATGGACAGACTATAGTGGAAAGACTAAAGTGGACAGACTAAAGTGGAAAGACTATAGTGGAAAGACTAAAGTGGACAGACTAAAGTGGACAGACTATAGTGGAAAGACTATAGTGGAAAGACTGTAGTGGACAGACTAAAGTGGAGACTATAGTGGAAAGACTATAGTGGAAAGACTAAAGTGGTCAGACTATAGTGGAAAGACTGAAGTGGACAGACTAAAGTGGAAAAACTAAATTGGAAAGACTAAGGTGGACAGACTATAGTGGGAAAGACTGTAGTGGACAGAATAAAGTGGAGACTATAGTGGAAAGACTAAAGTGGACAGAGTATAGTGGAAAGACTAAAGTGGAAAGACTTTAGTGGAAAGACTATAATGGAAAGACTGTAGTGGACAGAATAAAGTGGAGACGAAAGTGGAAAGACTAAAGTTTAAAGACTAAAGTGGACAGACTATAGTTGAAAGACTATAGTGGAAAGACTGTAGTGGACTGAATAAAGTGGAGACTATAGTGGAAAGGCTAAAGTGGACAGAGAATAGTGGAAAGACTAAAGTGGACAGACTGTAGTGGAAAGACTATAGTGGAAAGACTGTTGTGGAAAGACTAAAGTGGACAGACTATAGTGGAAAGACTAAAGTGGACAGACTAAAGTGGAAAGACTAAAGTGGAAAGACTAAAGTGGACAGACTCTAGTGGAAAGACTATTGTGGAGAGACTGTCGTGGACAGATTGAAGTGGAGACTATAGTGGAAAGACTAAAGTGGACTCAGAATAGTGGAAAGACTAAAGTGGACAGTCTATAGTGGAAAGACTAAAGTGGACAGACTAAAGTGGAAGGACTAAAGTGGAAAGACTAAAGTGGACAGTCTATAGTGGAAAGACTAAAGTGGACAGTCTATAGTGGAAAGACTAAAGTGGACAGACTAAAGTGGAAAGACTAAAGTGAAAAGACTAAAGTGGATGGACTATAGTGGAAAGACTAAAGTGGACAGACTATAGTGGAAAGACTAAAGTGGACAGACTACAGTGGAAAGACTAAAGTGGACAGACTAAAGTGGAAAGACTAAAGTGGAAAGACTAAAGTGGACAGAAGATAGTGGAAATGATTAAAGTGGAGAGACTAAAGTGGACAGACTAAAGTGGACAGACTAAAGTGGAAAGACTAAAGTGGACAGACTAAAGCGGAAAGACTAAAGTGGAAAGACCAAAGTGGACAGACTATAGTGGAAAGACTAAAGTGGACAGACTAAAGTGGAAAGACTAAAGTGGAAAGACTAAAGTGGAGAGACTGTAGTGGAAAGACTAAAGTGGACAGACTATAGTGGAAAGACTAAAGTAGACAGACTAAAGTGGAAAGAGTAAAGTGGAAAGACTAAAGTGGACAGACTATAGTGGAAAGACTATAGTGGAAGGACTGTAGTGGACAGAATAAAGTGGAGACTATAATGTAAAGACTAAAGTGGACACTGAATAGTGGAAAGACTAAAGTGGACAGACTATAGTGGAAAGACTATAGTGGAAAGACTGTAGTGGACAGAATAAAGTGGAGACTCTACTGGAAAGGCTAAAGTGGATAGAGAATAGTGGAAAGACTAAAGTGGACAGACTATAGTGGAAAGACTATAATGGAAAGACTGTAGTGGACAGAATAAAGTGGAGACTATAGTGGAAAGACTAAAGTGGACAGAGAATAGTGGAAAGACTAAAGTGGAAAGACTGTAGTGGACAGTATAAAGTGGAGACTATAGTGGAAAAACTAAAGTGGAAAGACTAAAGTGGACAGACTATTGTGGAAAGACTGAAGTGGAAAGACTAAGTGGACAGACTAAAGTGGAAAGACTATAGTGGAAAGACTAAAGTGGACAGACTATCGTGGAAAGACTAAAGTGGACAAACTGAAGTGGAAAAACTAAAGTGGAAAGACTAAAGTGGACAGACTATTGTGGAAAGACTGAAGTGGAAAGACTAAGTGGACAGACTAAAGTGGAAATTCTATAGTGGAAAGACTAAAGTGGACAGACTATAGTGGAAAGACTAAAGTGGACAAACTGAAGTGGAAAGACTATAGTGGAAAGACTAAAGTGGAAAGACTAAAGTGTACAGACTATAGTGGAAAGACTGAAGTGGAAAGACTCATTGGACAAACTAAAGTCTACACACTGAAGTGGAGAGAATAAAGTGGAAAGACTAAAGTGGAAAGACTCAAGTGGACAGACTATAGTGGAAAGACTAAAGTGGACAGACTAAAGTGGAAAGACTATAGTGGAAAGACTAAAGTGGACAGACTAAAGTGGACAGACTATAGTGGAAAGACTATAGTTGAAAGACTGTAGTGGAAAGAATAAAGTGGAGACTATAGTGGAAAGACTATAGTGGAAAGACTAAAGTGGACAGACTATAGTGGAAAGACTGAAGTGGACAGACTAAAGTGGAAAAACTAAATAGGAAAGACTAAGGTGGACAGACTATAGTGGGAAAGACTGTAGTGGTCAGAATAAAGTGGAGAATATAGTGGAAAGACTAAAGTGGACAGAGAATACTGGAAAGACTAAAGTGGAAAGACGATAGTGGAAAGACTATAATGGAAAGACTGTAGTGGACAGAATAAAGTGGAGACTACAGTGGAAAGACTAAAGTGGAAAGACTAAAGTGGACAGACTATAGTTGAAAGACTATAGTGGAAAGACTGTAGTGGACTGAATAAAGTGGAGACTATAGTGGAAAGACTAAAGTGGACAGAGAATAGTGGAAAGACTAAAGTGGACCGACTGTAGTGGAAAGACTATAGTGGAAAGACTCTAGTGGAAAGACTAAAGTGGACAGACTATAGTGGAAAGACTAAAGTGGACAGACTAAAGTGGAAAGACTAAAGTGGAAAGACTAAAGTGGACAGACTCTAGTGGAAAGACTATTGTGGAAAGACTGTCGTGGACAGAATGAAGTGGAGACTATCGTGGAAAGACTAAAGTGGACACAGAATAGTGGAAAGACTAAAGTGGACAGTCTATAGTGGAAAGACTAAAGTGGATAGACTAAAGTGGAAAGACTAAAGTGGAAAGACTAAAGTGGACAGACTATAGTGGAAAGACTAAAGTGGACAGAGAATAGTAGAAAGACTAAAGTGGACAGTCTATTGTGGAAAGACTAAAGTGGACAGACTAAAGTGGAAAGACTAAAGTGGAAAGATTAAAGTGGAGGGACTATATTGGAAAGAGTAAAGTGGACAGACTATAGTGGAAAGACTAAAGTGGACAGACTATAGTGGAAAGACTAAAGTGGACAGACTAAAGTGGAAAGACTAAAGTGGAAAGACTAAAGTGGACAGAAGATAGTGGAAATGATTAAAGTGGAAAGACTAAAGTGGACAGACTCAAGTGGACAGACTAAAGTGGAAAGAGTAAAGTGGAAAGACTATAGTGGAAAGACTAAAGTGGACTCAGAATAGTAGAAAGACTAAAGTGGACAGTCTATTGTGGAAAGACTAAAGTGGACAGACTAAAGTGGAAAGACTAAAGTGGAAAGATTAAAGTGGACGGACTATATTGGAAAGACTAAAGTGGACAGACTATAGTGGAAAGACTATAGT
Source organism: Branchinecta sandiegonensis (assembly GCA_030848855.1). Lineage (NCBI taxonomy): Eukaryota > Metazoa > Arthropoda > Branchiopoda > Anostraca > Branchinectidae > Branchinecta > Branchinecta sandiegonensis. Next base: position 59,916 of record JAUPMV010000077.1, read on the forward strand.
GGAAGGACTGTAGTGGACAGAATAAAGTGGAGACTATAATGTAAAGACTAAAGTGGACACTGAATAGTGGAAAGACTAAAGTGGACAGACTATTGTGGAAAGACTATAGTGGAAAGACTGTAGTGGACAGAATAAAGTGGAGACTCTACTGGAAAGGCTAAAGTGGATAGAGAATAGTGGAAAGACTAAAGTGGACAGACCATAGTGGAAAGACTATAATGGAAAGACTGTAGTGGACAGAATAAAGTGGAGACTATAGTGGAAAGACTAAAGTGGACAGAGAATAGTGGAAAGACTAAAGTGGAAAGACTGTAGTGGACAGTATAAAGTGGAGACTATAGTGGAAAAACTAAAGTGGAAAGACTAAAGTGGACAGACTATTGTGGAAAGACTGAAGTGGAAAGACTAAGTGGACAGACTAAAGTGGAAAGACTATAGTGGAAAGACTAAAGTGGACAGACTATCGTGGAAAGACTAAAGTGGACAAACTGAAGTGGAAAAACTAAAGTGGAAAGACTAAAGTGGACAGACTGTTGTGGAAAGACTGAAGTGGAAAGACTAAGTGGACAGACTAAAGTGGAAAGTCTATAGTGGAAAGACTAAAGTGGACAGACTATAGTGGAAAGACTAAAGTGGACAAACTGAAGTGGAAAGACTATAGTGGAAAGACTAAAGTGGAAAGACTAAAGTGTACAGACTATAGTGGAAAGACTGAAGTGGAAAGACTCATTGGACAAACTAAAGTCTACACACTGAAGTGGAGAGAATAAAGTGGAAAGACTAAAGTGGAAAGACTCAAGTGGACAGACTATAGTGGAAAGACTAAAGTGGACAGACTAAAGTGGAAAGACTATAGTGGAAAGACTAAAGTGGACAGACTAAAGTGGACAGACTATAGTGGAAAGACTATAGTGGAAAGACTGTAGTGGACAGAATAAAGTGGAGACTATAGTGGAAAGACTATAGTGGAAAGACTAAAGTGGACAGACTATAGTGGAAAGACTGAAGTGGACAGACTAAAGTGGAAAAACTAAATAGGAAAGACTAAGGTGGACAGACTATAGTGGGAAAGACTGTAGTGGTCAGAATAAAGTGGAGAATATAGTGGAAAGACTAAAGTGGACTGAGAATAGTGGAAAGACTAAAGTGGAAAGACGATAGTGGAAAGACTATAATGGAAAGACTGTAGTGGACAGAATAAAGTGGAGACTACAGTGGAAAGACTAAAGTGGAAAGACTAAAGTGGACAGACTATAGTTGAAAGACTATAGTGGAAAGACTGTAGTGGACTGAATAAAGTGGAGACTATAGTGGAAAGACTAAAGTGGACAGAGAATAGTGGAAAGACTAAAGTGGACCGACTGTAGTGGAAAGACTATAGTGGAAAGACTCTAGTGGAAAGACTAAAGTGGACAGACTATAGTGGAAAGACTAAAGTGGACAGACTAAAGTGGAAAGACTAAAGTGGAAAGACTAAAGTGGACAGACTCTAGTGGAAAGACTATTGTGGAAAGACTGTCGTGGACAGAATGAAGTGGAGACTATCGTGGAAAGACTAAAGTGGACACAGAATAGTGGAAAGACTAAAGTGGACAGTCTATAGTGGAAAGACTAAAGTGGATAGACTAAAGTGGAAAGACTAAAGTGGAAAGACTAAAGTGGACAGACTATAGTGGAAAGACTAAAGTGGACACAGAATAGTAGAAAGACTAAAGTGGACAGTCTATTGTGGAAAGACTAAAGTGGACAGACTAAAGTGGAAAGACTAAAGTGGAAAGATTAAAGTGGACGGACTATATTGGAAAGACTAAAGTGGACAGACTATAGTGGAAAGACTAAAGTGGACAGACTATAGTGGAAAGACTAAAGTGGACAGACTAAAGTGGAAAGACTAAAGTGGAAAGACTAAAGTGGACAGAAGATAGTGGAAATGATTAAAGTGGAAAGACTAAAGTGGACAGACTCAAGTGGACAGACTAAAGTGGAAAGACTAAAGTGGACAGACTAAAGCGGAAAGACTAAAGTGGAAAGACCAAAGTGGACAGACTATAGTGGAAAGACTAAAGTGGACAGACTAAACTGGAAAGACTAAAGTGGAAAGACTAATGTGGAGAGACTGTGGTGGAAAGACTAAAGTGGACAGACTATAGTGGAAAGACTAAAGAAGACAGACTAAAGTGGAAAGAGTAAAGTGGAAAGACTAAAGTGGACAGACTATAGTGGAAAGACTATAGTGGAAAGACTTTAGTGGACAGAATAAAGTGGAGACTATAGTGTCAAGACTAAATTGGACGCAGAATAGTGGAAAGACTAAAGTGGACAGTCTATAGTGGAAAGACTAAAGTGGACAAACTAAAGTGGAAAGACTAAAGTGGACAGACTAAAGTGGAAAGACTAAAGTGGACACAGAAAAGTGGAAAGACTAAAGTGGACAGTCTATAGTGGAAAGACTAAAGTGGACAGACTAAAGTGGAAAGACTAAATTGGAAAGACTAAAGTGGACAGACTATAGTGGAAAGACTAAAGTGGACAGACTATAGTGGAAAGACTAAAGTGGACATTCTAAAGTGGAAAGACTAAAGTGGAAAAACTAAAGTGGACAGAAGATAGTGGAAATGACTAAAGTGGAAAGACTAAAGTGGACAGACTAAAGTGGACAGACTAAAGTGGAAAGACTAAAGTGGACAGACTCTAGTGGAAATACTGAAGCGGAAAGACTAAAGTGGAAAGACTAGAGAGTAGTGGAAAGACTAAAGTGGACAGACTATAGTGGAAAGACTATAGTGGAAAGACAATAGTGGACAGAATAAAGTGGAGACTATAGTGGACAGACTAAAGTGGACAGACTCTAGTGGAAAGACTAAGTGGACAGACTAAAGCGGAGAGACTAAAGTGGAAAGAATAAAGTGGACAGACTATTGTGGAAAGACTAAAGTGGACAGACTAAAGTGGAAAGTCTAAAGTGGAAACACTAAAGTGGACAGACTATAGTGGAAAGACTATAGTGGAAAGACTAAGTGGACAGACTAAAGCGGAAAGACTAAAGTGGAAAGACTAAAGTGGACAGACTATAGTGGAAAGACTAAAGTGGACAGACTAAAGTGGAAAGACAAAAGTGGAAAGACTGAAGTGGACAGACTATAGTGGAGAGACTGTAGTGGACACAATAAAGTGGAGACTATAGTGGAAAGACTAAAGTTGACAGAGAATAGTGGAAAGACTAAAATGGACAGTCTATAGTGGAAAGACTAAAGTGGACAGACTAAAGTGGAAAGACTAAAGTGGAAAGACTAAAGTGGACAGACTATAGTGGAAAGACTAAGGTGGAAAGACTGTAGTGGACAGAATAAAGTGGAGACTATAGTGGAAAGGCTAAAGTGGAAAGACTATAGTGGAAAGACTAAAGTGGACAGACTATAGTGGAAAGACTAAAGTGGACAGACTATAGTGGAAAGACTAAAGTGGACAGACTAAAGTGGAACGACTAAAGTGGAAAGACTAAAGTGGACAGAAGATAGTGGAAATGATTAAAGTGGAAAGACTAAAGTGGACAGACTAAAGTGGACAGAATAAAGTGGAAAGACTAAAGTGGACAGACTAAAGCGGAAAGACTAAAGTGGAAAGACCAAAGTGGACAGACTATAGTGGAAAGACTAAAGTGGACAGACTAAAGTGGAAAGACTAAAGTGGAAAGACTAAAGTGGACAGACTATAGTGGAAAGACTATAGCGGAAAGACTATAGGGGACAGAAAAGAGTGGAGACTATAGTGGAAAGACTAAAGTTGAAAGACTAAAGTGGACAGAGAATCGTGGAAAGACTAAAGTGGACGGAGTATAGTGGAAAGACTAAAGTGGAAAGACTAAAGTGGAAAGACTAAAGTGGACAGACTATAGTGGCAAGACTAAAGTGGACACAGAATAGTGGAAAGACTAAAGTGGACAGTCTATAGTGGAATGACTAAAGTGGACAGACTAAAGTGGAAAGACTAAAGTGGAAAGACTAAAGTGGAAAGACTAAAGTGGACAGACTATAGTTGAAAGACTAAAGTGGACAGACTATAGTGGAAAGACTAAAGTGGACAGACTAAAGTGGAAAGACTAAAGTGGAAAGACTAAAGTGGACAGACTCTAGTGGAAAGACTGAAGTGGACAGACTAAAGTGGAAAAACTAAATAGGAAAGACTAAGGTGGACAGACTATAGTGGGAAAGACTGTAGTGGTCAGAATAAAGTGGAGAATATAGTGGAAAGACTAAAGTGGACAGAGAATAGTGGAAAGACTAAAGTGGAAAGACGATAGTGGAAAGACTATAATGGAAAGACTGTAGTGGACAGAATAAAGTGGAGACTACAGTGGAAAGACTAAAGTGGAAAGACTAAAGTGGACAGACTATAGTTGAAAGACTATAGTGGAAAGACTGTAGTGGACTGAATAAAGTGGAGACTATAGTGGAAAGACTAAAGTGGACAGAGAATAGTGGAAAGACTAAAGTGGACCGACTGTAGTGGAAAGACTATAGTGGAAAGACTCTAGTGGAAAGACTAAAGTGGACAGACTATAGTGGAAAGACTAAAGTGGACAGACTAAAGTGGAAAGACTAAAGTGGAAAGACTAAAGTGGACAGACTCTAGTGGAAAGACTATTGTGGAAAGACTGTCGTGGACAGAATGAAGTGGAGACTATCGTGGAAAGACTAAAGTGGACACAGAATAGTGGAAAGACTAAAGTGGACAGTCTATAGTGGAAAGACTAAAGTGGATAGACTAAAGTGGAAAGACTAAAGTGGAAAGACTAAAGTGGACAGACTATAGTGGAAAGACTAAAGTGGACACAGAATAGTAGAAAGACTAAAGTGGACAGTCTATTGTGGAAAGACTAAAGTGGACAGACTAAAGTGGAAAGACTAAAGTGGAAAGATTAAAGTGGACGGACTATATTGGAAAGACTAAAGTGGACAGACTATAGTGGAAAGACTAAAGTGGACAGACTATAGTGGAAAGACTAAAGTGGACAGACTAAAGTGGAAAGACTAAAGTGGAAAGACTAAAGTGGACAGAAGATAGTGGAAATGATTAAAGTGGAAAGACTAAAGTGGACAGACTCAAGTGGACAGACTAAAGTGGAAAGACTAAAGTGGACAGACTAAAGCGGAAAGACTAAAGTGGAAAGACCAAAGTGGACAGACTATAGTGGAAAGACTAAAGTGGACAGACTAAACTGGAAAGACTAAAGTGGAAAGACTAATGTGGAGAGACTGTGGTGAAAAGGCTAAAGTGGACAGACTATAGTGGAAAGACTAAAGAAGACAGACTAAAGTGGAAAGAGTAAAGTGGAAAGACTAAAGTGGACAGACTATAGTGGAAAGACTATAGTGGAAAGACTTTAGTGGACAGAATAAAGTGGAGACTATAGTGTCAAGACTAAAGTGGACACAGAATAGTGGAAAGACTAAAGTGGACAGTCTATAGTGGAAAGACTAAAGTGGACAAACTAAAGTGGAAAGACTAAAGTGGACAGACTAAAGTGGAAAGACTAAAGTGGACACAGAAAAGTGGAAAGACTAAAGTGGACAGTCTATAGTGGAAAGACTAAAGTGGACAGACTAAAGTGGAAAGACTAAATTGGAAAGACTAAAGTGGACAGACTATAGTGGAAAGACTAAAGTGGACAGACTATAGTGGAAAGACTAAAGTGGACATTCTAAAGTGGAAAGACTAAAGTGGAAAAACTAAAGTGGACAGAAGATAGTGGAAATGACTAAAGTGGAAAGACTAAAGTGGACAGACTAAAGTGGACAGACTAAAGTGGAAAGACTAAAGTGGACAGACTCTAGTGGAAATACTGAAGCGGAAAGACTAAAGTGGAAAGACTAGAGAGTAGTGGAAAGACTAAAGTGGACAGACTATAGTGGAAAGACTATAGTGGAAAGACAATAGTGGACAGAATAAAGTGGAGACTATAGTGGACAGACTAAAGTGGACAGACTCTAGTGGAAAGACTAAGTGGACAGACTAAAGCGGAGAGACTAAAGTGGAAAGAATAAAGTGGACAGACTATTGTGGAAAGACTAAAGTGGACAGACTAAAGTGGAAAGTCTAAAGTGGAAACACTAAAGTGGACAGACTATAGTGGAAAGACTATAGTGGAAAGACTAAGTGGACAGACTAAAGCGGAAAGACTAAAGTGGAAAGACTAAAGTGGACAGACTATAGTGGAAAGACTAAAGTGGACAGACTAAAGTGGAAAGACAAAAGTGGAAAGACTGAAGTGGACAGAATATAGTGGAGAGACTGTAGTGGACACAATAAAGTGGAGACTATAGTGGAAAGACTAAAGTTGACAGAGAATAGTGGAAAGACTAAAATGGACAGTCTATAGTGGAAAGACTAAAGTGGACAGACTAAAGTGGAGACTATAGTGGAAAGGCTAAAGTGGAAAGACTATAGTGGAAAGACTAAAGTGGACAGACTATAGTGGAAAGACTAAAGTGGACAGACTATAGTGGAAAGACTAAAGTGGACAGACTAAAGTGGAACGACTAAAGTGGAAAGACTAAAGTGGACAGAAGATAGTGGAAATGATTAAAGTGGAAAGACTAAAGTGGACAGACTAAAGTGGACAGAATAAAGTGGAAAGACTAAAGTGGACAGACTAAAGCGGAAAGACTAAAGTGGAAAGACCAAAGTGGACAGACTATAGTGGAAAGACTAAAGTGGACAGACTAAAGTGGAAAGACTAAAGTGGAAAGACTAAAGTGGACAGACTATAGTGGAAAGACTATAGCGGAAAGACTATAGGGGACAGAAAAGAGTGGAGACTATAGTGGAAAGACTAAAGTTGAAAGACTAAAGTGGACAGAGAATCGTGGAAAGACTAAAGTGGACGGAGTATAGTGGAAAGACTAAAGTGGAAAGACTAAAGTGGAAAGACTAAAGTGGACAGACTATAGTGGCAAGACTAAAGTGGACACAGAATAGTGGAAAGACTAAAGTGGACAGTCTATAGTTTAATGACTAAAGTGGACAGACTAAAGTGGAAAGACTAAAGTGGAAAGACTAAAGTGGACGGACTATAGTGGAAAGACTAAAGTGGAAAGACCAAAGTGGAAAGACTATAGTGGAAAGACTAAAGTGGACAGACTAAAGTGGAAAGACTAAAGTGGAAAGACTAAAGTGGACGGACTATAGTGGAAAGACTAAAGTGGAAAGACTATAGTGGAAAGACTAAAGTGGACAGACTATAGTGAAAGACTAAAGTGGACAGACTAAAGTGGAAAGACTATAGTGGAAAGACTAAAGTGGACAGACGAAAGTGGACAGACTATAGTGGAAAGACTGAAGTGGAAAGACTCATTGGACAAACTAAAGTGTACACACTGAAGTGGAGAGAATAAAGTGGAAAGACTAAAGTGGAAAGACTCAAGTGGAAAGACTATAGTGGAAAGACTAAAGTGGACAGACTAAAGTGGAAAGACTATAGTGGAAAGACTAAAGTGGACAGACTAAAGTGGACAGACTATAGTGGAAAGACTATAGTGGAAAGACTGTAGTGGACAGAATAAACTGGAGACTATAGTGGAAAGACTATAGTGGAAAGACTAAAGTGGTCAGACTATAGTGGAAAGACTGAAGTGGACAGACTAAAGTGGAAAAACTAAATTGGAAAGACTAAGGTGGACAGACTATAGTGGGAAAGACTGTAGTGGACAGAATAAAGTGGAGACTATAGTGGAAAGACTAAAGTGGACAGAGAATAGTGGAAAGACTAAAGTGGAAAGACTTTAGTGGAAAGACTATAATGGAAAGACTGTAGTGGACAGAATAAAGTGGAGACGACAGTGGAAAGACTAAAGTGGAAAGACTAAAGTGGACAGACTATAGTTGAAAGACTATAGTGGAAAGACTGTAGTGGACTGAATAAAGTGGAGACTATAGTGGAAAGACTAAAGTGGACAGAGAATAGTGGAAAGACTAAAGTGGACAGACTGTAGTGGAAAGACTATAGTGGAAAGACTGTAGTGGAAAGACTAAAGTGGACAGACTATAGTGGAAAGACTAAAGTGGACAGACTAAAGTGGAAAGACTAAAGTGGAAAGACTAAAGTGGACAGACTCTAGTGGAAAGACTATTGTGGAAAGACTGTCGTGGACAGAATGAAGTGGAGACTATAGTGGAAAGACTAAAGTGGACACAGAATAGTGGAAAGACTAAAGTGGACAGTCTATAGTGGAAAGACTAAAGTGGACAGACTAAAGTGGAAGGACTAAAGTGGAAAGACTAAAGTGGACAGTCTATAGTGGAAAGACTAAAGTGGACACAGAATAGTGGAAAGACTAAAGTGGACAGTCTATAGTGGAAAGACTAAAGTGGACAGACTAAAGTGGAAAGACTAAAGTGAAAAGACTAAAGTGTACGGACTATAGTGGAAAGACTAAAGTGGACAGACTATAGTGGAAAGACTAAAGTGGACAGACTATAGTGGAAAGACTAAAGTGGACAGACTAAAGTGGAAAGACTAAAGTGGACAGAAGATAGTGGAAATGATTAAAGTGGAAAGACTAAAGTGGACAGACAAAAGTGGACGGACTAAAGTGGACAGACTAAAGTGGAAAGACTAAAGCGGAAAGACTAAAGTGGAAAGACCAAAGTGGACAGACTATAGTGGAAAGACTAAAGTGGACAGACTAAAGTGGAAAGACTAAAGTGGAGAGACTGTAGTGGAAAGACTAAAGTGGACAGACTATAGTGGAAAGACTAAAGTAGACAGACTAAAGTGGAAAGAGTAAAGTGGAAAGACTAAAGTGGACAGACTATAGTGGAAAGACTATAGTGGAAAGACTGTAGTGGACAGAATAAAGTGGAGACGATAGTGTAAAGACTAAAGTGGACACTGAATAGTGGAAAGACTAAAGTGGACAGTCTATAGTGGAAAGACTAAAGTGGACAAACTAAAGTGGAAAGACTAAAGTGGACAGACTAAAGTGGAAAGACTAAAGTGGACACAGAAAAGTGGAAAGACTAAAGTGGACAGTCTATAGTGGAAAGACTAAAGAGGACAGACTAAAGTGGAAAGACTAAATTGGAAAGACTAAAGTGGACAGACTATAGTGGAAAGACTAAAGTGGACAGACTATAGTGGAAAGACTAAAGTGGACATTCTAAAGTGGAAAGACTAAAGTGGAAAAACTAAAGTGGACAGAAGATAGTGGAAATGACTAAAGTGGAAAGACTAAAGTGGACAGACTAAAGTGGACAGACTAAAATGGAAAGACTAAAGTGGACAGACTCTAGTGGAAAGACTGAAGCGGAAAGACTAAAGTGGAAAGACTAGAGAGTAGTGGAAAGACTAAAGTGTACAGACTATAGTGGAAAGACTATAGTGGAAAGACTGTAGTGGACAGAATAAAGTGGAGACTATAGTGGAAAGACTAAAGTGGACAGACTAAAGTGGACAGACTAAAGTGGAAAGACTAAAGTGGAAACAGTAAAGTGGACAGACTATAGTGGAAAGACTATAGTGGAAAGACTAAGTGGACAGACTAAAGTGGACAGACTAAAGCGGAAAGACTAAAGTGGAAAGAATAAAGTGGACAGACTATAGTGGAAAGACTAAAGTGGACAGACTAAAGTGGAAAGACTAAAGTGGAAACACTAAAGTGGACAGACTATAGTGGAAAGACTATAGTGGAAAGACTAAGTGGACAGACTAAAGCGGAAAGACTAAAGTGGAAAGACTAAAGTGGACAGACTATAGTGGAAAGACTAAAGTGGAGAGACTAAAGTGGAAAGACTAAAGTGAAAAGACTGAAGTGTACGGACTATAGTGGAGAGACTGTAGTGGACTGAATAAAGTGGAGACTATAGTGGAAAGACTAAAGTTGACAGAGAATAGTGGAAAGACTAAAGTGGACAGTCTATAGTGGAAAGACTAAAGTGGACAGACTAAAGTGGAAAGACTAAAGTGGAAAGACTAAAGTGGACAGACTATAGTGGAAAGACTATAGTGGAAAGACTGTAGGGGACAGAATAAAGTGGAGACTATAGTGGAAAGGCTAAAGTGGAAAGACGATAGTGGAAAGACTAAAGTGGACAGACTATAGTGGAAAGACTAAAGTGGACAGACTATAGTGGAAAGACTAAAGTGGACAGACTAAAGTGGAACGACTAAAGTGGAACGACTAAAGTGGAAAGACTAAAGTGGAAAGACTAAAGTGGAGAGACTGTAGTGGAAAGACTAAAGTAGACAGACTAAAGTGGACAGACTAAAGTTGAAAGACTAAAGTGGACAGACTAAAGCGGAAAGACTAAAGTGGAAAGACCAAAGTGGACAGACTATAGTGGAAAGACTAAAGTGGACAGACTAAAGTGGAAAGACTAAAGTGGAAAGACTAAAGTGGACAGACTATAGTGGAAAGACTGTAGCGGACAGAAAAAAGTGGAGACTATAGTGGAAAGACTAAAGTTGAAAGACTAAAGTGGACAGAGAATCGTGGAAAGACTAAAGTGGACGGAGTATAGTGGAAAGACTAAAGTGGAAAGACCAAAGTGGAAAGACTATAGTGGAAAGACTAAAGTGGACAGACTAAAGTGGAAAGACTAAAGTGGAAAGACTAAAGTGGAGAGACTGTAGTGGAAAGACTAAAGTGGACAGACTATAGTGGAAAGACTAAAGTAGACAGACTAAAGTGGAAAAACTAAAGTGGAAAGACTAAAGTGGACAGACTATTGTGGAAAGACTGAAGTAGAAAGACTGAGTGGACAGACTAAAGTGGAAAGACTATAGTGGAAAGACTAAAGTGGACAGACTATAGTGGAAAGACTAAAGTGGACAGACTAAAGTGGAAAGACTATAGTGGAAAGACTAAAGTGGACAGACTAAAGTGGACAGACTATAGTGGAAAGACTGAAGTGGAAAGACTCATTGGACAAACTAAAGTGTACACACTGAAGTTTAGAGAATAAAGTGGAAAGACTAAAGTGGAAAGACTCAAGTGGACAGACTATAGTGGAAAGACTAAAGTGGACAGACTAAAGTGGAAAGACTATAGTGGAAAGACTAAAGTGGACAGACTAAAGTGGACAGAATATAGTGGAAAGACTATAGTGGAAAGACTGTAGTGGACAGAAGAAACTGGAGACTATAGTGGAAAGACTATAGTGGAAACACTAAAGTGGTCAGACTATAGTGGAAAGACTGAAGTGGACAGACTAAAGTGGAAAAACTAAATTGGAAAGACTAAGGTGGACAGACTATAGTGGGAAAGACTGTAGTGGACAGAATAAAGTGGAGACTATAGTGGAAAGACTAAAGTGGACAGAGAATAGTGGAAAGACTAAAGTGGAAAGACTTTAGTGGAAAGACTATAATGGAAAGACTGTAGTGGACAGAATAAAGTGGAGACGACAGTGGAAAGACTAAAGTGGAAAGACTAAAGTGGACAGACTATAGTTGAAAGACTATAGTGGAAAGACTGTAGTGGACTGAATAAAGTGGAGACTATAGTGGAAAGACTAAAGTGGACAGAGAATAGTGGAAAGACTAAATTGGACAGACTGTAGTGGAAAGACTATAGTGGAAAGACTAAAGTGGACAGACTAAAGTGGAAGGACTAAAGTGGAAAGACTAAAGTGGACAGTCTATAGTGGAAAGACTAAAGTGGACACAGAATAGTGGAAAGACTAAAGTGGACAGTCTATAGTGGAAAGACTAAAGTGGACAGACTAAAGTGGAAAGACTAAAGTGAAAAGACTAAAGTGGACGGACGATAGTGGAAAGACTAAAGTGGACAGACTATAGTGGAAAGACTAAAGTAGACAGACTAAAGTGGGCAGACTATAGTGGAAAGACTAAAGTGGACACAGAATAGTGGAAAGACTAAAGTGGACAGTCTATAGTGGAAAGACTAAAGTGGACAGACTAAAGTGGAAAGACTAAAGTGGAAAGACTAAAGTGGACGGACTATAGTGGAAAGACTAAAGTGGAAAGACCAAAGTGGAAAGACTATAGTGGAAAGACTAAAGTGGACAGACTAAAGTGGAAAGACTAAAGTGGAAAGACTAAAGTGGAGAGACTGTAGTGGAAAGACTAAAGTGGACAGACTATAGTGGAAAGACTAAAGTAGACAGACTAAAGTGGAAAAACTAAAGTGGAAAGACTAAAGTGGACAGACTATTGTGGAAAGACTGAAGTAGAAAGACTGAGTGGACAGACTAAAGTGGAAAGACTATAGTGGAAAGACTAAAGTGGACAGACTAAAGTGGAAAGACTAAAGTGGAAAGACTAAAGTGGAGAGACTGTAGTGGAAAGACTAAAGTGGACAGACTATAGTGGAAAGACTAAAGTAGACAGACTAAAGTGGAAAGAGTAAAGTGGAAAGACTAAAGTGGACAGACTATAGTGGAAAGACTATAGTGGAAAGACTGTAGTGGACAGAATAAAGTGGAGACGATAGTGTAAAGACTAAAGTGGACACTGAATAGTGGAAAGACTAAAGTGGACAGTCTATAGTGGAAAGACTAAAGTGGACAAACTAAAGTGGAAAGACTAAAGTGGACAGACTAAAGTGGAAAGACTAAAGTGGATACAGAAAAGTGGAAAGACTAAAGTGGACAGTCTATAGTGGAAAGACTAAAGAGGACAGACTAAAGTGGAAAGACTAAATTGGAAAGACTAAAGTGGACAGACTATAGTGGAAAGACTAAAGTGGACAGACTATAGTGGAAAGACTAAAGTGGACATTCTAAAGTGGAAAGACTAAAGTGGAAAAACTAAAGTGGACAGAAGATAGTGGAAATGACTAAAGTGGAAAGACTAAAGTGGACAGACTAAAGTGGACAGACTAAAATGGAAAGACTAAAGTGGACAGACTCTAGTGGAAAGACTGAAGCGGAAAGACTAAAGTGGAAAGACTAGAGAGTAGTGGAAAGACTAAAGTGTACAGACTATAGTGGAAAGACTATAGTGGAAAGACTGTAGTGGACAGAATAAAGTGGAGACTATAGTGGAAAGACTAAAGTGGACAGACTAAAGTGGACAGACTAAAGTGGAAAGACTAAAGTGGAAACAGTAAAGTGGACAGACTATAGTGGAAAGACTATAGTGGAAAGACTAAGTGGACAGACTAAAGTGGACAGACTAAAGCGGAAAGACTAAAGTGGAAAGAATAAAGTGGACAGACTATAGTGGAAAGACTAAAGTGGACAGACTAAAGTGGAAAGACTAAAGTGGAAACACTAAAGTGGACAGACTATAGTGGAAAGACTATAGTGGAAAGACTAAGTGGACAGACTAAAGCGGAAAGACTAAAGTGGAAAGACTAAAGTGGACAGACTATAGTGGAAAGACTAAAGTGGAGAGACTAAAGTGGAAAGACTAAAGTGAAAAGACTGAAGTGTACGGACTATAGTGGAGAGACTGTAGTGGACTGAATAAAGTGGAGACTATAGTGGAAAGACTAAAGTTGACAGAGAATAGTGGAAAGACTAAAGTGGACAGTCTATAGTGGAAAGACTAAAGTGGACAGACTAAAGTGGAAAGACTAAAGTGGAAAGACTAAAGTGGACAGACTATAGTGGAAAGACTATAGTGGAAAGACTGTAGGGGACAGAATAAAGTGGAGACTATAGTGGAAAGGCTAAAGTGGAAAGACGATAGTGGAAAGACTAAAGTGGACAGACTATAGTGGAAAGACTAAAGTGGACAGACTATAGTGGAAAGACTAAAGTGGACAGACTAAAGTGGAACGACTAAAGTGGAACGACTAAAGTGGAAAGACTAAAGTGGAAAGACTAAAGTGGAGAGACTGTAGTGGAAAGACTAAAGTAGACAGACTAAAGTGGACAGACTAAAGTTGAAAGACTAAAGTGGACAGACTAAAGCGGAAAGACTAAAGTGGAAAGACCAAAGTGGACAGACTATAGTGGAAAGACTAAAGTGGACAGACTAAAGTGGAAAGACTAAAGTGGAAAGACTAAAGTGGACAGACTATAGTGGAAAGACTGTAGCGGACAGAAAAAAGTGGAGACTATAGTGGAAAGACTAAAGTTGAAAGACTAAAGTGGACAGAGAATCGTGGAAAGACTAAAGTGGACGGAGTATAGTGGAAAGACTAAAGTGGAAAGACCAAAGTGGAAAGACTATAGTGGAAAGACTAAAGTGGACAGACTAAAGTGGAAAGACTAAAGTGGAAAGACTAAAGTGGAGAGACTGTAGTGGAAAGACTAAAGTGGACAGACTATAGTGGAAAGACTAAAGTAGACAGACTAAAGTGGAAAAACTAAAGTGGAAAGACTAAAGTGGACAGACTATTGTGGAAAGACTGAAGTAGAAAGACTGAGTGGACAGACTAAAGTGGAAAGACTATAGTGGAAAGACTAAAGTGGACAGACTATAGTGGAAAGACTAAAGTGGACAGACTAAAGTGGAAAGACTATAGTGGAAAGACTAAAGTGGACAGACTAAAGTGGACAGACTATAGTGGAAAGACTGAAGTGGAAAGACTCATTGGACAAACTAAAGTGTACACACTGAAGTTTAGAGAATAAAGTGGAAAGACTAAAGTGGAAAGACTCAAGTGGACAGACTATAGTGGAAAGACTAAAGTGGACAGACTAAAGTGGAAAGACTATAGTGGAAAGACTAAAGTGGACAGACTAAAGTGGACAGAATATAGTGGAAAGACTATAGTGGAAAGACTGTAGTGGACAGAAGAAACTGGAGACTATAGTGGAAAGACTATAGTGGAAACACTAAAGTGGTCAGACTATAGTGGAAAGACTGAAGTGGACAGACTAAAGTGGAAAAACTAAATTGGAAAGACTAAGGTGGACAGACTATAGTGGGAAAGACTGTAGTGGACAGAATAAAGTGGAGACTATAGTGGAAAGACTAAAGTGGACAGAGAATAGTGGAAAGACTAAAGTGGAAAGACTTTAGTGGAAAGACTATAATGGAAAGACTGTAGTGGACAGAATAAAGTGGAGACGACAGTGGAAAGACTAAAGTGGAAAGACTAAAGTGGACAGACTATAGTTGAAAGACTATAGTGGAAAGACTGTAGTGGACTGAATAAAGTGGAGACTATAGTGGAAAGACTAAAGTGGACAGAGAATAGTGGAAAGACTAAATTGGACAGACTGTAGTGGAAAGACTATAGTGGAAAGACTAAAGTGGACAGACTAAAGTGGAAGGACTAAAGTGGAAAGACTAAAGTGGACAGTCTATAGTGGAAAGACTAAAGTGGACACAGAATAGTGGAAAGACTAAAGTGGACAGTCTATAGTGGAAAGACTAAAGTGGACAGACTAAAGTGGAAAGACTAAAGTGAAAAGACTAAAGTGGACGGACGATAGTGGAAAGACTAAAGTGGACAGACTATAGTGGAAAGACTAAAGTAGACAGACTAAAGTGGGCAGACTATAGTGGAAAGACTAAAGTGGACACAGAATAGTGGAAAGACTAAAGTGGACAGTCTATAGTGGAAAGACTAAAGTGGACAGACTAAAGTGGAAAGACTAAAGTGGAAAGACTAAAGTGGACGGACTATAGTGGAAAGACTAAAGTGGAAAGACCAAAGTGGAAAGACTATAGTGGAAAGACTAAAGTGGACAGACTAAAGTGGAAAGACTAAAGTGGAAAGACTAAAGTGGAGAGACTGTAGTGGAAAGACTAAAGTGGACAGACTATAGTGGAAAGACTAAAGTAGACAGACTAAAGTGGAAAAACTAAAGTGGAAAGACTAAAGTGGACAGACTATTGTGGAAAGACTGAAGTAGAAAGACTGAGTGGACAGACTAAAGTGGAAAGACTATAGTGGAAAGACTAAAGTGGACAGACTATAGTGGAAAGACTAAAGTGGACAGACTAAAGTGGAAAGACTATAGTGGAAAGACTAAAGTGGACAGACTAAAGTGGACAGACTATAGTGGAAAGACTGAAGTGGAAAGACTCATTGGACAAACTAAAGTGTACACACTGAAGTTTAGAGAATAAAGTGGAAAGACTAAAGTGGAAAGACTCAAGTGGACAGACTATAGTGGAAAGACTAAAGTGGACAGACTAAAGTGGAAAGACTATAGTGGAAAGACTAAAGTGGACAGACTAAAGTGGACAGACTATAGTGGAAAGACTATAGTGGAAAGACTGTAGTGGACAGAATAAACTGGAGACTATAGTGGAAAGACTATAGTGGAAACACTAAAGTGGTCAGACTATAGTGGAAAGACTGAAGTGGACAGACTAAAGTGGAAAAACTAAATTGGAAAGACTAAGGTGGACAGACTATAGTGGGAAAGACTGTAGTGGACAGAATAAAGTGGAGACTATAGTGGAAAGACTAAAGTGGAAAGAGAATAGTGGAAAGACTAAAGTGGAAAGACTTTAGTGGAAAGACTATAATGGAAAGACTGTAGTGGACAGAATAAAGTGGAGACGACAGTGGAAAGACTAAAGTGGAAAGACTAAAGTGGACAGACTATAGTTGAAGGACTATAGTGGAAAGACTGTAGTGGACTGAATAAAGTGGAGACTATAGTGGAGAGACTAAAGTGGACAGAGAATAGTGGAAAGACTAAAGTGGACAGACTGTAGTGGAAAGACTATAGTGGAAAGACTAAAGTGGACAGACTAAAGTGGAAGGACTAAAGTGGAAAGACTAAAGTGGACAGTCTATAGTGGAAAGACTAAAGTGGACACAGAATAGTGGAAAGACTAAAGTGGACAGTCTATAGTGGAAAGACTAAAGTGGACAGACTAAAGTGGAAAGACTAAAGTGAAAAGACTAAAGTGGACGGACGATAGTGGAAAGACTAAAGTGGACAGACTATAGTGGAAAGACTAAAGTGGACAGACTATAGTGGAAAGACTAAAGTGGACAGACTAAAGTGGAAAGACTAAAGTGGACAGAAGATAGTGGAAATTATTAAAGTGGAAAGACTAAAGTGGACAGACTAAAGTGGACAGACTAAAGTGGACAGACTAAAGTGGAAAGACTAAAGCGGAAAGACTAAAGTGGAAAGACCAAAGTGGACAGACTATAGTGGAAAGACTAAAGTGGACAGACGAAAGTGGAAAGACTAAAGTGGAAAGACTAAAGTGGAGAGACTGTAGTGGAAAGACTAAAGTGGACAGACTATAGTGGAAAGACTAAAGTAGACAGACTAAAGTGGAAAGAGTAAAGTGGAAAGACTAAAGTGGACAGACTATAGTGGAAAGACTATAGTGGAAAGACTGTAGTGGACAGAATAAAGTGGAGACTATAGTGTAAAGACTAAAGTGGACACTGAATAGTGGAAAGACTAAGGTGGACAGTCTATAGTGGAAAGACTAAAGTGGACAAACTAAAGTGGAAAGACTAAAGTGGACAGACTAAAGTGGAAAGACTAAAGTGGACACAGAAAAGTGGAAAGACTAAAGTGGACAGTCTATAGTGGAAAGACTAAAGAGGACAGACTAAAGTGGAAAGACTAAATTGGAAAGACTAAAGTGGACAGACTATAGTGGAAAGACTAAAGTGGACAGACTATAGTGGAAAGACTAAAGTGGACATTCTAAAGTGGAAAGACTAAAGTGGAAAAACTAAAGTGGACAGAAGATAGTGGAAATGACTAAAGTGGAAAGACTAAAGTGGACAGACTAAAGTGGACAGACTAAAATGGAAAGACTAAAGTGGACAGACTCTAGTGGAAAGACTGAAGCGGAAAGACTAAAGTGGAAAGACTAGAGAGTAGTGGAAAGACTAAAGTGGACAGACTATAGTGGAAAGACTATAGTGGAAAGACTGTAGTGAACAGAATAAAGTGGAGACTATAGTGGAAAGACTAAAGTGGACAGACTAAAGTGGACAGACTAAAGTGGAAAGACTAAAGTGGAAACATTAAAGTGGACAGACTATAGTGGAAAGACTATAGTGGAAAGACTAAGTGGACAGACTAAAGTGGACAGACTAAAGCGGAAAGACTAAAGTGGAAAGAATAAAGTGGACAGACTATAGTGGAAAGACTAAAGTGGACAGACTAAAGTGGAAAGACTAAAGTGGAAACACTAAAGTAGACAGACTATAGTGGAAAGACTATAGTGGAAAGACTAAGTGGACAGACTAAAGCGGAAAGACTAAAGTGGAAAGACTAAAGTGG
Source organism: Branchinecta sandiegonensis (assembly GCA_030848855.1). Taxonomy (NCBI): domain Eukaryota; kingdom Metazoa; phylum Arthropoda; class Branchiopoda; order Anostraca; family Branchinectidae; genus Branchinecta; species Branchinecta sandiegonensis. Next base: position 78,048 of record JAUPMV010000077.1, read on the forward strand.
ACAGACTATAGTGGAAAGACTAAAGTGGAGAGACTAAAGTGGAAAGACTAAAGTGGAAAGACTGAAGTGTACAGACTATAGTGGAGAGACAGTAGTGGACTGAATAAAGTGGAGACTATAGTGGAAAGACTAAAGTTGACAGAGAATAGTGGAAAGACTAAAGTGGACAGACTGTAGTGGAAAGACTATAGTGGAAAGACTAAAGTGGACAGACTAAAGTGGAAGGACTAAAGTGGAAAGACTAAAGTGGACAGTCTATAGTGGAAAGACTAAAGTGGACACAGAATAGTGGAAAGACTAAAGTGGACAGTCTATAGTGGAAAGACTAAAGTGGACAGACTAAAGTGGAAAGACTAAAGTGAAAAGACTAAAGTGGACGGACTATAGTGGAAAGACTAAAGTGGACAGACTATAGTGGAAAGACTAAAGTGGACAGACTATAGTGGAAAGACTGTAGTGAACAGAATAAAGTGGAGACTATAGTGGAAAGACTAAAGTGGACAGACTAAAGTGGACAGACTAAAGTGGAAAGACTAAAGTGGAAACACTAAAGTGGACAGACTATAGTGGAAAGACTATAGTGGAAAGACTAAGTGGACAGACTAAAGTGGACAGACTAAAGCGGAAAGACTAAAGTGGAAAGAATAAAGTGGACAGACTATAGTGGAAAGACTAAAGTGGACAGACTAAAGTGGAAAGACTAAAGTGGACATTCTAAAGTGGAAAGACTAAAGTGGAAAAACTAAAGTGGACAGAAGATAGTGGAAATGACTAAAGTGGAAAGACTAAAGTGGACAGACTAAAGTGGACAGACTAAAATGGAAAGACTAAAGTGGACAGACTCTAGTGGAAAGACTGAAGCGGAAAGACTAAAGTGGAAAGACTAGAGAGTAGTGGAAAGACTAAAGTGGACAGACTATAGTGGAAAGACTATAGTGGAAAGACTATAGTGAACAGAATAAAGTGGAGACTATAGTGGAAAGACTAAAGTGGACAGACTAAAGTGGACAGACTAAAGTGGAAAGACTAAAGTGGAAACACTAAAGTGGACAGACTATAGTGGAAAGACTATAGTGGAAAGACTAAGTGGACAGACTAAAGTGGACAGACTAAAGCGGAAAGACTAAAGTGGAAAGAATAAAGTGGACAGACTATAGTGGAAAGACTAAAGTGGACAGACTAAAGTGGAAAGACTAAAGTGGAAACACTAAAGTAGACAGACTATAGTGGAAAGACTATAGTGGAAAGACTAAGTGGACAGACTAAAGCGGAAAGACTAAAGTGGAAAGACTAAAGTGGACAGACTATAGTGGAAAGACTAAAGTTGAGAGACTAAAGTGGAAAGACTAAAGTGGAAAGACTGAAGTGTACAGACTATAGTGGAGAGACTGTAGTGGACTGAATAAAGTGGTGACTATAGTGGAAAGACTAAAGTTGACAGAGAATAGTGGAAAGACTAAAGTGGACAGACTGTAGTGGAAAGACTATAGTGGAAAGACTAAAGTGGACAGACTAAAGTGGAAGGACTAAAGTGGAAAGACTAAAGTGGACAGTCTATAGTGGAAAGACTAAAGTGGACACCGAATAGTGGAAAGACTAAAGTGGACAGTCTATAGTGGAAAGACTAAAGTGGACAGACTAAAGTGGAAAGACTAAAGTGAAAAGACTAAAGTGGACGGACTATAGTGGAAAGACTAAAGTGGACAGACTATAGTGGAAAGACTAAAGTGGACAGACTATAGTGGAAAGACTAAAGTGGACAGACTAAAGTGGAAAGACTAAAGTGGACAGAAGATAGTGGAAATTATTAAAGTGGAAAGACTAAAGTGGACAGAATAAAGTGGACAGACTAAAGTGGACAGACTAAAGTGGAAAGACTAAAGCGGAAAGACTAAAGTGGAAAGACCAAAGTGGACAGACTATAGTGGAAAGACTAAAGTGGACAGACTAAAGTGGAAAGACTAAAGTGGAAAGACTAAAGTGGAGAGACTGTAGTGGAAAGACTAAAGTGGACAGACTATAGTGGAAAGACTAAAGTAGACAGACTAAAGTGGAAAGAGTAAAGTGGACAGACTATAGTGGAAAGACTATAGTGGAAAGACTGTAGTGGACAGAATAAAGTGGAGACTATAGTGTAAAGACTAAAGTGGACACTGAATAGTGGAAAGACTAAAGTGGACAGTCTATAGTGGAAAGACTAAAGTGGACAAACTAAAGTGGAAAGACTAAAGTGGATAGACTAAAGTGGAAAGACTAAAGTGGACACAGAAAAGTGGAAAGACTAAAGTGGACAGTCTATAGTGGAAAGACTAAAGAGGACAGACTAAAGTGGAAAGACTAAATTGGAAAGACTAAAGTGGACAGACTATAGTGGAAAGACTAAAGTGGACAGACTATAGTGGAAAGACTAAAGTGGACATTCTAAAGTGGAAAGACTAAAGTGGAAAAACTAAAGTGGACAGAAGATAGTGGAAAGGACTAAAGTGGAAAGACTAAAGTGGAAAGACTAAAGTGGACAGACTAAAGTGGAAAGACTAAAGTGGACACAGAAAATTGGAAAGACTAAAGTGGACAGACTCTAGTGGAAAGACTGAAGCGGAAAGACTAAAGTGGAAAGACTAGAGAGTAGTGGAAAGACTAAAGTGGACAGACTATAGTGGAAAGACTATAGTGGAAAGACTGTAGTGAACAGAATAAAGTGGAGACTATAGTGGAAAGACTAAAGTGGACAGACTAAAGTGGACAGACTAAAGTGGAAAGACTAAAGTGGAAACACTAAAGTGGACAGACTATAGTGGAAAGACTATAGTGGAAAGACTAAGTGGACAGACTAAAGTGGACAGACTAAAGCGGAAAGACTAAAGTGGAAAGAATAAAGTTGACAGACTATAGTGGAAAGACTAAAGTGGACAGACTAAAGTGGAAAGACTAAAGTGGAAACACTAAAGTAGACAGACTATAGTGGAAAGACTATAGTGGAAAGACTAAGTGGACAGACTAAAGCGGAAAGACTAAAGTGGAAAGACTAAAGTGGACAGACTATAGTGGAAAGACTAAAGTGGAGAGACTAAAGTGGAAAGACTAAAGTGGAAAGACTGAAGTGTACAGACTATAGTGGAGAGACTGTAGTGGACTGAATAAAGTGGAGACTATAGTGGAAAGACTAAAGTTGACAGAGAATAGTGGAAAGACTAAAGTGGACAGTCTATAGTGGAAAGACTAAAGTGGACAGACTAAAGTGGAAAGACTAAAGTGGAAAGACTAAAGTGGACAGACTATAGTGGAAAGACTATAGTGGAAAGACTGTAGGGGACAGAATAAAGTGGAGACTATAGTGGAAAGGCTAAAGTGGAAAGACGATAGTGGAAAGACTAAAGTGGACAGACTATAGTGGAAAGACTAAAGTGGACAGACTATAGGGGAAAGACTAAAGTGGACAGACTAAAGTGGAGAGACTGTAGTGGAAAGACTAAAGTGGAGAGACTGTAGTGGAAAGACTAAAGTGGACAAACTAAAGTGGACAGACGAAAGTGGAAAGACTAAAGTGGACAGACTAAAGCGGAAAGACTAAAGTGGAAAGACCAAAGTGGACAGACTATAGTGGAAAGACTAAAGTGGACAGACTAAAGTGGAAAGACTAAAGTGGAAAGAATAAAGTGGACAGACTATAGTGGAAAGACTATGGTGGAAAGACTGTAGCGGCCAGAAAAAAGTGGAGACTATAGTGGAAAGACTAAAGTTGAAAGACTAAAGTGGACAGAGAATAGTGGAAATGACTAAAGTGGAAAGACTAAAGTGGACAGACTAAAGTGGACAGACTAAAATGGAAAGACTAAAGTGGACAGACTCTAGTGGAAAGACTGAAGCGGAAAGACTAAAGTTGAAAGACTAGAGAGTAGTGGAAAGACTAAAGTGTACAGACTATAGTGGAAAGACTATAGTGGAAAGACTGTAGTGGACAGAATAAAGTGGAGACTATAGTGGAAAGACTAAAGTGGACAGACTAAAGTGGACAGACTAAAGTGGAAAGACTAAAGTGGAAACAGTAAAGTGGACAGACTATAGTGGAAAGACTATAGTGGAAAGACTAAGTGGACAGACTAAAGTGAACAGACTAAAGCGGAAAGACTAAAGTGGAAAGAATAAAGTGGACAGACTATAGTGGAAAGACTAAAGTGGACAGACTAAAGTGGAAAGACTAAAGTGGAAACACTAAAGTGGACAGACTATAGTGGAAAGACTATAGTGGAAAGACTAAGTGGACAGACTAAAGCGGAAAGACTAAAGTGGAAAGACTAAAGTGGACAGACTATAGTGGAAAGACTAAAGTGGAGAGACTAAAGTGGAAAGACTAAAGTGGAAAGACTGAAGTGTACAGACTATAGTGGAGAGACTGTAGTGGACTGAATAAAGTGGAGACTATAGTGGAAAGACTAAAGTTGACAGAGAATAGTGGAAAGACTAAAGTGGACAGTCTATAATGGAAAGACTAAAGTGGACAGACTAAAGTGGAAAGACTAAAGTGGAAAGACTAAAGTGGACAGACTATAGTGGAAAGACTATAGTGGAAAGACTGTAGGGGACAGAATAAAGTGGAGACTATAGTGGAAAGGCTAAAGTGGAAAGACGATAGTGGAAAGACTAAAGTGGACAGACTATAGTGGAAAGACTAAAGTGGACAGACTATAGTGGAAAGACTAAAGTGGACAGACTAAAGTGGAACGACTAAAGTGGAACGACTAAAGTGGAAAGACTAAAGTGGAAAGACTAAAGTGGAGTGACTGTAGTGGAAAGACTAAAGTAGACAGACTAAAGTGGACAGACTAAAGTTGAAAGACTAAAGTGGACAGACTAAAGCGGAAAGACTAAAGTGGAAAGACCAAAGTGGACAGACTATAGTGGAAAGACTAAAGTGGACAGACTAAAGTGGAAAGACTAAAGTGGAAAGACTAAAGTGGACAGACTATAGTGGAAAGACTATAGTTGAAAGACTGTAGCGGACAGAAAAAAGTGGAGACTATAGTGGAAAGACTAAAGTTGAAAGACTAAAGTGGACAGAGAATCGTGGAAAGACTAAAGTGGACGGAGTATAGTGGAAAGACTAAAGTGGAAAGACCAAAGTGGAAAGACTATAGTGGAAAGACTAAAGTGGACAGACTAAAGTGGAAAGACTAAAGTGGAAAGACTAAAGTGGAGAGACTATAGTGGAAAGACTAAAGTGGACAGACTATAGTGGAAAGACTAAAGTAGACAGACTAAAGTGGAAAAACTAAAGTGGAAAGACTAAAGTGGACAGACTATTGTGGAAAGACTGAAGTAGAAAGACTGAGTGGACAGACTAAAGTGGAAAGACTATAGTGGAAAGACTAAAGTGGACAGACTATAGTGGAAAGACTGAAGTGGACAGACTAAAGTGGAAAGACTATAGTGGAAAGACTAAAGTGGACAGACTAAAGTGGACAGACTATAGTGGAAAGACTGAAGTGGAAAGACTCATTGGACAAACTAAAGTGTACACACTGAAGTTTAGAGAATAAAGTGGAAAGACTAAAGTGGAAAGACTCAAGTGGACAGACTATAGTGGAAAGACTAAACTGGACAGACTAAAGTGGAAAGACTATAGTGGAAAGACTAAAGTGGACAGACTAAAGTGGACAGACTATAGTGGAAAGACTATAGTGGAAAGACTGTAGTGGACAGAATAAACTGGAGACTATAGTGGAAAGACTATAGTGGAAACACTAAAGTGGTCAGACTATAGTGGACAGACTGAAGTGGACAGACTAAAGTGGAAAAACTAAATTGGAAAGACTAAGGTGGACAGACTATAGTGGGAAAGACTGTAGTGGACAGAATAAATTGGAGACTATAGTGGAAAGACTAAAGTGGACAGAGAATAGTGGAAAGACTAAAGTGGAAAGACTTTAGTGGAAAGACTATAATGGAAAGACTGTAGTGGACAGAATAAAGTGGAGACGACAGTGGAAAGACTAAAGTGGAAAGACTAAAGTGGACAGACTATAGTTGAAAGACTATAGTGGAAAGACTGTAGTGGACTGAATAAAGTGGAGACTATAGTGGAAAGACTAAAGTGGACAGAGAATAGTGGAAAGACTAAAGTGGACAGACTGTAGTGGAAAGACTATAGTGGAAAGACTAAAGTGGACAGACTAAAGTGGAAGGACTAAAGTGGAAAGACTAAAGTGGACAGTCTATAGTGGAAAGACTAAAGTGGACACAGAATAGTGGAAAGACTAAAGTGGACAGTCTATAGTGGAAAGACTAAAGTGGACAGACTAAAGTGGAAAGACTAAAGTGAAAAGACTAAAGTGGACGGACTATAGTGGAAAGACTAAAGTGGACAGACTATAGTGGAAAGACTAAAGTGGACAGACTAAAGTGGACAGACTATAGTGGAAAGACTAAAGTGGACACAGAATAGTGGAAAGACTAAACTGGACAGTCTATAGTGGAAAGACTAAAGTGGACAGACTAAAGTGGAAAGACTAAAGTGGAAAGACTAAAGTGGACGGACTATAGTGGAAAGACTAAAGTGGAAAGACCAAAGTGGAAAGACTATAGTGGAAAGACTAAAGTGGAGAGACTAAAGTGGAAAGACTAAAGTGGAGAGACTGTAGTGGAAAGACTAAAGTGGACAGACTATAGTGGAAAGACTAAAGTAGACAGACTAAAGTGGAAAAACTAAAGTGGAAAGACTAAAGTGGACAGACTATTGTGGAAAGACTGAAGTAGAAAGACTGAGTGGACAGACTAAAGTGGAAAGACTATAGTGGAAAGACTAAAGTGGACAGACTATAGTGGAAAGACTAAAGTGGACAGACTAAAGTGGAAAGACTATAGTGGAAAGACTAAAGTGGACAGACTAAAGTGGACAGACTATAGTGGAAAGACTGAAGTGGAAAGACTCATTGAACAAACTAAAGTGTACACACTGAAGTTTAGAGAATAAAGTGGAAAGACTAAGGTGGAAAGACTCAAGTGGACAGACTATAGTGGAAAGACTAAAGTGGACAGGCTAAAGTGGAAAGACTATAGGGGAAAGACTAAAGTGGACAGACTAAAGTGGACAGACTATAGTGGAAAGACTATAGTGGAAAGACTGTAGTGGACAGAATAAACTGGAGACTATAGTGGAAAGACTATAGTGGAAACACTAAAGTGGTCAGACCATAGTGGAAAGACTGAAGTGGACAGACTAAAGTGGAAATACTAAATTGGAAAGACTAAGGTGGACAGACTATAGTGGGAAAGACTGTAGTGGACAGAATAAAGTGGAGACTATTAGTGGAAAGACTAAAGTGGACAGAGAATAGTGGAAAGACTAAAGTGGAAAGACTTTAGTGGAAAGACTATAATGGAAAGACTGTAGTGGACAGAATAAAGTGGAGACGACAGTGGAAAGACTAAAGTGGAAAGACTAAAGTGGACAGACTATAGTTGAAAGACTATAGTGGAAAGACTGTAGTGGACTGAATAAAGTGGAGACTATAGTGGAAAGACTAAAGTGGACAGAGAATAGTGGAAAGACTAAAGTGGACAGACTGTAGTGGAAAGACTATAGTGGAAAGACTAAAGTTGACAGACTAAAGTGGAAGGACTAAAGTGGAAAGACTAAAGTGGACAGTCTATAGTGGAAAGACTAAAGTGGACACAGAATAGTGGAAAGACTAAAGTGGACAGTCTATAGTGGAAAGACTAAAGTGGACAGACTAAAGTGGAAAGACTAAAGTGAAAAGACTAAAGTGGACGGACTATAGTGGAAAGACTAAAGTGGACAGACTATAGTGGAAAGACTAAAGTGGACAGACTATAGTGGAAAGACTAAAGTGGACAGACTAAAGTGGAAAGACTAAAGTGGACAGAAGATAGTGGAAATGATTAAAGTGGAAAGACTAAAGTGGACAGACTAAAGTGGACAGACTAAAGTGGACAGACTAAAGTGGAAAGACTAAAGCGGAAAGACTAAAGTGGAAAGACCAAAGTGGACAGACTATAGTGGAAAGACTAAAGTGGACAGACTAAAGTGGAAAGACTAAAGTTGAAAGACTAAAGTGGAGAGACTGTAGTGGAAAGACTAAAGTGGACAGACTATAGTGGAAAGACTAAAGTAGACAGACTAAAGTGGAAAGAGTAAAGTGGAAAGACTAAAGTGGACAGACTATAGTGGAAAGACTATAGTGGAAAGACTGTAGTGGACAGAATAAAGTGGAGACTATAGTGTAAAGACTAAAGTGGACACTGAATAGTGGAAAGACTAAAGTGGACAGTCTATAGTGGAAAGACTAAAGTGGACAAACTAAAGTGGAAAGACTAAAGTGGACAGACTAAAGTGGAAAGACTAAAGTGGACACAGAAAAGTGGAAAGACTAAAGTGGACAGTCTATAGTGGAAAGACTAAAGAGGACAGACTAAAGTGGAAAGACTAAATTGGAAAGACTAAAGTGGACAGACTATAGTGGAAAGACTAAAGTGGACAGACTATAGTGGAAAGACTAAAGTGGACATTCTAAAGTGGAAAGACTAAAGTGGAAAAACTAAAGTGGACAGAAGATAGTGGAAATGACTAAAGTGGAAAGACTAAAGTGGAGAGACTAAAGTGGACAGACTAAAATGGAAAGACTAAAGTGGACAGACTCTAGTGGAAAGACTGAAGCGGAAAGACTAAAGTGGAAAGACTAGAGAGTAGTGGAAAGACTAAAGTGGACAGACTATAGTGGAAAGACTATAGTGGAAAGACTGTAGTGGACAGAATAAAGTGGAGACTATAGTGGAAAGACTAAAGTGGACAGACTAAAGTGGAAAGACTAAAGTGGAAAGACTAAAGTGGACAGACTATAGTGGAAAGATTATAGTGGAAAGACTAAGTGGACAGACTAAAGTGGACAGACTAAAGCGGAAAGACTAAAGTGGAAAGAATAAAGTGGACAGACTATAGTGGAAAGACTAAAGTGGACAGACTAAAGTGGAAAGACTAAAGTGGAAACACTAAAGTGGACAGACTATAGTGGAAAGACTATAGTGGAAAGACTAAGTGGACAGACTAAAGCGGAAAGACTAAAGTGGAAAGACTAAAGTGGACAGACTATAGTGGAAAGACTAAAGTGGAGAGACTAAAGTGGAAAGACTAAAGTGGAAAGACTGAAGTGTACAGACTATAGTGGAGAGACTGTAGTGGACTGAATAAAGTGGAGACTATAGTGGAAAGACTAAAGTTGACAGAGAATAGTGGAAAGACTAAAGTGGACAGTCTATAGTGGAAAGACTAAAGTGGACAGACTAAAGTGGAAAGACTAAAGTGGAAAGACTAAAGTGGACAGACTATAGTAGAAAGACTATAGTGGAAAGACTGTAGGGGACAGAATAAAGTGGAGACTATAGTGGAAAGGCTAAAGTGGAAAGACGATAGTGGAAAGACTAAAGTGGACAGACTATAGTGGAAAGACTAAAGTGGACAGACTAAAGTGGAGAGACTGTAGTGGAAAGACTAAAGTGGAGAGACTGTAGTGGAAAGACTAAAGTGGACAGACTAAAGTGGACAGACGAAAGTGGAAAGACTAAAGTGGACAGACTAAAGCGGAAAGACTAAAGTGGAAAGACCAAAGTGGACAGACTATAGTGGAAAGACTAAAGTGGACAGACTAAAGTGGAAAGACTAAAGTGGAAAGACTAAAGTGGACAGACTATAGTGGAAAGACTATAGTGGAAAGACTGTAGCGGCCAGAAAAAAGTGGAGACTATAGTGGAAAGACTAAAGTTGAAAGACTAAAGTGGACAGAGAATAGTGGAAAGACTAAAGTGGACGGAGTATAGTGGAAAGACTAAAGTGGAAAGACGAAAGTGGAAAGACTAAAGTGGACAGACTATAGTGGAAAGACTAAAGTGGACACAGAATAGTGGAAAGACTAAAGTGGACAGTCTATAGTGGAAAGACTAAAGTGGACAGACTAAAGTGAAAAGACTAAAGTGGAAAGACTAAAGTAGACAGACTAAAGTGGAAAGAGTTAAGTGGAAAGACTAAAGTGGACAGACTATAGTGGAAAGACTATAGTGGAAAGACTGTAGTGGACAGAATAAAGTGGAGACTATAGTGGAAAGACTAAAGTGGACAGAGAATAGTGGAAAGACTAAAGTGGACAGACTGTAGTGGAAAGACTATAGTGGAAAGACTAAAGTTGACAGACTAAAGTGGAAGGACTAAAGTGGAAAGACTAAAGTGGACAGTCTATAGTGGAAAGACTAAAGTGGACACAGAATAGTGGAAAGACTAAAGTGGACAGTCTATAGTGGAAAGACTAAAGTGGACAGACTAAAGTGGAAAGACTAAAGTGAAAAGACTAAAGTGGACGGACTATAGTGGAAAGACTAAAGTGGACAGACTATAGTGGAAAGACTAAAGTGGACAGACTATAGTGGAAAGACTAAAGTGGACAGACTAAAGTGGAAAGACTAAAGTGGACAGAAGATAGTGGAAATGATTAAAGTGGAAAGACTAAAGTGGACAGACTAAAGTGGACAGACTAAAGTGGACAGACTAAAGTGGAAAGACTAAAGCGGAAAGACTAAAGTGGAAAGACCAAAGTGGACAGACTATAGTGGAAAGACTAAAGTGGACAGACTAAAGTGGAAAGACTAAAGTTGAAAGACTAAAGTGGAGAGACTGTAGTGGAAAGACTAAAGTGGACAGACTATAGTGGAAAGACTAAAGTAGACAGACTAAAGTGGAAAGAGTAAAGTGGAAAGACTAAAGTGGACAGACTATAGTGGAAAGACTATAGTGGAAAGACTGTAGTGGACAGAATAAAGTGGAGACTATAGTGTAAAGACTAAAGTGGACACTGAATAGTGGAAAGACTAAAGTGGACAGTCTATAGTGGAAAGACTAAAGTGGACAAACTAAAGTGGAAAGACTAAAGTGGACAGACTAAAGTGGAAAGACTAAAGTGGACACAGAAAAGTGGAAAGACTAAAGTGGACAGTCTATAGTGGAAAGACTAAAGAGGACAGACTAAAGTGGAAAGACTAAATTGGAAAGACTAAAGTGGACAGACTATAGTGGAAAGACTAAAGTGGACAGACTATAGTGGAAAGACTAAAGTGGACATTCTAAAGTGGAAAGACTAAAGTGGAAAAACTAAAGTGGACAGAAGATAGTGGAAATGACTAAAGTGGAAAGACTAAAGTGGAGAGACTAAAGTGGACAGACTAAAATGGAAAGACTAAAGTGGACAGACTCTAGTGGAAAGACTGAAGCGGAAAGACTAAAGTGGAAAGACTAGAGAGTAGTGGAAAGACTAAAGTGGACAGACTATAGTGGAAAGACTATAGTGGAAAGACTGTAGTGGACAGAATAAAGTGGAGACTATAGTGGAAAGACTAAAGTGGACAGACTAAAGTGGAAAGACTAAAGTGGAAAGACTAAAGTGGACAGACTATAGTGGAAAGATTATAGTGGAAAGACTAAGTGGACAGACTAAAGTGGACAGACTAAAGCGGAAAGACTAAAGTGGAAAGAATAAAGTGGACAGACTATAGTGGAAAGACTAAAGTGGACAGACTAAAGTGGAAAGACTAAAGTGGAAACACTAAAGTGGACAGACTATAGTGGAAAGACTATAGTGGAAAGACTAAGTGGACAGACTAAAGCGGAAAGACTAAAGTGGAAAGACTAAAGTGGACAGACTATAGTGGAAAGACTAAAGTGGAGAGACTAAAGTGGAAAGACTAAAGTGGAAAGACTGAAGTGTACAGACTATAGTGGAGAGACTGTAGTGGACTGAATAAAGTGGAGACTATAGTGGAAAGACTAAAGTTGACAGAGAATAGTGGAAAGACTAAAGTGGACAGTCTATAGTGGAAAGACTAAAGTGGACAGACTAAAGTGGAAAGACTAAAGTGGAAAGACTAAAGTGGACAGACTATAGTAGAAAGACTATAGTGGAAAGACTGTAGGGGACAGAATAAAGTGGAGACTATAGTGGAAAGGCTAAAGTGGAAAGACGATAGTGGAAAGACTAAAGTGGACAGACTATAGTGGAAAGACTAAAGTGGACAGACTAAAGTGGAGAGACTGTAGTGGAAAGACTAAAGTGGAGAGACTGTAGTGGAAAGACTAAAGTGGACAGACTAAAGTGGACAGACGAAAGTGGAAAGACTAAAGTGGACAGACTAAAGCGGAAAGACTAAAGTGGAAAGACCAAAGTGGACAGACTATAGTGGAAAGACTAAAGTGGACAGACTAAAGTGGAAAGACTAAAGTGGAAAGACTAAAGTGGACAGACTATAGTGGAAAGACTATAGTGGAAAGACTGTAGCGGCCAGAAAAAAGTGGAGACTATAGTGGAAAGACTAAAGTTGAAAGACTAAAGTGGACAGAGAATAGTGGAAAGACTAAAGTGGACGGAGTATAGTGGAAAGACTAAAGTGGAAAGACGAAAGTGGAAAGACTAAAGTGGACAGACTATAGTGGAAAGACTAAAGTGGACACAGAATAGTGGAAAGACTAAAGTGGACAGTCTATAGTGGAAAGACTAAAGTGGACAGACTAAAGTGAAAAGACTAAAGTGGAAAGACTAAAGTTGAGAGACTGTAGTGGAAAGACTAAAGTGGACAGACTATAGTGGAAAGACTAAAGTAGACAGACTAAAGTGGAAAGAGTTAAGTGGAAAGACTAAAGTGGACAGACTATAGTGGAAAGACTATAGTGGAAAGACTGTAGTGGACAGAATAAAGTGGAGACTATAGTGTAAAGACTAAAGTGGACACAGAATAGTGGAAAGACTAAAGTGGAAAGTCTATAGTGGAAAGACTAAAGTGGACAAACTAAAGTGGAAAGACTAAAGTGGACAGACTAAAGTGGAAAGACTAAAGTGGACACAGAAAAGTGGAAAGACTAAAGTGGACAGTCTATAGTGGAAAGACTAAAGTGGACAGACTAAAGTGGAAAGACTAAAGTGGAAAGACTAAAGTTGACAGACTATGGTGGAAAGACTAAAGTGGACAGACTATAGTGGAAAGACTAAAGTGGACATTCTAAAGTGGAAAGACTAAAGTGGAAAAACTAAAGTGGACAGAAGATAGTCGAAATGACTAAAGTGGAAAGACTAAAGTGGACAGACTAAAGTGGAAAAACTAAATTGGAAAGACTAAGGTGGACAGACTATAGTGGGAAAGACTGTAGTGGACAGAATAAAGTGGAGACTATAGTGGAAAGACTAAAGTGGACAGAGAATAGTGGAAAGACTAAAGTGGAAAGACTTTAGTGGAAAGACTATAATGGAAAGACTGTAGTGGACAGAATAAAGTGGAGACGACAGTGGAAAGACTAAAGTGGAAAGACTAAAGTGGACAGACTATAGTTGAAAGACTATAGTGGAAAGACTGTAGTGGACTGAATAAAGTGGAGACTATAGTGGAAAGACTAAAGTGGACAGAGAATAGTGGAAAGACTAAAGTGGACAGACTGTAGTGGAAAGACTATAGTGGAAAGACTGCAATGGAAAGACTAAAGTGGACAGACTATAGTGGAAAGACTAAAGTGGAGAGACTAAAGTGGAAAGACTAAAGTGGAAAGACTGAAGTGTATAGACTATAGTGGAGAGACTGTAGTGGACTGAATAAAGTGGAGACTATAGTGGAAAGACTAAAGTTGACAGAGAATAGTGGAAAGACTAAAGTGGACAGTCTATAGTGGAAAGACTAAAGTGGACAGACTAAAGTGGAAAGACTAAAGTGGAAAGACTAAAGTGGACAGACTATAGTGGAAAGACTATAGTGGAAAGACTGTAGGGGACAGAATAAAGTGGAGACTATAGTGGAAAGGCTAAAGTGGAAAGACGATAGTGGAAAGACTAAAGTGGACAGACTATAGTGGAAAGACTAAAGTGGACAGACTATAGTGGAAAGACTAAAGTGGACAGACTAAAGTGGAACGACTAAAGTGGAACGACTAAAGTGGAAAGACTAAAGTGGAAAGACTAAAGTGGAGAGACTGTAGTGGAAAGACTAAAGTGGACAGACTAAAGTGGACAGACTAAAGTGGAAAGACTAAAGTGGACTGACTAAAGCGGAAAGACTAAAGTGGAAAGACCAAAGTGGACAGACTATAGTGGAAAGACTAAAGTGGACAGACTAAAGTGGAAAGACTAAAGTGGAAAAACTAAAGTTGACAGACTATAGTGGAAAGACTATAGTGGAAAGACTGTAGCGGACAGAAAAAAGTGGAGACTATAGTGGAAAGACTGAAGTTGAAAGACTAAAGTGGACAGAGAATAGTGGAAAGACTAAAGTGGACGGAGTATAGTGGAAAGACTAAAGTGGAAAGACTAAAGTGGAAAGACTAAAGTGGACAGACTATAGTGGAAAGACTAAAGTGGACACAGAATAGTGGAAAGACTAAAGTGGACAGTCTATAGTGGAAAGACTAAAGTGGACAGACTAAAGTGAAAAGACTAAAGTGGAAAGACGAAAGTTGAGAGACTGTAGTGGAAAGACTAAAGTGGACAGACTATAGTGGAAAGACTAAAGTAGACAGACTAAAGTGGAAAGAGTAAAGTGGAAAGACTAAAGTGGACAGACTATAGTGGAAAGACTATAGTGGAAAGACTGTAGTGGACAGAATAAAGTGGAGAATATAGTGTAAAGACTAAAGTGGACACAGAATAGTGGAAAGACTAAAGTGGACAGTCTATAGTGGAAAGACTAAAGTGGACAAACTAAAGTGGAAAGACTAAAGTGGACAGACTAAAGTGGAAAGACTAAAGTGGACACAGAAAAGTGGAAAGACTAAAGTGGACAGTCTATAGTGGAAAGACTAAAGTGGACAGACTAAAGTGGAAAGACTAAAGTGGAAAGACTAAAGTGGACAGACTATAGTGGAAAGACTAAAGTGGACAGACTATAGTGGAAAGACTAAAGTGGACATTCTAAAGTGGAAAGACTAAAGTGGAAAAACTAAAGTGGACAGAAGATAGTCGAAATGACTAAAGTGGAAAGACTAAAGTGGACAGACTAAAGTGGAAAAACTAAATTGGAAAGACTAAGGTGGACAGACTATAGTGGGAAAGACTGTAGTGGACAGAATAAAGTGGAGACTATAGTGGAGAGACTAAAGTGGACAGAGAATAGTGGAAAGACTAAAGTGGAAAGACTTTAGTGGAAAGACTATAATGGAAAGACTGTAGTGGACAGAATAAAGTGGAGACGACAGTGGAAAGACTAAAGTGGAAAGACTAAAGTGGATAGTGGATAAAGTGGAACTATTGTTGAAAGACTATAGTGGAAAGACTGTAGTGGACTGAATAAAGTGGAGACTATAGTGGAAAGACTAAAGTGGACAGAGAATAGTGGAAAGACTAAAGTGGACAGACTGTAGTGGAAAGACTATAGTGGAAAGACTGTAGTGGAAAGACTAAAGTGGACAGACTATAGTGGAAAGACTAAAGTGGACAGAATAAATTGGAAAGACTAAAGTGGAAAGACTAAAGTGGACAGACTCTAGTGGAAAGACTATTGTGGAAAGACTGTCGTGGACAGAATGAAGTGGAGACTATAGTGGAAAGACTAAAGTGGACAGACTGTAGTGGAAAGACTATAGTGGAAAGACTGTAGTGGAAAGACTAAAGTGGACAGTCTATAGTGGAAAGACTAAAGTGGACAGACTAAAGTGGAAGGACTAAAGTGGAAAGACTAAAGTGGACAGTCTATAGTGGAAAGACTAAAGTGGACACAGAATAGTGGAAAGACTAAAGTGGACAGTCTATAGTGGAAAGACTAAAGTGGACAAACTAAAGTGGAAAGACTAAAGTGAAAAGACTAAAGTGGACGGACTATAGTGGAAAGACTAAAGTGGACAGACTATAGTGGAAAGACTAAAGTGGACAGACTATAGTGGAAAGACTAAAGTGGACAGACTAAAGTGGAAAGACTAAAGTGGAAAGACTAAAGTGGACAGAAGATAGTGGAAATGATTAAAGTGGAAAGACTAAAGTGGACAGACTAAAGTGGACAGACTAAAGTGGAAAGACTAAAGTGGACAGACTAAAGCGGAAAGACTAAAGTGGAAAGACCAAAGTGGACAGACTATAGTGGAAAGACTAAAGTGGACAGACTAAAGTGGAAAGATTAAAGTGGGAAGACTAAAGTGGAGAGACTGTAGTGGAAAGACTAAAGTGGACAGACTATAGTGGAAAGACTAAAGTAGACAGACTAAAGTGGAAAGAGTAAAGTGGAAAGACTAAAGTGGACAGACTATAGTGGAAAGACTATAGGGGAAAGACTGTAGTGGACAGAATAAAGTGGAGACTATAGTGTAAAGACTAAAGTGGACACTGAATAGTGGAAAGACTAAAGTGGACAGTCTATAGTGGAAAGACTAAAGTGGACAAACTAAAGTAGAAAGACTAAAGTGGACAGACTAAAGTGGAAAGACTAAAGTGGACACAGAAAAGTGGAAAGACTAAAGTGGACAGTCTATAGTGGAAAGACTAAAGTGGACAGACTAAAGTGGAAAGACTAAATTGGAAAGACTAAAGTGGACAAACTATAGTGGAAAGACTAAAGTGGACAGACTATAGTGGAAAGACTAAAGTGGACATTCTAAAGTGGAAAGACTAAAGTGGAAAAACTAAAGTGGACAGAAGATAGTGGAAATGACTAAAGTAGAAAGACTAAAGTGGACAGACTAAAGTGGACAGACTAAAATGGAAAGACTAAAGTGGACAGACCCTAGTGGAAAGACTGAAGCGGATAGACTAAAGTGGAAAGACTAGAGAGTAGTGGAAAGACTAAAGTGGACAGACTATAGTGGAAAGACTATAGTGGAAAGACTGTAGTGGACAGAATAAAGTGGAGACTATAGTGGAAAGACTAAAGTGGACAGACTAAAGTGGACAGACTCTAGTGGAAAGACTAAGTGGACAGACTAAAGCGGAAAGACTAAAGTGGAAAGAATAAAGTGGACAGACTATAGTGGAAAGACTAAAGTGGACAGACTAAAGTGGAAACACTAAAGTGGACAGACTATAGTGGAAAGACTATAGTGGAAAGACTAAGTGGACAGACTAAAGCGGAAAGACTAAAGTGGAAAGACTAAAGTGGACAGACTATAGTGTAAAGACTAAAGTGGAGAGACTAAAGTGGAAAGACTAAAGTGGAAAGACTGAAGTGGACAGACTATAGCGGAGAGACTGTAGTGGACTGAATAAAGTGGAGACTATAGTGGAAAGACTAAAGTTGACAGAGAATAGTGGAACGACTAAAGTGGACAGTCTATAGTGGAAAGACTAAAGTGGACAGACTAAAGTGGAAAGACTAAAGTGGACAGACTATAGTGGAAATACTATAGTGGAAAGACTGTAGTGGACAGAATAAAGTGGAGACTATAGTGGAAAGGCTAAAGTGGAAAGACGATAGTGGAAAGACTAAAGTGGACAGACTATAGTGGAAATACTAAAGTGGAAAGACTAAAGTGGAAAGACCAAAGTGGACAGACTATAGTGGAAAGACTAAAGTGGACAGACTAAAGTGGAAAGACTAAAGTGGAAAGACTAAAGTGGACAGACTATAGTGGAAAGACTATAGTGGAAAGACTGTAGCGGACAGAAAAAAGTGGAGACTATAGTGGAAAGACTAAAGTTGAAAGACTAAAGTGGACAGAGAATAGTGGAAAGACTAAAGTGGACGGAGTATAGTGGAAAGACTAAAGTGGAAAGACTAAAGTGGAAAGACTAAAGTGGACAGACTATAGTGGAAAGACTAAAGTGGACACAGAATAGTGGAAAGACTAAAGTGGACAGTCTATAGTGGAAAGACTAAAGTTGACAGACTAAAGTGAAAAGACTAAAGTGGAAAGACTAAAGTGGAGAGACTGTAGTGGAAAGACTAAAGTGGACATACTATAGTGGAAAGACTAAAGTAGACAGACTAAAGTGGAAAGAGTAAAGTGGAAAGACTAAAGTGGACAGACTATAGTGGAAAGACTATAGTGGAAAGACTGTAGTGGACAGAATAAAGTGGAGACTATAGTGTAAAGACTAAAGTGGACACAGAATAGTGGAAAGACTAAAGTGGACAAACTAAAGTGGAAAGACTAAAGTGGACAGACTAAAGTGGAAAGACTAAAGTGGACACAGAAAAGTGGAAAGACTAAAGTGGACAGTCTATAGTGGAAAGACTAAAGTGGACAGACTAAAGTGGAAAGACTAAAGTGGACAGACTATAGTGGAAAGACTAAAGTGGACATTCTAAAGTGGAAAGACTAAAGTGGAAAAACTAAAGTGGACAGAAGATAGTCGAAATGACTGAAGTGGAAGGACTAAAGTGGACAGACTAAAGTGGACAGACTAAAGTGGAAAGACTAAAGTGGACAGACTCTAGTGGAAAGACTGAAGCGGAAAGACTAAAGTGGAAAGACTAGAGAGTAGTGGAAAGACTAAAGTGGACAGACTATAGTGGAAAGACTATAGTGGAAAGACTGTAGTGGACAGAATAAAGAGGAGACTATAGTGGAAAGACTAAAGTGGACAGACTAAAGTGGACAGACTCTAGTGGAAAGACTAAGTGGACAGACTAAAGCGGAAAGACTGAGTGGAAAGACTAAAGTGGACAAACTATAGTGGCAAGACTAAAGTGGACAGACTAAAGTGGAAAGACTAAAGTGGAAACACTAAAGTGGACAGACTATAGTGGAAAGACTATAGTGGAAAGACTAAGTGGACAGACTAAAGCGGAAAGACTAAAGTGGAAAGACTAAAGTGGACAGACTATAGTGGAAAGACTAAAGTGGACAGACTAAAGTGGACAGACTAAAGTGGAAAGACTAAAGTGGACAGACTAAAGCGGAAAGACTAAAGCGGAAAGACCAAAGTGGACAGACTAAAGTGGAAAGACTAAAGTGGACAGACTAAAGTGGAAAGACTAAAGTGGAAAGACTAAAGTGGAGAGACTGTAGTGGAAAGACTAAAGTGGACAGATTATAGTGGAAAGACTAAAGTGGACAGTCTATAGTGGAAAGACTAAAGTGGACAGAGAATAGTGGAAAGACTAAAGTGGACAGACTATAGTGGAAAGACTATAAAGGAAAGACTGTAGTGGACAGAATAAAGTGGAGACTATAGTGGAAAGACTAAAGTGGACAGAGAATAGTGGAAAGAATAAAGTGGAAAGACTGTAGTGGACAGAATAAAGTGGAGACTATAGTGGAAAAACTAAAGTGGAAAGACTAAAGTGGACAGACTATTGTGGAAAGACTGAAGTGGAAAGACTAAGTGGACAGACTAAAGTGGAAAGACTATAGTGGAAAGACTAAAGTGGACAGACTATAGTGGAAAGACTAAAGTGGACAAACTGAAGTGGAAAAACTAAAGTGGAAAGACTAAAGTGGACAGACTATTGTGGAAAGACTGAAGTGGAAAGACTAAGTGGACAGACTAAAGTGGAAAGACTATAGTGGAAAGACTAAAGTGGACAGACTATAGTGGAAAGACTAAAGTGGACAAACTGAAGTGGAAAGACTATAGTGGAAAGACTAAAGTGGAAAGACTAAAGTGGACAGACTATAGTGGAAAGACTGAAGTGGAAAGACTCATTGGACAAACTAAAGTGTACACAATGAAGTGGAGAGAATAAAGTGGAAAGACTCAAGTGGACAGACTATAGTGGAAAGACTAAAGTGGACAAACTAAAGTGGATAGACTAAAGTGGACAGACTAAAGTGGAAAGACTAAAGTGGAAAGACGAAAGTGGACAGACTATAGTGGAAAGACTAAAGTGGACAGACTATAGTGGAAAGACTAAAGTGGACATTCTAAAGTGGAAAGACTAAAGTGGAAAAACTAAAGTGGACAGAAGATAGTCGAAATGACTAAAGTGGAAAGACTAAAGTGGACAGACTAAAGTGGACAGACTAAAGTGGAAAAACTAAAGTGGACAGACTCTAGTGGAAAGACTGAAGCGGAAAGACTAAAGTGGAAAGACTAGAGAGTAGTGGAAAGACTAAAGTGGACAGACTATAGTGGAAAGACTATAGTGGAAAGACTGTAGTGGACAGAATAAAGTGGAGACTATAGTGGAAAGACTAAAGTGGACACAGAATAGTGGAAAGACTAAAGTGGACAGTCTATAGTGGAAAGACTAAAGTGGACAAACTAAAGTGGAAAGACTAAAGTGGACAGACTAAAGTGGAAAGACTAAAGTGTACACAGAAAAGTGGAAAGACTAAAGTGGACAGTCTATAGTGGAAAGACTAAAGTGGACAGACTAAAGTGGAAAGACTAAAGTGGAAAAACTAAAGTGGACAGACTATAGTGGAAAGACTAAAGTGGACAGACTATAGTGGAAAGACTAAAGTGGACATTCTAAAGTGGAAAGACTAAAGTGGAAAAACTAAAGTGGACAGAAGATAGTCGAAATGACTAAAGTGGAAAGACTAAAGTGGACAGACTAAAGTGGACAGACTAAAGTGGAAAGACTAAAGTGGACAGACTCTAGTGGAAAGACTGAAGCGGAAAGACTAAAGTGGAAAGACTAGAGAGTAGTGGAAAGACTAAAGTGGACAGACTATAGTGGAAAGACTATAGTGGAAAGACTGTAGTGGACAGAATAAAGTGGAGACTATAGTGGAAAGACTAAAGTGGACAGACTAAAGTGGACAGACTCTAGTGGAAAAGACTAAGTGGACAGACTAAAGCGGAAAGACTGAGTGGAAAGACTAAAGTGGACAAACTATAGTGGAAAGACTAAAGTGGACGGACTAAAGTGGAAAGACTAAAGTGGACAGACTATAGTGGAAAGACTATAGTGGAAAGACTAAGTGGACAGACTAAAGCGGAAAGACTAAAGTGGAAAGACTAAAGTGGACAGACTATAGTGGAAAGACTAAAGTGGACAGACTAAAGTGGACAGACTAAAGTGGAAAGACTAAAGTGGAAAGACTAAAGCGGAAAGACTAAAGTGGAAACACCAAAGTGGACAGACTAAAGTGGAAAGACTAAAGTGGACAGACTAAAGTGGAAAGACTAAAGTGGAAAGACTAAAGTGGAGAGACTGTAGTGGAAAGATTAAAGTGGACAGATTATAGTGGAAAGACTAAAGTGGACAGTCTATAGTGGAAAGACTAAAGTGGACAGAGAATAGTGGAAAGACTAAAGTGGACAGACTATAGTGGAAAGACTATAATGGAAAGACTGTAGTGGACAGAATAAAGTGGAGACTATAGTGGAAAGACTAAAGTGGACAGAGAATAGTGGAAAGAACAAAGTGGAAAGACTGTAGTGGACAGAATAAAGTGGAGACTATAGTGGAAAAACTAAAGTGGGAAGACTAAAGTGGACAGACTATTGTGGAAAGACTGAAGTGGAAAGACTAAGTGGACAGACTAAAGTGGAAAGACTATAGTGGAAAGACTAAAGTGGACAGACTATACTGGAAAGACTAAAGTTGACAAACTGAAGTGGAAAAACTAAAGGGGAAAGACTAAAGTGGACAGACTATTGTGGAAAGACTGAAGTGGAAAGACTAAGTGGACAGACTAAAGTGGAAAGACTATAGTGGAAAGACTAAAGTGGACAGACTATAGTGGAAAGACTAAAGTGGACAAACTGAAGTGGAAAGACTATAGTGGAAAGACTAAAGTGGAAAGACTAAAGTGGACAGACTATAGTGGAAAGACTGAAGTGGAAAGACTCATTGGAAAAACTACAGTGTACACAATGAAGTGGAGAGAATAAAGTGGAAAGACTAAAGTGGAAAAGACTCAAGTGGACAGACTATAGTGGAAAGACTAAAGTGGACAGACTAAAGTGGAAAGACTATAGTGGAAAGACTAAAGTGGACAGACTAAAGTGGACAGACTATAGTGGAAAGACTATAGTGGAAAGACTGTAATGGACAGAATAAAGTGGAGACTATAGTGGAAAGACTAAAGTGGACAGACTAAAGTGGACAGATTATAGTGGAAAGACTGAAGTGGACAGACTAAAGTGGAAAAACTAAATTGGAAAGACTAAGGTGGACAGACTATAGTGGGAAAGACTGTAGTGGACAGAATAAAGTGGAGACTATAGTGGAAAGACTAAAGTGGACAGAGAATAGTGGAAAGACTAAAGTGGAAAGACTATAGTAGAAAGACTATAATGGAAAGACTGTAGTGGACAGAATAAAGTGGAGACTATAGTGGAAAGACTAAAGTGGAAAGACTAAAGTGGACAGACTATGGTTGAAAGACTATAGTGGAAAGACTGTAGTGGACTGAATAAAGTGGAGACTATAGTGGAAAGACTAAAGTGGACAGAGAATAGTGGAAAGACTAAAGTGGACAGACTGTAGTGGAAAGACTATAGTGGAAAGACTGTAGTGGAAAGACTAACGTGGACAGACTGTACTGGAAAGAGTAAAGTGGACAGACTAAAGTGGAAAGACTAAAGTGGAAAGACTAAAGTGGACAGACTCTAGTGGAAAGACTATTGTGGAAAGACTGTCGTGGACAGAATGAAGTGGAGACTATAGTGGAAAGACTAAAGTGGACAGAGAATAGTGGAAAGACTAAAGTGGAAAGACTATAGTAGAAAGACTATAATGGAAAGACTGTAGTGGACAGAATAAAGTGGAGACTATAGTGGAAAGACTAAAGTGGAAAGACTAAAGTGGACAGACTATAGTTGAAAGACTATAGTGGAAAGACTGTAGTGGACTGAATAAAGTGGAGACTATAGTGGAAAGACTAAAGTGGACAGAGAATAGTGGAAAGACTAAAGTGGACAGACTGTAGTGGAAAGACTATAGTGGAAAGAGTGTAGTGGAAAGACTAAAGTGGACAGGACTATACTGGAAAGAGTAAAGTGGACAGACTAAAGTGGAAAGACTAAAGTGGAAAGACTAAAGTGGACAGACTCTAGTGGAAAGACTATTGTGGAAAGACTGTCGTGGACAGAATGAAGTGGAGACTATAGTGGAAAGACTAAAGTGGACACAGAATAGTGGAAAGACTAAAGTGGACAGTCTATAGTGGAAAGACTAAAGTGGACAGACTAAAGTGGAAAGACTAAAGTGGAAAGACTAAAGTGGACAGACTATAGTGGAAAGACTAAAGTGGACACATAATAGTAGAAAAGCTAAAGTGGACAGTCTATAGTGGAAAGACTAAAGTGGACAGACTAAAGTGGAAAGAAAAGTGGAAAGACTAAAGTGGACGGACTATAGTGGAAAGACTAAAGTGGACAGACTATAGTGGAAAGACTAAAGTGGAAAGACTAAAGTGGACAGAAGATAGTGGAAATGATTAAAATGGAAAGACTAAATTGGACAGACTAAAGTGGACAGACTAAAGTGGAAAGACTAAAGTGGACAGACTAAAGCGGAAAGACTAAAGTGGAAAGACCAAAGTGGACAGACTATAGTGGAAAGACTAAAGTGGACAGACTAAAGTGGAAAGACTAAAGTGGAAAGACTAAAGTGGAGAGACTGTAGTGGAAAGACTAAAGTCGACAGACTATAGTGGAAAGACTAAAGTAGACAGACTAAAGTGGAAAGAGTAAAGTGGAAAGACTAAAGTGGACAGACTATAGTGGAAAGACTATAGTGGAAAGACTGTAGTGGACAGAATAAAGTGGAGACTATAGTGTAAAGACTAAAGTGGACACAGCATAGTGGAAAGACTAAAGTGGACAGTCTATAGTGGAAAGACTAAAGTGGACATTCTAAAGTGGAAAGACTAAAGTGGAAAAACTAAAGTGGACAGAAGATAGTGGAAAGACTAAATTGGAAAGACTAAAGTGGACATTCTAAAGTGGAAAGACTAAAGTGGAAAAACTAAAGTGGACAGAATCTAGTGGAAAGACTAAAGTGGAAAGACTAAAGTGGACAGACTAAAGTGGACAGACTAAAGTGGAAAGACTAAAGTGGACAGACTCTAGTGGAAAGACTGAAGCGGAAAGACTAAAGTGGAAAGACTAGAGAGTAGTGGAAAGACTGAAGTGGACAGACTATAGTGGAAAGACTATAGTGGAAAGACTGTAGTGGACAGAATAAAGTGGACAGACTATAGTGGAAAGACTGCAGTGGAAAGTCTGTAGTGGGCAGAATAAAGTGGAGACTATAGTGGAAAAACTAAAGTGGACAGACTAAAGTGGACAGACTCTAGTGGAAAGACTAAGTGGACAGACTAAAGCGGAAAGACTAAAGTGGAAAGAATAAAGTGGACAGACTATAGTGGAAAGACTAAAGTGGACAGACTAAAGTGGAAAGACTAAAGTGGAAATACTAAAGTGGACAGACTATAGTGGAAAGACTATAGTGGAAAGACTAAGTGGACAGACTAAAGCGGAAAGACTAAAGTGGAAAGACTAAAGTGGACAGACTATAGTGGAAAGACTGAAGTGGAAAGACTAAACTGGAAAGACTAAAGTGGAAAGACTGAAGTGGACAGACTATAGTGGAAAGACTAAAGTGGACAGACTAAAGTGGAAAGACTGTAGTGGACAGAATAAAGTGGAGACTATAGTGGAAAGACTTAAGTGGACAGACTAAAGTGGACAGACTCTAGTGGAAAGACTAAGTGGACAGACTAAAGCGGAAAGACTAAGTGGAAAGACTAAAGTGGACAGACTATAGTGGAAAGACTAAAGTGGACAGACTAAAGTAGAAAGACTAAAGTGGAAAGACTAAAGTGGACAGACTATAGTGGAAAGACTATAGTGGAAAGACTCTAGTGGACAGAATAAAGTGGAGACTATAGTGGAAAGACTAAAGTTGACAGAGAATAGTGGAAAGACTAAAGTGGACAGTCTATAGTGGAAAGACTAAAGTGGACAGAATAAAGTGGAAAGACTAAAGTGGAAAGACTAAAGTGGACAGACTATAGTGGAAAGACTATAGTGGAAAGACTGTAGTGGACAGAATAAAGTGGAGACTATAGTGGAAAGGCTAAAGTGGAAAGACTATAGTGGAAAGACTAAAGTGGACAGACTATAGTGGAAAGACTAAAGTGGACAGACTATAGTGGAAAGACTAAAGTGGACAGACTAAAGTGGAAAGACTGTAGTGGACAGAATAAAGTGGAGACTATAGTGGAAAGACTTAAGTGGACAGACTAAAGTGGACAGACTCTAGTGGAAAGACTAAGTGGACAGACTAAAGCGGAAAGACTAAGTGGAAAGACTAAAGTGGACAGACTATAGTGGAAAGACTAAAGTGGACAGACTAAAGTAGAAAGACTAAAGTGGAAACACTAAAGTGGACAGACTATAGTGGAAAGACTATAGTGGAAAGACTGAGTGGACAGACTAAAGCGGAAAGACTAAAGTGGAAAGACTAAAATGGACAGACTATAGTGGAAAGACTAAAGTGGACAGACTAAAGTGGACAGACTAAAGTGGAAAGACTAAAGTGGACAGACAAAAGCGGAAAGACTAAAGTGGAAAGACCAAAGTGGACAGACTATAGTGGAAAGACTAAAGTGGACAGACTAAAGTGGAAAGACTAAAGTGGAAAGACTAAAGTGGAGAGACTGTAGTGGAAAGACTAAGGTTAACAGACTATAGTGGAAAGACTAAAGTAGACAGACTAAAGTGGAAAGAGTAAAGTGGAAAGACTAAAGTGGACAGACTATAGTGGAAAGACTATAGTGGAAAGACTGTAGTGGACAGAATAAAGTGGAGACTCTAGTGGAAAGACTAAAGTGGACAGAGAATAGTGGAAAGGCTAAAGTGGACAGACTATAGTGGAAAGACTATAATAGAAAGACTGTACTGGACAGAATAAAGTGGAGACGATAGTGGAAAGACTAAAGTGGACAGAGAATAGTGGAAAGACTAAAGTGGAAAGACTGTAGTGTACAGAATAAAGTGGAGACTATAGTGGAAAAACTAAAGTGGAAAGACTAAAGTGGACAGACTATTGTGGAAAGACTGAAGTGGAAAGACTAAGTGGACAGACTAAAGTGGAAAGACTATAGTGGAAAGACTAAAGTGGACAGACTATAGTGGAAACACTAAAGTGGACAAACTGAAGTGGAAAAACTAAAGTGGAAAGACTAAAGTGGACAGACTATTGTGGAAAGACTGAAGTGGAAAGACTAAGTGGACAGACTAAAGTGGAAAGACTATATTGGAAAGACTAAAGTGGACAGACTATAGTGGAAAGACTAAAGTGGACAAACTGAAGTTGAAAGACTATAGTGGAAAGACTAAAGTGGAAAGACTAAAGTGGACAGACTATAGTGGAAAGACTGAAGTGGAAAGACTCATTAGACAAACTAAAGTGTACACACTGAAGTGGAGAGAATAAAGTGGAAAGACTAAAGTGGAAAGACTCAAGTGGACAGACTATAGTGGAAAGACTAAAGTGGACAGACTAAAGTGGAAAGACTATAGTGGAAAGACTAAAGTGGACAGACTAAAGTGGACAGACTATAGTGGAAAGACTATAGTGGAAAGACTGTAGTGGACAGAATAAAGTGGAGACTATAGTGTAAAGACTAAAGTGGACACAGCATAGTGGAAAGACTAAAGTGGACAGTCTATAGTGGAAAGACTAAGGTGGACAAACTAAAGTGGAAAGACTAAAGTGGACAGACTAAAGTGGAAAGACTAAAGTGGACACAGAAAAGTGGAAAGACTAAAGTGGACAGTCTATAGTGGAAAGACTAAAGTGGACATTCTCAAGTGGAAAGACTAAAGTGGAAAAACTAAAGTGGACAGAAGATAGTGGAAATGACTAAAGTGGAAAGACTAAAGTGGACAGACTAAAGTGGACCGACTAAAGTGGAAAGACTAAAGTGGAAAGACTAAAGTGGACAGACTCTAGTGGAAAGACTATTGTGGAAAGACTGTCGTGGACAGAATGAAGTGGAGACTATAGTGGAAAGACTAAAGTGGACACAGAATAGTGGAAAGACTAAAGTGGACAGTCTATAGTGGAAAGACTAAAG
Organism: Branchinecta sandiegonensis; assembly: GCA_030848855.1. Lineage (NCBI taxonomy): Eukaryota > Metazoa > Arthropoda > Branchiopoda > Anostraca > Branchinectidae > Branchinecta > Branchinecta sandiegonensis. The sequence continues at coordinate 104,989 of JAUPMV010000077.1, forward strand.
TGGACAGACTAAAGTGGAAAGACTAAAGTGGACAGACTATAGTGGAAAGACTAAAGTGGACACATAATAGTGGAAAGACTAAAGTGGACAGTCTATAGTGGAAAGACTAAAGTGGACAGACTAAAGTGGAAAGAAAAGTGGAAAGACTAAAGTGGACGGACTATAGTGGAAAGACTAAAGTGGACAGACTATAATGGAAAGACTAAAGTGGACAGACTATAGTGGAAAGACTAAAGTGGACAGACTAAAGTGGACAGAAGATAGTGGAAATGATTAAAATGGAAAGACTAAAGTGGACAGACTAAAGTGGACAGACTAAAGTGGAAAGACTAAAGTGGACAGACTAAAGCGGAAAGACTAAAGTGGAAAGACTAAAGTGGACAGAAGATAGTGGAAATGATTAAAATGGAAAGACTAAAGTGGACAGACTAAAGTGGACAGACTAAAGTGGAAAGACTAAAGTGGACAGACTAAAGCGGAAAGACTAAAGTGGAAAGACCAAAGTGGACAGACTATAGTGGAAAGACAAAAGTGGACAGACTAAAGTGGAAAGACTAAAGTGGAAAGACTAAAGTGGAGAGACTGTAGTGGAAAGACTAAAGTAGACAGACTAAAGTGGAAAGAGTAAAGTGGAAAGACTAAAGTGGACAGACTACAGTGGAAAGACTAAAGTGGACAGACTAAAGTGGAAAGAAAAGTGGAAAGACTAAAGTGGACGGACTATAGTGGAAAGACTAAAGTGGACAGACTATAGTGGAAAGACTAAAGTGGAAAGACTAAAGTGGACAGAAGATAGTGGAAATTATTAAAATGGAAAGACTAAAGTAGACAGACTAAAGTGGAAAGAGTAAAGTGGAAAGACTAAAGTGGAAAGACTATAGTGGAAAGACTGTAGTGGACAGAATAAGGTGGAGACTATAGTGTAAAGACTAAAGTGGACACAGAATAGGGGAAAGACTAAAGTGGACAGTCTATAGTGGAAAGACTAAGGTGGACAAACTAAAGTGGAAAGACTAAAGTGGACAGACTAAAGTGGAAAGACTAAAGTGGACAGACTATTGTGGAAAGACTGAAGTGGAAAGACTAAGTGGACAGACTAAAGTGGAAAGACTATAGTGGAAAGACTAAAGTGGACAGACTATACTGGAAAGACTAAAGTGGACAAACTGAAGTGGAAAGACTATAGTGGAAAGACTAAAGTGGAAAGACTAAAGTGGACAGACTATAGTGGAAAGACTGAAGTGGAAAGACTCATTGGACAAACTAAAGTGTACACAATGAAGTGGAGAGAATAAAGTGGAAAGACTAAAGTGGAAAGACTCAAGTGGACAGACTATAGTGGAAAGACTAAAGTGGACAAACTAAAGTGGATAGACTAAAGTGGACAGACTAAAGTGGAAAGACTAAAGTGGAAAGACGAAAGTGGACAGACTATAGTGGAAAGACTAAAGTGGACAGACTATAGTGGAAAGACTAAAGTGGACAGAAGATAGTCGAAATGACTAAAGTGGAAAGACTAAAGTGGACAGACTAAAGTGGACAGACTAAAGTGGAAAAACTAAAGTGGACAGACTCTAGTGGAAAGACTGAAGCGGAAAGACTAAAGTGGAAAGACTAGAGAGTAGTGGAAAGACTAAAGTGGACAGACTATAGTGGAAAGACTATAGTGGAAAGACTGTAGTGGACAGAATAAAGTGGAGACTATAGTGGAAAGACTAAAGTGGACACAGAATAGTGGAAAGACTAAAGTGGACAGTCTATAGTGGAAAGACTAAAGTGGACAAACTAAAGTGGAAAGACTAAAGTGGACAGACTAAAGTGGAAAGACTAAAGTGTACACAGAAAAGTGGAAAGACTAAAGTGGACAGTCTATAGTGGAAAGACTAAAGTGGACAGACTAAAGTGGAAAGACTAAAGTGGAAAAACTAAAGTGGACAGACTATAGTGGAAAGACTAAAGTGGACAGACTATAGTGGAAAGACTAAAGTGGACATTCTAAAGTGGAAAGACTAAAGTGGAAAAACTAAAGTGGACAGAAGATAGTCGAAATGACTAAAGTGGAAAGACTAAAGTGGACAGACTAAAGTGGACAGACTAAAGTGGAAAGACTAAAGTGGACAGACTCTAGTGGAAAGACTGAAGCGGAAAGACTAAAGTGGAAAGACTAGAGAGTAGTGGAAAGACTAAAGTGGACAGACTATAGTGGAAAGACTATAGTGGAAAGACTGTAGTGGACAGAATAAAGTGGAGACTATAGTGGAAAGACTAAAGTGGACAGACTAAAGTGGACAGACTCTAGTGGAAAGACTAAGTGGACAGACTAAAGCGGAAAGACTGAGTGGAAAGACTAAAGTGGACAAACTATAGTGGAAAGACTAAAGTGGACAGACTAAAGTGGAAACACTAAAGTGGACAGACTATAGTGGAAAGACTATAGTGGAAAGACTAAGTGGACAGACTAAAGCGGAAAGACTAAAGTGGAAAGACTAAAGTGGACAGACTATAGTGGAAAGACTAAAGTGGACAGACTAAAGTGGACAGACTAAAGTGGAAAGACTAAAGTGGACAGACTAAAGCGGAAAGACTAAAGTGGAAACACCAAAGTGGACAGACTAAAGTGGAAAGACTAAAGTGGACAGACTAAAGTGGAAAGACTAAAGTGGAAAGACTAAAGTGGAGAGACTGTAGTGGAAAGATTAAAGTGGACAGATTATAGTGGAAAGACTAAAGTGGACAGTCTATAGTGGAAAGACTAAAGTGGACAGAGAATAGTGGAAAGACTAAAGTGGACAGACTATAGTGGAAAGACTATAATGGAAAGACTGTAGTGGACAGAATAAAGTGGAGACTATAATGGAAAGACTAAAGTGGACAGAGAATAGTGGAAAGAACAAAGTGGAAAGACTGTAGTGGACAGAATAAAGTGGAGACTATAGTGGAAAAACTAAAGTGGAAAGACTAAAGTGGACAGACTATTGTGGAAAGACTGAAGTGGAAAGACTAAGTGGACAGACTAAAGTGGAAAGACTAAAGTGGACAGACTAAAGCGGAAAGACTAAAGTGGAAACACCAAAGTGGACAGACTAAAGTGGAAAGACTAAAGTGGACAGACTAAAGTGGAAAGACTAAAGTGGAAAGACTAAAGTAGAGAGACTGTAGTGGAAAGATTAAAGTGGACAGATTATAGTGGAAAGACTAAAGTGGACAGTCTATAGTGGAAAGACTAAAGTGGACAGAGAATAGTGGAAAGACTAAAGTGGACAAACTATAGTGGAAAGACTATAATGGAAAGACTGTAGTGGACAGAATAAAGTGGAGACTATAGTGGAAAGACTAAAGTGGACAGAGAATAGTGGAAAGAACAAAGTGGAAAGACTGTAGTGGACAGAATAAAGTGGAGACTATAGTGGAAAAACTAAAGTGGAAAGACTAAAGTGGACAGACTATTGTGGAAAGACTGAAGTGGAAAGACTAAGTGGACAGACTAAAGTGGAAAGACTATAGTGGAAAGACTAAAGTGGACAGACTATACTGGAAAGACTAAAGTTGACAAACTGAAGTGGAAAAACTAAAGGGGAAAGACTAAAGTGGACAGACTATTGTGGAAAGACTGAAGTGGAAAGACTAAGTGGACAGACTAAAGTGGAAAGACTATAGTGGAAAGACTAAAGTGGACAGACTATAGTGGAAAGACTAAAGTGGACAAACTGAAGTGGAAAGACTATAGTGGAAAGACTAAAGTGGAAAGACTAAAGTGGACAGACTATAGTGGAAAGACTGAAGTGGAAAGACTCATTGGAAAAACTACAGTGTACACAATGAAGTGGAGAGAATAAAGTGGAAAGACTAAAGTGGAAAGACTCAAGTGGACAGACTATAGTGGAAAGACTAAAGTGGACAGACTAAAGTGGAAAGACTATAGTGGAAAGACTAAAGTGGACAGACTAAAGTGGACAGACTATAGTGGAAAGACTATAGTGGAAAGACTGTAATGGACAGAATAAAGTGGAGACTATAGTGGAAAGACTAAAGTGGACAGACTAAAGTGGACAGATTATAGTGGAAAGACTGAAGTGGACAGACTAAAGTGGAAAAACTAAATTGGAAAGACTAAGGTGGACAGACTATAGTGGGAAAGACTGTAGTGGACAGAATAAAGTGGAGACTATAGTGGAAAGACTAAAGTGGACAGAGAATAGTGGAAAGACTAAAGTGGAAAGACTATAGTAGGAAGACTATAATGGAAAGACTGTAGTGGACAGAATAAAGTGGAGACTATAGTGGAAAGACTAAAGTGGAAAGACTAAAGTGGACAGACTATGGTTGAAAGACTATAGTGGAAAGACTGTAGTGGACTGAATAAAGTGGAGACTATAGTGGAAAGACTAAAGTGGACAGAGAATAGTGGAAAGACTAAAGTGGACAGACTGTAGTGGAAAGACTATAGTGGAAAGACTGTAGTGGAAAGACTAAAGTGGACAGACTGTACTGGAAAGAGTAAAGTGGACAGACTAAAGTGGAAAGACTAAAGTGGAAAGACTAAAGTGGACAGACTCTAGTGGAAAGACTATTGTGGAAAGACTGTCGTGGACAGAATGAAGTGGAGACTATAGTGGAAAGACTAAAGTGGACAGAGAATAGTGGAAAGACTAAAGTGGAAAGACTATAGTAGAAAGACTATAATGGAAAGACTGTAGTGGACAGAATAAAGTGGAGACTATAGTGGAAAGACTAAAGTGGAAAGACTAAAGTGGACAGACTATAGTTGAAAGACTATAGTGGAAAGACTGTAGTGGACTGAATAAAGTGGAGACTATAGTGGAAAGACTAAAGTGGACAGAGAATAGTGGAAAGACTAAAGTGGACAGACTGTAGTGGAAAGACTATAGTGGAAAGAGTGTAGTGGAAAGACTAAAGTGGACAGACTATACTGGAAAGAGTAAAGTGGACAGACTAAAGTGGAAAGACTAAAGTGGAAAGACTAAAGTGGACAGACTCTAGTGGAAAGACTATTGTGGAAAGACTGTCGTGGACAGAATGAAGTGGAGACTATAGTGGAAAGACTAAAGTGGACACAGAATAGTGGAAAGACTAAAGTGGACAGTCTATAGTGGAAAGACTAAAGTGGACAGACTAAAGTGGAAAGACTAAAGTGGAAAGACTAAAGTGGACAGACTATAGTGGAAAGACTAAAGTGGACACATAATAGTAGAAAGACTAAAGTGGACAGTCTATAGTGGAAAGACTAAAGTGGACAGACTAAAGTGGAAAGAAAAGTGGAAAGACTAAAGTGGACGGACTATAGTGGAAAGACTAAAGTGGACAGACTATAGTGGAAAGACTAAAGTGGACAGACTATAGTGGAAAGACTAAAGTGGACAGACTAAAGTGGAAAGACTAAAGTGGAAAGACTAAAGTGGACAGAAGATAGTGGAAATGATTAAAATGGAAAGACTAAAGTGGACAGACTAAAGTGGACAGACTAAAGTGGAAAGACTAAAGTGGACAGACTAAAGCGGAAAGACTAAAGTGGAAAGACCAAAGTGGACAGACTATAGTGGAAAGACTAAAGTGGACAGACTAAAGTGGAAAGACTAAAGTGGAAAGACTAAAGTGGAGAGACTGTAGTGGAAAGACTAAAGTCGACAGACTATAGTGGAAAGACTAAAGTAGACAGACTAAAGTGGAAAGAGTAAAGTGGAAAGACTAAAGTGGACAGACTATAGTGGAAAGACTATAGTGGAAAGACTGTAGTGGACAGAATAAAGTGGAGACTATAGTGTAAAGACTAAAGTGGACACAGCATAGTGGAAAGACTAAAGTGGACAGTCTATAGTGGAAAGACTAAAGTGGACATTCTAAAGTGGAAAGACTAAAGTGGAAAAACTAAAGTGGACAGAAGATAGTGGAAAGACTAAATTGGAAAGACTAAAGTGGACATTCTAAAGTGGAAAGACTAAAGTGGAAAAACTAAAGTGGACAGAATCTAGTGGAAAGACTAAAGTGGAAAGACTAAAGTGGACAGACTAAAGTGGACAGACTAAAGTGGAAAGACTAAAGTGGACAGACTCTAGTGGAAAGACTGAAGCGGAAAGACTAAAGTGGAAAGACTAGAGAGTAGTGGAAAGACTGAAGTGGACAGACTATAGTGGAAAGACTATAGTGGAAAGACTGTAGTGGACAGAATAAAGTGGACAGACTATAGTGGAAAGACTGCAGTGGAAAGTCTGTAGTGGGCAGAATAAAGTGGAGACTATAGTGGAAAGACTAAAGTGGACAGACTAAAGTGGACAGACTCTAGTGGAAAGACTAAGTGGACAGACTAAAGCGGAAAGACTAAAGTGGAAAGAATAAAGTGGACAGACTATAGTGGAAAGACTAAAGTGGACAGACTAAAGTGGAAAGACTAAAGTGGAAATACTAAAGTGGACAGACTATAGTGGAAAGACTATAGTGGAAAGACTAAGTGGACAGACTAAAGCGGAAAGACTAAAGTGGAAAGACTAAAGTGGACAGACTATAGTGGAAAGACTGAAGTGGAAAGACTAAACTGGAAAGACTAAAGTGGAAAGACTGAAGTGGACAGACTATAGTGGAAAGACTAAAGTGGACAGACTAAAGTGGAAAGACTGTAGTGGACAGAATAAAGTGGAGACTATAGTGGAAAGACTTAAGTGGACAGACTAAAGTGGACAGACTCTAGTGGAAAGACTAAGTGGACAGACTAAAGCGGAAAGACTAAGTGGAAAGACTAAAGTGGACAGACTATAGTGGAAAGACTAAAGTGGACAGACTAAAGTAGAAAGACTAAAGTGGAAAGACTAAAGTGGACAGACTATAGTGGAAAGACTATAGTGGAAAGACTGTAGTGGACAGAATAAAGTGGAGACTATAGTGGAAAGACTAAAGTTGACAGAGAATAGTGGAAAGACTAAAGTGGACAGTCTATAGTGGAAAGACTAAAGTGGACAGACTAAAGTGGAAAGACTAAAGTGGAAAGACTAAAGTGGACAGACTATAGTGGAAAGACTATAGTGGAAAGACTGTAGTGGACAGAATAAAGTGGAGACTATAGTGGAAAGGCTAAAGTGGAAAGACTATAGTGGAAAGACTAAAGTGGACAGACTATAGTGGAAAGACTAAAGTGGACAGACTATAGTGGAAAGACTAAAGTGGACAGACTAAAGTGGAAAGACTGTAGTGGACAGAATAAAGTGGAGACTATAGTGGAAAGACTTAAGTGGACAGACTAAAGTGGACAGACTCTAGTGGAAAGACTAAGTGGACAGACTAAAGCGGAAAGACTAAGTGGAAAGACTAAAGTGGACAGACTATAGTGGAAAGACTAAAGTGGACAGACTAAAGTAGAAAGACTAAAGTGGAAACACTAAAGTGGACAGACTATAGTGGAAAGACTATAGTGGAAAGACTGAGTGGACAGACTAAAGCGGAAAGACTAAAGTGGAAAGACTAAAATGGACAGACTATAGTGGAAAGACTAAAGTGGACAGACTAAAGTGGACAGACTAAAGTGGAAAGACTAAAGTGGACAGACAAAAGCGGAAAGACTAAAGTGGAAAGACCAAAGTGGACAGACTATAGTGGAAAGACTAAAGTGGACAGACTAAAGTGGAAAGACTAAAGTGGAAAGACTAAAGTGGAGAGACTGTAGTGGAAAGACTAAAGTTAACAGACTATAGTGGAAAGACTAAAGTAGACAGACTAAAGTGGAAAGAGTAAAGTGGAAAGACTAAAGTGGACAGACTATAGTGGAAAGACTATAGTGGAAAGACTGTAGTGGACAGAATAAAGTGGAGACTCTAGTGGAAAGACTAAAGTGGACAGAGAATAGTGGAAAGGCTAAAGTGGACAGACTATAGTGGAAAGACTATAATAGAAAGACTGTACTGGACAGAATAAAGTGGAGACGATAGTGGAAAGACTAAAGTGGACAGAGAATAGTGGAAAGACTAAAGTGGAAAGACTGTAGTGTACAGAATAAAGTGGAGACTATAGTGGAAAAACTAAAGTGGAAAGACTAAAGTGGACAGACTATTGTGGAAAGACTGAAGTGGAAAGACTAAGTGGACAGACTAAAGTGGAAAGACTATAGTGGAAAGACTAAAGTGGACAGACTATAGTGGAAACACTAAAGTGGACAAACTGAAGTGGAAAAACTAAAGTGGAAAGACTAAAGTGGACAGACTATTGTGGAAAGACTGAAGTGGAAAGACTAAGTGGACAGACTAAAGTGGAAAGACTATATTGGAAAGACTAAAGTGGACAGACTATAGTGGAAAGACTAAATTGGACAAACTGAAGTTGAAAGACTATAGTGGAAAGACTAAAGTGGAAAGACTAAAGTGGACAGACTATAGTGGAAAGACTGAAGTGGAAAGACTCATTAGACAAACTAAAGTGTACACACTGAAGTGGAGAGAATAAAGTGGAAAGACTAAAGTGGAAAGACTCAAGTGGACAGACTATAGTGGAAAGACTAAAGTGGACAGACTAAAGTGGAAAGACTATAGTGGAAAGACTAAAGTGGACAGACTAAAGTGGACAGACTATAGTGGAAAGACTATAGTGGAAAGACTGTAGTGGACAGAATAAAGTGGAGACTATAGTGTAAAGACTAAAGTGGACACAGCATAGTGGAAAGACTAAAGTGGACAGTCTATAGTGGAAAGACTAAGGTGGACAAACTAAAGTGGAAAGACTAAAGTGGACAGACTAAAGTGGAAAGACTAAAGTGGACACAGAAAAGTGGAAAGACTAAAGTTGACAGTCTATAGTGGAAAGACTAAAGTGGACATTCTCAAGTGGAAAGACTAAAGTGGAAAAACTAAAGTGGACAGAAGATAGTGGAAATGACTAAAGTGGAAAGACTAAAGTGGACAGACTAAAGTGGACCGACTAAAGTGGAAAGACTAAAGTGGAAAGACTAAAGTGGACAGACTCTAGTGGAAAGACTATTGTGGAAAGACTGTCGTGGACAGAATGAAGTGGAGACTATAGTGGAAAGACTAAAGTGGACACAGAATAGTGGAAAGACTAAAGTGGACAGTCTATAGTGGAAAGACTAAAGTGGACAGACTAAAGTGGAAAGACTAAAGTGGACAGACTATAGTGGAAAGACTAAAGTGGACACATAATAGTGGAAAGACTAAAGTGGACAGTCTATAGTGGAAAGACTAAAGTGGACAGACTAAAGTGGAAAGAAAAGTGGAAAGACTAAAGTGGACGGACTATAGTGAAAAGACTAAAGTGGAGAGACTATAATGGAAAGACTAAAGTGGACAGACTATAGTGGAAAGACTAAAGTGGACAGACTAAAGTGGACAGAAGATAGTGGAAATGATTAAAATGGAAAGACTAAAGTGGACAGACTAAAGTGGACAGACTAAAGTGGAAAGACTAAAGTGGACAGACTAAAGCGGAAAGACTAAAGTGGAAAGACTAAAGTGGACAGAAGATAGTGGAAATGATTAAAATGGAAAGACTAAAGTGGACAGACTAAAGTGGACAGACTAAAGTGGAAAGACTAAAGTGGACAGACTAAAGCGGAAAGACTAAAGTGGAAAGACCAAAGTGGACAGACTATAGTGGAAAGACTAAAGTGGACAGACTAAAGTGGAAAGACTAAAGTGGAAAGACTAAAGTGGAGAGACTGTAGTGGAAAGACTAAAGTAGACAGACTAAAGTGGAAAGAGTAAAGTGGAAAGACTAAAGTGGACAGACTACAGTGGAAAGACTAAAGTGGACAGACTAAAGTGGAAAGAAAAGTGGAAAGACTAAAGTGGACGGACTATAGTGGAAAGACTAAAGTGGACAGACTATAGTGGAAAGACTAAAGTGGAAAGACTAAAGTGGACAGAAGATAGTGGAAATTATTAAAATGGAAAGACTAAAGTAGACAGACTAAAGTGGAAAGAGTAAAGTGGAAAGACTAAAGTGGAAAGACTATAGTGGAAAGACTGTAGTGGACAGAATAAAGTGGAGACTATAGTGTAAAGTGGACACAGAATAGTGGAAAGACTAAAGTGGACAGTCTATAGTGGAAAGACTAAGGTGGACAAACTAAAGTGGAAAGACTAAAGTGGACAGACTAAAGTGGAAAGACTAAAGTGGACAGACTATTGTGGAAAGACTGAAGTGGAAAGACTAAGTGGACAGACTAAAGTGGAAAGACTATAGTGGAAAGACTAAAGTGGACAGACTATAGTGGAAAGACTAAAGTGGACAAACTGAAGTGGAAAGACTATAGTGGAAAGACTAAAGTGGAAAGACTAAAGTGGACAGACTATAGTGGAAAGACTGAAGTGGAAAGACTCATTGGACAAACTAAAGTGTACACAATGAAGTGGAGAGAATAAAGTGGAAAGACTAAAGTGGAAAGACTCAAGTGGACAGACTATATTGGAAAGCTAAAGTGGACAAACTAAAGTGGATAGACTAAAGTGGACAGACTAAAGTGGAAAGACTAAAGTGGAAAGACGAAAGTGGACAGACTATAGTGGAAAGACTAAAGTGGACAGACTATAGTGGAAAGACTAAAGTGGACATTCTAAAGTGGAAAGACTAAAGTGGAAAAACTAAAGTGGACAGAAGATAGTCGAAATGACTAAAGTGGAAAGACTAAAGTGGACAGACTAAAGTGGACAGACTAAAGTGGAAAAACTAAAGTGGACAGACTCTAGTGGAAAGACTGAAGCGGAAAGACTAAAGTGGAAAGACTAGAGAGTAGTGGAAAGACTAAAGTGGACAGACTATAGTGGAAAGACTATAGTGGAAAGACTGTAGTGGACAGAATAAAGTGGAGACTATAGTGGAAAGACTGAAGTGGACACAGAATAGTGGAAAGACTAAAGTGGACAGTCTATAGTGGAAAGACTAAAGTGGACAAACTAAAGTGGAAAGACTAAAGTGGACAGACTAAAGTGGAAAGACTAAAGTGTACACAGAAAAGTGGAAAGACTAAAGTGGACAGTCTATAGTGGAAAGACTAAAGTGGACAGACTAAAGTGGAAAGACTAAAGTGGAAAAACTAAAGTGGACAGACTATAGTGGAAAGACTAAAGTGGACAGACTATAGTGGAAAGACTAAAGTGGACATTCTAAAGTGGAAAGACTAAAGTGGAAAAACTAAAGTGGACAGAAGATAGTCGAAATGACTAAAGTGGAAAGACTAAAGTGGACAGACTAAAGTGGACAGACTAAAGTGGAAAGACTAAAGTGGACAGACTCTAGTGGAAAGACTGAAGCGGAAAGACTAAAGTGGAAAGACTAGAGAGTAGTGGAAAGACTAAAGTGGACAGACTATAGTGGAAAGACTATAGTGGAAAGACTGTAGTGGACAGAATAAAGTGGAGACTATAGTGGAAAGACTAAAGTGGACAGACTAAAGTGGACAGACTCTAGTGGAAAGACTAAGTGGACAGACTAAAGCGGAAAGACTGAGTGGAAAGACTAGAGTGGACAAACTATAGTGGAAAGACTAAAGTGGACAGACTAAAGTGGAAACACTAAAGTGGACAGACTATAGTGGAAAGACTATAGTGGAAAGACTAAGTGGACAGACTAAAGCGGAAAGACTAAAGTGGAAAGACTAAAGTGGACAGACTATAGTGGAAAGACTAAAGTGGACAGACTAAAGTGGACAGACTAAAGTGGAAAGACTAAAGTGGACAGACTAAAGCGGAAAGACTAAAGTGGAAACACCAAAGTGGACAGACTAAAGTGGAAAGACTAAAGTGGACGGACTAAAGTGGAAAGACTAAAGTGGAAAGACTAAAGTGGAGAGACTGTAGTGGAAAGATTAAAGTGGACAGATTATAGTGGAAAGACTAAAGTGGACAGTCTATAGTGGAAAGACTAAAGTGGACAGAGAATAGTGGAAAGACTAAAGTGGACAGACTATAGTGGAAAGACTATAATGGAAAGACTGTAGTGGACAGAATAAAGTGGAGACTATAGTGGAAAGACTAAAGTGGACAGAGAATAGTGGAAAGAACAAAGTGGAAAGACTGTAGTGGACAGAATAAAGTGGAGACTATAGTGGAAAAACTAAAGTGGAAAGACTAAAGTGGACAGACTATTGTGGAAAGACTAAAGTGGAAAGACTAAGTGGACAGACTAAAGTGGAAAGACTATAGTGGAAAGACTATAGTGGAAAGACTAAAGTGGACAGACTATACTGGAAAGACTAAAGTTGACAAACTGAAGTGGAAAAACTAAAGTGGAAAGACTAAAGTGGACAGACTATTGTGGAAAGACTGAAGTGGAAAGACTAAGTGGACAGACTAAAGTGGACAGACTAAAGTGGAAAGACTATAGTGGAAAGACTAAAGTGGACAGACTATACTGGAAAGACTAAAGTTGACAAACTGAAGTGGAAAAACTAAAGTGGAAAGACTAAAGTGGACAGACTATTGTGGAAAGACTGAAGTGGAAAGACTAAGTGGACAGACTAAAGTGGAAAGACTATAGTGGAAAGACTAAAGTGGACAGACTATAGTGGAAAGACTAAAGTGGACAAACTGAAGTGGAAAGACTATAGTGGAAAGACTAAAGTGGAAAGACTAAAGTGGACAGACTATAGTGGAAAGACTGAAGTGGAAAGACTCATTGGAAAAACTACAGTGTACACAATGAAGTGGAGAGAATAAAGTGGAAAGACTAAAGTGGAAAGACTCAAGTGGACAGACTATAGTGGAAAGACTAAAGTGGACAGACTAAAGTGGAAAGACTATAGTGGAAAGACTAAAGTGGACAGACTAAAGTGGACAGACTATAGTGGAAAGACTATAGTGGAAAGACTGTAATGGACAGAATAAAGTGGAGACTATAGTGGAAAGACTAAAGTGGACAGACTAAAGTGGACAGATTATAGTGGAAAGACTGAAGTGGACAGACTAAAGTGGAAAAACTAAATTGGAAAGACTAAGGTGGACAGACTATAGTGGGAAAGACTGTAGTGGACAGAATAAAGTGGAGACTATAGTGGAAAGACTAAAGTGGACAGAGAATAGTGGAAAGACTAAAGTGGAAAGACTATAGTAGAAATACTATAATGGAAAGACTGTAGTGGACAGAATAAAGTGGAGACTATAGTGGAAAGACTAAAGTGGAAAGACTAAAGTGGACAGACTATGGTTGAAAGACTATAGTGGAAAGACTGTAGTGGACTGAATAAAGTGGAGACTATAGTGGAAAGACTAAAGTGGACAGAGAATAGTGGAAAGACTAAAGTGGACAGACTGTAGTGGAAAGACTATAGTGGAAAGACTGTAGTGGAAAGACTAAAGTGGACAGACTGTACTGGAAAGAGTAAAGTGGACAGACTAAAGTGGAAAGACTAAAGTGGAAAGACTAAAGTGGACAGACTCTAGTGGAAAGACTATTGTGGAAAGACTGTCGTGGACAGAATGAAGTGGAGACTATAGTGGAAAGACTAAAGTGGACAGAGAATAGTGGAAAGACTAAAGTGGAAAGACTATAGTAGAAAGACTATAATGGAAAGACTGTAGTGGACAGAATAAAGTGGAGACTATAGTGGAAAGACTAAAGTGGAAAGACTAAAGTGGACAGACTATAGTGGAAAGACTGTAGTGGACTGAATAAAGTGGAGACTATAGTGGAAAGACTAAAGTGGACAGAGAATAGTGGAAAGACTAAAGTGGACAGACTGTAGTGGAAAGACTATAGTGGAAAGAGTGTAGTGGAAAGACTAAAGTGGACAGACTATACTGGAAAGAGTAAAGTGGACAGACTAAAGTGGAAAGACTAAAGTGGAAAGACTAAAGTGGACAGACTCTAGTGGAAAGACTATTGTGGAAAGACTGTCGTGGACAGAATGAAGTGGAGACTATAGTGGAAAGACTAAAGTGGACACAGAATAGTGGAAAGACTAAAGTGGACAGTCTATAGTGGAAAGACTAAAGTGGACAGACTAAAGTGGAAAGACTAAAGTGGAAAGACTAAAGTGGACAGACTATAGTGGAAAGACTAAAGTGGACACATAATAGTAGAAAGACTAAAGTGGACAGTCTATAGTGGAAAGACTAAAGTGGACAGACTAAAGTGGAAAGAAAAGTGGAAAGACTAAAGTGGACGGACTATAGTGGAAAGACTAAAGTGGACAGACTATATTGGAAAGACTAAAGTGGACAGACTATAGTGGAAAGACTAAAGTGGACAGACTAAAGTGGAAAGACTAAAGTGGAAAGACTAAAGTGGACAGAAGATAGTGGAAATGATTAAAATGGAAAGACTAAAGTGGACAGACTAAAGTGGACAGACTAAAGTGGAAAGACTAAAGTGGACAGACTAAAGCGGAAAGACTAAAGTGGAAAGACCAAAGTGGACAGACTATAGTGGAAAGACTAAAGTGGACAGACTAAAGTGGAAAGACTAAAGTGGAAAGACTAAAGTGGAGAGACTGTAGTGGAAAGACTAAAGTCGACAGACTATAGTGGAAAGACTAAAGTAGACAGACTAAAGTGGAAAGAGTAAAGTGGAAAGACTAAAGTGGACAGACTATAGTGGAAAGACTATAGTGGAAAGACTGTAGTGGACAGAATAAAGTGGAGACTATAGTGTAAAGACTAAAGTGGACACAGCATAGTGGAAAGACTAAAGTGGACAGTCTATAGTGGAAAGACTAAGGTGGACAAACTAAAGTGGAAAGACTAAAGTGGACAGACTAAAGTGGAAAGACTGAAGTGGACACAGAAAAGTGGAAAGACTAAAGTGGACAGTCTATAGTGGAAAGACTAAAGTGGACAGACTAAAGTGGAAAGACTAAATTGTAAAGACTAAAGTGGACAGACTATAGTGGAAAGACTAAAGTGGACAGACTATAGTGGAAAGACTAAAGTGGACAGACTAAAGTGGAAAGACTGAAGTGGACAGACTCTAGTGGAAAGACTGAAGCGGAAAGACTAAAGTGGAAAGACTAGAGAGTAGTGGAAAGACTAAACTGGACAGACTAAAGTGGAAAGACTAAAGTGGAAAGACTAAAGTGGAGAGACTGTAGTGGAAAGACTAAAGTCGACAGACTATAGTGGAAAGACTAAAGTAGACAGACTAAAGTGGAAAGAGTAAAGTGGAAAGACTAAAGTGGACAGACTACAGTGGAAAGACTAAAGTGGACAGACTAAAGTGGAAAGAAAAGTGGAAAGACTAAAGTGGACGGACTATAGTGGAAAGACTAAAGTGGACAGACTATAGTGGAAAGACTAAAGTGGACAGACTATAGTGGAAAGACTAAAGTGGAAAGACTAAAGTGGACAGAAGATAGTGGAAATGATTAAAATGGAAAGACTAAAGTGGACAGACTAAAGTGGACAGACTAAAGTGGAAAGACTGAAGTGGACAGACTAAAGCGGAAAGACTAAAGTGGAAAGACCAAAGTGGACAGACTATAGTGGAAAGACTAAAGTGGACAGACTAAAGTGGAAAGACTAAAGTGGAAAGACTAAAGTGGAGAGACTATAGTGGACAGACTATAGTGGAAAGACTAAGTGGACAGACTAAAGTAGACAGACTAAAGTGGAAAGACTAAAGTGGAAAGACTAAAGTGGACAGACTACAGTGGAAAGACTGTAGTGGACAGAATAAAGTGGAGACTATAGTGTAAAGACTAAAGTGGACACAGCATAGTGGAAAGACTAAAGTGGACAGTCTATAGTGGAAAGACTAAGGTGGACAAACTAAAGTGGAAAGACTAAAGTGGACAGACTAAAGTGGAAAGACTAAAGTGGACACAGAAAAGTGGAAAGACTAAAGTGGACAGTCTATAATGGAAAGACTAAAGTGGACAGACTAAAGTGGAAAGACTAAATTGGAAAGACTAAAGTGGACAGACTATAGTGGAAAGACTAAAGTGGACAGACTATAGTGGAAAGACTAAAGTGGACATTCTAAAGTGGAAACACTAAAGTGGAAAGACTAAAGTGGACAGAAGATAGTGGAAATGACTAAAGTGGAAAGACTAAAGTGGACAGACTAAAGTGGACAGACTGAAGTGGAAAGACTAAAGTGGACAGACTCTAGTGGAAAGACTGAAGCGGAAAGACTAAAGTGGAAAGACTAGAGAGTAGTGGAAAGACTAAAGTGGACAGACTATAGTGGAAAGACTATAGTGGAAAGACTGTAGTGGACAGAATAAAGTGGATAGACTATAGAAGACTATAGTGGAAAGACTGTAGTGGGCAGAATAAAGTGGAGACTATAGTGGAAAGACTAAAGTGGACAGACTAAAGTGGACAGACTCTAGTGGAAAGATTAAGTGGACAGACTAAAGCGGAAAGACTAAAGTGGAAAGAATAAAGTGGACAGACTATAGTGGAAAGACTAAAGTGGACAGACTAAAGTGGAAAGACTAAAGTGGAAATACTAAAGTGGACAGACTATCGTGGAAAGACTATAGTGATAAGACTAAGTGGACAGACTAAAGCGGAAAGACTAAAGTGGAAAGACTAAAGTGGACAGACTATAGTGGAAAGACTGAAGTGGACAGACTAAAGTGGAAAGACTAAAGTGGAAAGACTGAAGTGGACAGACTCTAGTGGAGAGACTGTAGTGGACAGAATAAAGTGGAGACTATAGTGGAAAGACTAAAGTTGACAGAGAATAGTGGAAAGACTAAAGTGGACAGTCTATAGTGGAAAGACTAAAGTGGACAGACTAAAGTGGAAAGACTAAAGTGGAAAGACTAAAGTGGACAGACTATAGTGGAAAGACTATAGTGGAAAGACTGTAGTGGACAGAATAAAGTGGAGACTATAGTGGAAAGGCTAAAGTGGAAAGACTATAGTGGAAAGACTAAAGTGGACAGACTATAGTGGAAAGACTAAAGTGGACTGACTATAGTGGAAAGACTAAAGTGGACAGACTAAAGTGGAAAGACTGTAGTGGACAGAATAAAGTGGAGACTATAGTGGAAAGACTTAAGTGGACAGACTAAAGTGGACAGACTCTAGTGGAAAGACTAAGTGGACAGACTAAAGCGGAAAGACTAAGTGGAAAGACTAAAGTGGACAGACTATAGTGGAAAGACTAAAGTGGACAGACTAAAGTGGAAAGACTAAAGTGGAAACACTAAAGTGGACAGACTATAGTGGAAAGACTATAGTGGAAAGACTGAGTGGACAGACTAAAGCGGAAAGACTAAAGTGGAAAGACTAAAGTGGAAAGACCAAAGTGGACAGACTATAGTGGAAAGACTAAAGTGGACAGACTAAAGTGGAAAGACTAAAGTGGAAAGACCAAAGTGGACAGACTATAGTGGAAAGACTAAAGTGGACAGACTAAAGTGGAAAGACTAAAGTGGAAAGACTAAAGTGGAGAGACTGTAGTGGAAAGACTAAAGTTAACAGACTATAGTGGAAAGACTAAAGTAGACAGACTAAAGTGGAAAGACTAAAGTGGAAAGACTAAAGTGGACAGACTATAGTGGAAAGACTATAGTGGAAAGACTGTAGTGGACAGAATAAAGTGGAGACTCTAGTGGAAAGACTAAAGTGGACAGAGAATAGTGGAAAGACTAAAGTGGACAGACTATAGTGGAAAGACTATAATAGAAAGACTGTAGTGGACAGAATAAAGTGGAGACTATAGTGGAAAGACTAAAGTGGACAGAGGATAGTGGAAAGACTAAAGTGGAAAGACTGTAGTGTACAGAATAAAGTTGAGACTATAGTGGAAAAACTAAAGTGGAAAGACTAAAGTGGACAGACTATTGTGGAAAGACTGAAGTGGAAAGACTAAGTGGACAGACTAAAGTGGAAAGACTATAGTGGAAAGACTAAAGTGGACAGACTATAGTGGAAAGACTAAAGTGGACAAACTGAAGTTGAAAGACTATAGTGGAAAGACTAAAGTGGAAAGACTAAAGTGGACAGACTATAGTGGAAAGACTCATTGGACAAACTAAAGTGTACACACTGAAGTGGAGAGAATAAAGTGGAAAGACTAAAGTGGAAAGACTCAAGTGGACAGAATATAGTGGAAAGACTAAAGTGGACAGACTAAAGTGGAAAGTTTATAGTGGAAAGACTAAAGTGGACAGACTAAAGTGGACAGACTATAGTGGAAAGACTATAGTGGAAAGACTGTAGTGGACAGAATAAAGTGGAGACTATAGTGTAAAGACTAAAGTGGACACAGCATAGTGGAAAGACTAAAGTGGACAGTCTATAGTGGAAAGACTAAGGTGGACAAACTAAAGTGGAAAGACTAAAGTGGACAGACTAAAGTGGAAAGACTGAAGTGGACACAGAAAAGACTGAAGCGGAAAGACTAAAGTGGACAGACTATAGTGGAAAGACTAAAGTGGACAGACTATAGTGGAAAGACTAAAGTGGACATTCTAAAGTGGAAAGACTGAAGTGGAAAAACTAAAGTGGACAGAAGATAGTGGAAATGACTAAAGTGGAAAGACTAAAGTGGACAGACTAAAGTGGACAGACTAAAGTGGAAAGACTAAAGTGGACAGACTCTAGTGGAAAGACTGAAGCGGAGAGACTAAAGTGGAAAGACTAGAGAGTAGTGGAAAGACTAAAGTGGACAGACTAAAGTGGAAAGACTAAAGTGGAGAGACTGTAGTGGAAAGACTAAAGTCGACAGACTATAGTGGAAAGACTAAAGTAGACAGACTAAAGTGGAAAGAGTAAAGTGGAAAGACTAAAGTGGACAGACTATAGTGGAAAGACTAAAGTGGACAGACTAAAGTGGAAAGAAAAGTGGAAAGACTAAAGTGGACGGACTATGGTGGAAAGACTAAAGTGGACAGACTATAGTGGAAAGACTAAAGTGGACAGACTATAGTGGAAAGACTAAAGTGGAAAGACTAAAGTGGACAGAAGATAGTGGAAATGATTAAAATGGAAAGACTAAAGTGGACAGACTAAAGTGGACAGACTAAAGTGGAAAGACTAAAGTGGACAGACTAAAGCGGAAAGACTAAAGTGGAAAGACCAAAGTGGACAGACTATAGTGGAAAGACTAAAGTGGACAGACTAAAGTGGAAAGACTAAAGTGGACACAGAAAAGTGGAAAGACTAAAGTGGACAGTCTATAGTGGAAAGACTAAAGTGGACAGACTAAAGTGGAAAGACTAAATTGGAAAGACTAAAGTGGACAGACTATAGTGGAAAGACTAAAGTGGACAGACTATAGTGGAAAGACTAAAGTGGACATTCTAAAGTGGAAACACTAAAGTGGAAAAACTAAAGTGGACAGAAGATAGTGGAAATGACTAAAGTGGAGAGACTGTAGTGGAAAGACTAAAGTCGACAGACTATAGTGGAAAGACTAAAGTAGACAGACTAAAGTGGAAAGAGTAAAGTGGAAAGACTAAAGTGGACAGACTATAGTGGAAAGACTATAGTGGAAAGACTGTAGTGGACAGAATAAAGTGGAGACTATAGTGTAAAGACTAAAGTGGACACAGCATAGTGGAAAGACTAAAGTGGACAGTCTATAGTGGAAAGACTAAGGTGGACAAACTAAAGTGGAAAGACTAAAGTGGACAGACTAAAGTGGAAAGACTAAAGTGGACACAGAAAAGTGGAAAGACTAAAGTGGACAGTCTATAGTGGAAAGACTAAAGTGGACAGACTAAAGTGGAAAGACTAAATTGGAAAGACTAAAGTGGACAGACTATAGTGGAAAGACTAAAGTGGACAGACTATAGTGGAAAGACTAAAGTGGACATTCTAAAGTGGAAACACTAAAGTGGAAAAACTAAAGTGGACAGAAGATAGTGGAAATGACTAAAGTGGAAAGACTAAAGTGGACAGACTAAAGTGGACAGACTAAAGTGGAAAGACTAAAGTGGACAGACTCTAGTGGAAAGACTGAAGCGGAAAGACTAAAGTGGAAAGACTAGAGAGTAGTGGAAAGACTTAAGTGGACAGACTATAGTGGAAAGACTATAGTGGAAAGACTGTAGTGGACAGACTGTAGTGGACAGAATAAAGTGGACAGACTATAGTGGAAAGACTATAGTGGAAAGACTTTAGTGGGCAGAATAAAGTGGAGACTATAGTGGAAAGACTAAAGTGGACAGACTAAAGTGGACAGACTCTAGTGGAAAGACTAAGTGGACAGACTAAAGCGGAAAGACTAAAGTGGAAAGAATAAAGTGGACAGACTATAGTGGAAAGACTAAAGTGGACAGACTAAAGTGGAAAGACTAAAGTGGAAATACTAAAGTGGACAGACTATAGTGGAAAGACTATAGTGGAAAGACTAAGTGGACAGACTAAAGCGGAAAGACTAAAGTGGAAAGACTAAAGTGGACAGACTATAGTGGAAAGACTGAAGTGGACAGACTAAAGTGGAAAGACTAAAGTGGAAAGACTGAAGTGGACAGACTCTAGTGGAGAGACTGTAGTGGACAGAATAAAGTGGAGACTATAGTGGAAAGACTAAAGTTGACAGAGAATAGTGGAAAGACTAAAGTGGACAGTCTATAGTGGAAAGACTAAAGTGGACAGACTAAAGTGGAAAGACTAAAGTGGAAAGACTAAAGTGGACAGACTATAGTGGAAAGACTATAGTGGAAAGACTGTAGTGGACAGAATAAAGTGGAGACTATAGTGGAAAGGCTAAAGTGGAAAGACTATAGTGGAAAGACTAAAGTGGACAGACTATAGTGGAAAGACTAAAGTGGACAGACTATAGTGGAAAGACTAAAGTGGACAGACTAAAGTGGAAAGACTGTAGTGGACAGAATAAAGTGGAGACTATAGTGGAAAGACTTAAGTGGACAGACTAAAGTGGACAGACTCTAGTGGAAAGACTAAGTGGACAGACTAAAGTGGAAAGACTAAAGTGGAAACACTAAAGTGGACAGACTATAGTGGACAGACTAAAGTGGAAAGACTAAAGTGGACAGACTCTAGTGGAAAGACTGAAGCTGAAAGACTAAAGTGGAAAGACTAAAGTGGAAACACTAAAGTGGACAGACTATAGTGGACAGACTAAAGTGGAAAGACTAAAGTGGACAGACTCTAGTGGAAAGACTGAAGCGGAAAGACTAAAGTGGAAAGACTAGAGAGTAGTGGAAAGACTAAAGTGGACAGACTAAAGTGGAAAGACTATAGTGGAAAGACTAAAGTGGACAGACCATAGTGGAAAGACTAAAGTGGACAAACTGAAGTTGAAAGACTATAGTGGAAAGACTAAAGTGGAAAGACTAAAGTGGACAGACTATAGTGGAAAGACTGAAGTGGAAAGACTCATTGAACAAACTAAAGTGTACACACTGAAGTGGAGAGAATAAAGTGGAAAGACTAAAGTGGAAAGACTCAAGTGGACAGACTATAGTGGAAAGACTAAAGTGGACAGACTAAAGTGGAAAGACTATAGTGGAAAGACTAAAGTGGACAGACTAAAGTGGACAGACTATAGTGGAAAGACTATAGTGGAAAGACTGTAGTGGACAGAATAAAGTGGAGACTATAGTGTAAAAACTAAAGTGGACACAGCATAGTGGAAAGACTAAAGTGGACAGTCTATAGTGGAAAGACTAAGGTGGACAAACTAAAGTGGAAAGACTAAAGTGGACAGACTAAAGTGGAAAGACTAAAGTGGACACAGAAAAGTGGAAAGACTAAAGTGGACAGTCTATAGTGGAAAGACTAAAGTGGACAGACTAAAGTGGAAAGACGAAATTGGAAAGACTAAAGTGGACAGACTATAGTGGAAAGACTAAAGTGGACAGACTATAGTGGAAAGACTAAAGTGGACATTCTAAAGTGGAAAGACTAAAGTGGAAAAACTAAAGTGGACAGAAGATAGTGGAAATGACTAAAGTGGAAAGACTAAAGTGGACAGACTAAAGTGGACAGACTAAAGTGGAAAGACTAAAGTGGACAGACTCTAGTGGAAAGACTGAAGCGGAAAGACTAAAGTGGAAAGACTAGAGAGTAGTGGAAAGACTAAAGTGGACAGACTATAGTGGAAAGACTATAGTGGAAAGACTGTAGTAGACAGAATAAAGTGGACAGACTATAGTGGAAAGAATATAGTGGAAATACTGTAGTGGTCAGAATAAAGTGGAGACTATAGTGGAAAGACTAAAGTGGACAGACTAAAGTGGACAGACTATAGTGGAAAGACTGAAGTGGACAGACTAAAGTGGAAAGACTAAAGTGGAAAGACTGAAGTGGACAGACTCTAGTGGAGAGACTGTAGTGGACAGAATAAAGTGGAGACTATAGTGGAAAGACTAAAGTTGACAGAGAATAGTGGAAAGACTAAAGTGGACAGTCTATAGTGGAAAGACTAAAGTGGACAGACTAAAGTGGAAAGACTAAAGTGGAAAGACTAAAGTGGACAGACTATAGTGGAAAGACTATAGTGGAAAGACTGTAGTGGACAGAATAAAGTGGAGACTATAGTGGAAAGGCTAAAGTGGAAAGACTATAGTGGAAAGACTAAAGTGGACAGACTATAGTGGAAAGACTAAAGTGGACAGACTATAGTGGAAAGACTAAAGTGGACAGACTAAAGTGGAAAGACTGTAGTGGACAGAATAAAGTGGAGACTATAGTGGAAAGACTTAAGTGGACAGACTAAAGTGGACAGACTCTAGTGGAAAGACTAAGTGGACAGACTAAAGTGGAAAGACTAAAGTGGAAACACTAAAGTGGACAGACTATAGTGGACAGACTAAAGTGGAAAGACTAAAGTGGACAGACTCTAGTGGAAAGACTGAAGCGGAAAGACTAAAGTGGAAAGACTAAAGTGGAAACACTAAAGTGGACAGACTATAGTGGACAGACTAAAGTGGAAAGACTAAAGTGGACAGACTCTAGTGGAAAGACTGAAGCGGAAAGACTAAAGTGGAAAGACTAGAGAGTAGTGGAAAGACTAAAGTGGACAGACTAAAGTGGAAAGACTATAGTGGAAAGACTAAAGTCGACAGACTATAGTGGAAAGACTAAAGTGGACAAACTGAAGTTGAAAGACTATAGTGGAAAGACTAAAGTGGAAAGACTAAAGTGGACAGACTATAGTGGAAAGACTGAAGTGGAAAGACTCATTGGACAAACTAAAGTGTACACACTGAAGTGGAGAGAATAAAGTGGAAAGACTAAAGTGGAAAGACTCAAGTGGACAGACTATAGTGGAAAGACTAAAGTGGACAGACTAAAGTGGAAAGACTATAGTGGAAAGACTATAGTGGAAAGACTGTAGTGGACAGAATAAAGTGGAGACTATAGTGTAAAAACTAAAGTGGACACAGCATAGTGGAAAGACTAAAGTGGACAGTCTATAGTGGAAAGACTAAGGTGGACAAACTAAAGTGGAAAGACTAAAGTGGACAGACTAAAGTGGAAAGACTAAAGTGGACACAGAAAAGTGGAAATACTAAAGTGGACAGTCTATAGTGGAAAGACTAAAGTGGACAGACTAAAGTGGAAAGACGAAATTGGAAAGACTAAAGTGGACAGACTATAGTGGAAAGACTAAAGTTGACAGACTATAGTGGAAAGACTAAAGTGGACATTCTAAAGTGGAAAGACTAAAGTGGAAAAACTAAAGTGGACAGAAGATAGTGGAAATGACTAAAGTGGAAAGACTAAAGTGGACAGACTAAAGTGGACAGACTAAAGTGGAAAGACTAAAGTGGACAGACTCTAGTGGAAAGACTGAAGCGGAAAGACTAAAGTGGAAAGACTAGAGAGTAGTGGAAAGACTAAAGTGGACAGACTATAGTGGAAAGACTATAGTGGAAAGACTGTAGTAGACAGAATAAAGTGGACAGACTATAGTGGAAAGACTATAGTGGGAATACTCTAGTGGTCAGAATAAAGTGGAGACTATAGTGGAAAGACTAAAGTGGACAGACTAAAGTGGACAGACTCTAGTGGAAAGACTAAGTGGACAGACTAAAGCGGAAAGACTAAAGTGGAAACAATAAAGTGGACAGACTATAGTGGAAAGACTAAAGTGGACAGACTAAAGTGGAAAGACTGAAGTGGAAATACTAAAGTGGACAGACTAAAGCGGAAAGACTAAAGTGGAAAGACTAAAGTGGACAGACTATAGTGGAAAGACTGAAGTGGACAGACTAAAGTGGAAAGACTAAAGTGGAAAGACTGAAGTGGACAGACTCTAGTGGAGAGACTGTAGTGGACAGAATAAAGTGGAGACTATAGTGGAAAGACTAAAGTTGACAGAGAATAGTGGAAAGACTAAAGTGGACAGTCTATAGTGGAAAGACTAAAGTGGACAGACTAAAGTGGAAAGACTAAAGTGGAAAGACTAAAGTGGACAGACTATAGTGGAAAGACTATAGTGGAAAGACTGTAGTGGACAGAATAAAGTGGAGACTATAGTGGAAAGGCTAAAGTGGAAAGACTATAGTGGAAAGACTAAAGTGGACAGACTATAGTGGAAAGACTAAAGTGGACAGACTATAGTGGAAAGACTAAAGTGGACAGACTAAAGTGGAAAGACTGTAGTGGACAGAATAAAGTGGAGACTATAGTGGAAAGACTTAAGTGGACAGACTAAAGTGGACAGACTCTAGTGGAAAGACTAAGTGGACAGACTAAAGTGGAAAGACTAAAGTGGAAACACTAAAGTGGACAGACTATAGTGGACAGACTAAAGTGGAAAGACTAAAGTGGACAGACTCTAGTGGAAAGACTGAAGCGGAAAGACTAAAGTGGAAAGACTAAAGTGGAAACATTAAAGTGGACAGACTATAGTGGAC
This sequence comes from Branchinecta sandiegonensis, assembly GCA_030848855.1. Lineage (NCBI taxonomy): Eukaryota > Metazoa > Arthropoda > Branchiopoda > Anostraca > Branchinectidae > Branchinecta > Branchinecta sandiegonensis. The sequence goes on from JAUPMV010000077.1 coordinate 129,725, forward strand.
AGACTAAAGTGGAAAGACTAAAGTGGACAGACTCTAGTGGAAAGACTGAAGCGGAAAGACTAAAGTGGAAAGACTAGAGAGTAGTGGAAAGACTAAAGTGGACGGACTAAAGTGGAAAGACTATAGTGGAAAGACTAAAGTGGACAGACTATAGTGGAAAGACTAAAGTGGACAAACTGAAGTTGAAAGACTATAGTGGAAAGACTAAAGTGGAAAGACTAAAGTGGACAGACTATAGTGGAAAGACTGAAGTGGAAAGACTCATTGGACAAACTAAAGTGTACACACTGAAGTGGAGAGAATAAAGTGGAAAGACTAAAGTGGAAAGACTCAAGTGGACAGACTATAGTGGAAAGACTAAAGTGGACAGACTAAAGTGGAAAGACTATAGTGGAAAGACTAAAGTGGACAGACTAAAGTGGACAGACTATAGTGGAAAGACTATAGTGGAAAGACTGTAGTGGACAGAATAAAGTGGAGACTATAGTGTAAAAACTAAAGTGGACACAGCATAGTGGAAAGACTAAAGTGGACAGTCTATAGTGGAAAGACTAAGGTGGACAAACTAAAGTGGAAAGACTAAAGTGGACAGACTAAAGTGGAAAGACTAAAGTGGACACAGAAAAGTGGAAAGACTAAAGTGGACAGTCTATAGTGGAAAGACTAAAGTGGACAGACTAAAGTGGAAAGACGAAATTGGAAAGACTAAAGTGGACAGACTATAGTGGAAAGACTAAAGTGGACAGACTATAGTGGAAAGACTAAAGTGGACATTCTAAAGTGGAAAGACTAAAGTGGAAAAACTAAAGTGGACAGAAGATAGTGGAAATGACTAAAGTGGAAAGACTAAAGTGGACAGACTAAAGTGGACAGACTAAAGTGGAAAGACTAAAGTGGACAGACTCTAGTGGAAAGACTGAAGCGGAAAGACTAAAGTGGAAAGACTAGAGAGTAGTGGAAAGACTAAAGTGGACAGACTATAGTGGAAAGACTATAGTGGAAAGACTGTAGTAGACAGAATAAAGTGGACAGACTATAGTGGAAAGACTATAGTGGAAATACTGTAGTGGTCAGAATAAAGTGGAGACTATAGTGGAAAGACTAAAGTGGACAGACTAAAGTGGACAGACTCTAGTGGAAAGACTAAGTGGACAGACTAAAGCGGAAAGACTAAAGTGGAAACAATAAAGTGGACAGACTATAGTGGAAAGACTAAAGTGGACAGACTAAAGTGGAAAGACTAAAGTGGAAATACTAAAGTGGACAGACTATAGTGGAAAGACTATAGTGGAAAGACTAAGTGGACAGACTAAAGCGGAAAGACTAAAGTGGAAAGACTAAAGTGGACAGACTATAGTGGAAAGACTGAAGTGGACAGACTAAAGTGGAAAGACTAAAGTGGAAAGACTGAAGTGGACAGACTCTAGTGGAGAGACTGTAGTGGACAGAATAAAGTGGAGACTATAGTGGAAAGACTAAAGTTGACAGAGAATAGTGGAAAGACTAAAGTGGACAGTCTATAGTGGAAAGACTAAAGTGGACAGACTAAAGTGGAAAGACTAAAGTGGAAAGACTAAAGTGGACAGACTATAGTGGAAAGACTATAGTGGAAAGACTGTAGAGGACAGAATAAAGTGGAGACTATAGTGGAAAGGCTAAAGTGGAAAGACTATAGTGGAAATACTAAAGTGGACAGACTATAGTGGAAAGACTAAAGTGGACAGACTATAGTGGAAAGACTAAAGTGGACAGACTAAAGTGGAAAGACTGTAGTGGACAGAATAAAGTGGAGACTATAGTGGAAAGACTTAAGTGGACAGACTAAAGTGGACAGACTCTAGTGGAAAGACTAAGTGGACAGACTAAAGCGGAAAGACTAAGTGGAAATACTAAAGTGGACAGACTATAGTGGAAAGACTAAAGTGGACAGACTAAAGTGGAAAGACTAAAGTGGAAACACTAAAGTGGACAGACTATAGTGGAAAGACTAAAGTGGACAGACAAAAGCGGAAAGACTAAAGTGGAAACACCAAAGTGGACAGACTATAGTGGAAAGACTAAAGTGGACAGACTATAGTGGAAAGACTATAGTGGAAAGACTGTAGTGGACAGAATAAAGTGGAGACTCTAGTTGAAAGACTAAAGTGGACAGAGAATAGTGGAAAGACTAAAGTGGACAGACTATAGTGGAAAGACTATAATAGAAAGACTGTAGTGGACAGAATAAAGTGGAGACTATAGTGGAAAGACTAAAGTGGACAGACTAAAGTGGACAGACTATAGTGGAAAGACTAAAGTGGACAGACTAAAGTGGAAAGACTAAAGTGGAAAGACTAAAGTGGAGAGACTGTAGTGGAAAGACTAAAGTTAACAGACTATAGTGGAAAGACTAAAGTAGACAGACTAAAGTGGAAAGAGTAAAGTGGAAAGACTAAAGTGGACAGACTATAGTGGAAAGACTATAGTGGAAAGACTGTAGTGGACAGAATAAAGTGGAGACTCTAGTTGAAAGACTAAAGTGGACAGAGAATAGTGGAAAGACTAAAGTGGACAGACTATAGTGGAAAGACTATAATAGAAAGACTGTAGTGGACAGAATAAAGTGGAGACTATAGTGGAAAGACTAAAGTGGACAGAGAATAGTGGAAAGACTAAAGTGGAAAGACTGTAGTGTACAGAATAAAGTGGAGACTATAGTGGAAAAACTAAAGTGGAAAGACTAAAGTGGACAGACTATTGTGGAAAGACTGAAGTGGAAAGACTAAGTGGACAGACTAAAGTGGAAAGACTATAGTGGAAAGACTAAAGTGGACAGACTATAGTGGAAAGACTAAAGTGGACAAACTGAAGTGGAAAAACTAAAGTGGAAAGACTAAAGTGGACAGACTATTGTGGAAAGAATGAAGTGGAAAGACTAAGTGGACAGACTAAAGTGGAAAGACTATAGTGGAAAGACTAAAGTGGACAGACTATAGTGGAAAGACTAAAGTGGACAAACTGAAGTTGAAAGACTATAGTGGAAAGACTAAAGTGGAAAGACTAAAGTGGACAGACTATAGTGGAAAGACTGAAGTGGAAAGACTCATTGGACAAACTAAAGTGTACACACTGAAGTGGAGATAATAAAGTGGAAAGACTAAAGTGGAAAGACTAAAGTGGAAAGACTCAAGTGGACAGACTATAGTGGAAAGACTAAAGTGGACAGACTAAAGTGGAAAGACTATAGTGGAAAGGCTAAAGTGGACAGACTAAAGTGGACAGACTATAGTGGAAAGACTATAGTGGAAAGACTGTAGTGGACAGAATAAAGTGGAGACTATAGTGTAAAGACTAAAGTGGACACAGCATAGTGGAAAGACTAAAGTGGACAGTCTATAGTGGAAAGACTAAGGTGGACAAACTAAAGTGGAAAGACTAAAGTGGACAGACTAAAGTGGAAAGACTAAAGTGGACACAGAAAAGTGGAAAGACTAAAGTGGACAGTCTATAGTGGAAAGACTAAAGTGGACAGACTAAAGTGGAAAGACTAAATTGGAAAGACTAAAGTGGACAGACTATAGTGGAAAGACTAAAGTGGACAGACTATAGTGGAAAGACTAAAGTGGACAGAATATAGTGGAAAGACTAAAGTGGAGAGACTATAGTGGAAAGACTAAAGTGGACAGACTAAAGTGGAAAGACTGTAGTGGACAGAATAAAGTGGAGACTATAGTGGAAAGACTTAAGTGGACAGACTAAAGTGGACAGACTCTAGTGGAAAGACTAAGTGGACAGACTAAAGCGGAAAAACTAAAGTGGAAAGACTAAAGTGGACAGACTATAGTGGAAAGACTAAAGTGGACAGTCTAAAGTGGACAGACTAAAGTGGAAAGACTAAAGTGGACAGACAAAAGCGGAAAGACTAAAGTGGAAAGACCAAAGTGGACAGACTATAGTGGAAAGACTAAAGTGGACAGACTAAAGTGGAAAGACTAAAGTGGAAAGACTAAAGTGGAGAGACTGTAGTGGAAAGACTAAAGTTAACAGACTATAGTGGAAAGACTAAAGTAGACAGACTAAAGTGGAAAGAGTAAAGTGGAAAGACTAAAGTGGACAGACTATAGTGGAAAGACTATAGTGGAAAGACTGTAGTGGACAGAATAAAGTGGAGACTCTAGTGGAAAGACTAAAGTGGACAGAGAATAGTGGAAAGACTAAAGTGGACAGACTATAGTGGAAAGACTATAATAGAAAGACTGTAGTGGACAGAATAAAGTGGAGACTATAGTGGAAAGACTAAAGTGGACAGAGAATAGTGGAAAGACTAAAGTGGAAAGACTGTAGTGTACAGAATAAAGTGGAGACTATAGTGGAAAAACTAAAGTGGAAAGACTAAAGTGGACAGACTATTGTGGAAAGACTGAAGTGGAAAGACTAAGTGGACAGACTAAAGTGGAAAGACTATAGTGGAAAGACTAAAGTGGACAGACTATAGTGGAAAGACTAAAGTGGACATTCTAAAGTGGAAAGACTAAAGTGGAAAAACTAAAGTGGACAGAAGATAGTGGAAATGACTAAAGTGGAAAGACTAAAGCGGACAGACTAAAGTGGACAGACTAAAGTGGAAATACTAAAGTGGACAGACTCTAGTGGAAAGACTGAAGCGGAAAGACTAAAGTGGAAAGACTAGAGAGTAGTGGAAAGACTAAAGTGGACAGTCTAAAGTGGACAGACTAAAGTGGAAAGACTAAAGTGGACAGACAAAAGCGGAAAGACTAAAGTGGAAAGACCAAAGTGGACAGACTATAGTGGAAAGACTAAAGTGGACAGACTAAAGTGGAAAGACTAAAGTGGAAAGACTATAATGGAGAGACTGTAGTGGAAAGACTAAAGTTAACAGACTATAGTGGAAAGACTAAAGTAGACAGACTAAAGTGGAAAGAGTAAAGTGGAAAGACTAAAGTGGACAGACTATAGTGGAAAGACTATAGTGGAAAGACTGTAGTGGACAGAATAAAGTGGAGACTCTAGTGGAAAGACTAAAGTGGACAGAGAATAGTGGAAACTATATTGGACATTCTAAAGTGGAAAGACTAAAGTGGAAAAAGTAAAGTGGACAGAAGATAGTGGAAATGACTAAAGTGGAAAGACTAAAGCGGACAGACTAAAGTGGACAGACTAAAGTGGAAATACTAAAGTGGACAGACTCTAGTGGAAAGACTGAAGCGGAAAGACTAAAGTGGAAAGACTAGAGAGTAGTGGAAAGACTAAAGTGGACAGTCTAAAGTGGACAGACTAAAGTGGAAAGACTAAAGTGGACAGACAAAAGCGGAAAGACTAAAGTGGAAAGACCAAAGTGGACAGACTATAGTGGAAAGACTAAAGTGGACAGACTAAAGTGGAAAGACTAAAGTGGAAAGACTAAAGTGGAGAGACTGTAGTGGAAAGACTAAAGTTAACAGACTATAGTGGAAAGACTAAAGTAGACAGACTAAAGTGGAAAGAGTAAAGTGGAAAGACTAAAGTGGACAGACTATAGTGGAAAGACTATAGTGGAAAGACTGTAGTGGACAGAATAAAGTGGAGACTCTAGTGGAAAGACTAAAGTGGACAGAGAATAGTGGAAAGACTAAAGTGGACAGACTATAGTGGAAAGACTATAATAGAAAGACTGTAGTGGACAGAATAAAAGTGGAGACTATAGTGGAAAGACTAAAGTGGACAGAGAATAGTGGAAAGACTAAAGTGGAAAGACTGTATTGTACAGAATAAAGTGGAGACTATAGTGGAAAAACTAAAGTGGAAAGACTAAAGTGGACAGACTATTGTGGAAAGACTGAAGTGGAAAGACTAAGTGGACAGACTAAAGTGGAAAGACTATAGTGGAAAGACTAAAGTGGACAGACTATAGTGGAAAGACTAAAGTGGACATTCTAAAGTGGAAAGACTAAAGTGGAAAAACTAAAGTGGACAGAAGATAGTGGAAATGACTAAAGTGGAAAGACTAAAGCGGACAGACTAAAGTGGACAGACTAAAGTGGAAATACTAAAGTGGACAGACTCTTGTGGAAAGACTGAAGCGGAAAGACTAAAGTGGAAAGACTAGAGAGTAGTGGAAAGACTAAAGTGGACAGACTATAGTGGAAAGACTATAGTGGAAAGACTGTAGTGGACAGAATAAAGTGGACAGACTATAGTGGAAAGACTATAGTGGAAAGACTGTAGTGGGCAGAATAAAGTGGAGACTATAGTGGAAAGACTAAAGTGGACAGACTAAAGTGGACAGACTCTAGTGGAAAGACTAAGTGGACAGACTAAAGCGGAAAGACTAAAGTGGAAAGAATAAAGTGGAAAGGCTAAAGTGGAAATACTAAAGTGGACAGACTATAGTGGAAAGACTATAGGGGAAAGACTAAGTGGACAGACTAAAGCGGAAAGACTAAAGTGGAAAGACTAAAGTGGACAGACTATAGTGGAAAGACTGAAGTGGACAGACTAAAGTGGAAAGACTAAAGTGGAAAGACTGAAGTGGACAGACTCTAGTGGAGAGACTGTAGTGGACAGAATAAAGTGGAGACTATAGTGGAAAGACTAAAGTTGACAGAGAATAGTGGAAAGACTAAAGTGGACAGTCTATAGTGGAAAGACTAAAGTGGACAGACTAAAGTGGAAAGACTAAAGTGGAAAGACTAAAGTGGACAGACTATAGTGGAAAGACTATAGTGGAAAGACTGTAGTAGACAGAATAAAGTGGAGACTATAGTGGAAAGGCTAAAGTGGAAAGACTGTAGTGGAAAGACTAAAGTGGACAGACTATAGTGGAAAGACTAAAGTGGAGAGACTATAGTGGAAAGACTAAAGTGGACAGACTAAAGTGGAAAGACTGTAGTGGACAGAATAAAGTGGAGACTATAGTGGAAAGACTTAAGTGGACAGACTAAAGTGGACAGACTCTAGTGGAAAGACTAAGTGGACAGACTAAAGCGGAAAAACTAAAGTGGACAGACTAAAGTGGAAAGGCTAAAGTGGAAATACTAAAGTGGACAGACTATAGTGGAAAGACTATAGGGGAAAGACTAAGTGGACAGACTAAAGCGGAAAGACTAAAGTGGAAAGACTAAAGTGGACAGACTATAGTGGAAAGACTGAAGTGGACAGACTAAAGTGGAAAGACTAAAGTGGAAAGACTGAAGTGGACAGACTCTAGTGGAGAGACTGTAGTGGACAGAATAAAGTGGAGACTATAGTGGAAAGACTAAAGTTGACAGAGAATAGTGGAAAGACTAAAGTGGACAGTCTATAGTGGAAAGACTAAAGTGGACAGACTAAAGTGGAAAGACTAAAGTGGAAAGACTAAAGTGGACAGACTATAGTGGAAAGACTATAGTGGAAAGACTGTAGTGGACAGAATAAAGTGGAGACTATAGTGGAAAGGCTAAAGTGGAAAGACTGTAGTGGAAAGACTAAAGTGGACAGACTATAGTGGAAAGACTAAAGTGGAGAGACTATAGTGGAAAGACTAAAGTGGACAGACTAAAGTGGAAAGACTAAAGTGGACAGACTCTAGTGGAAAGACTAAGTGGACAGACTAAAGTGGAAAGACTAAAGTGGACAGACTAAAGTGGAAAGGCTAAAGTGGAAATACTAAAGTGGACAGACTATAGTGGAAAGACTATAGGGGAAAGACTAAGTGGACAGACTAAAGCGGAAAGACTAAAGTGGAAAGACTAAAGTGGACAGACTATAGTGGAAAGACTGAAGTGGACAGACTAAAGTGGAAAGACTAAAGTGGAAAGACTGAAGTGGACAGACTCTAGTGGAGAGACTGTAGTGGACAGAATAAAGTGGAGACTATAGTGGAAAGACTAAAGTTGACAGAGAATAGTGGAAAGACTAAAGTGGACAGTCTATAGTGGAAAGACTAAAGTGGACAGACTAAAGTGGAAAGACTAAAGTGGAAAGACTAAAGTGGACAGACTATAGTGGAAAGACTATAGTGGAAAGACTGTAGTGGACAGAATAAAGTGGAGACTATAGTGGAAAGGCTAAAGTGGAAAGACTGTAGTGGAAAGACTAAAGTGGACAGACTATAGTGGAAAGACTAAAGTGGAGAGACTATAGTGGAAAGACTAAAGTGGACAGACTATAGTGGAAAGACTATAGTGGGAATACTCTAGTGGTCAGAATAAAGTGGAGACTATAGTGGAAAGACTAAAGTGGACAGACTAAAGTGGACAGACTCTAGTGGAAAGACTAAGTGGACAGACTAAAGCGGAAAGACTAAAGTGGAAACAATAAAGTCGACAGACTATAGTGGAAAGACTAAAGTGGACAGACTAAAGTGGAAAGACTGAAGTGGAAATACTAAAGTGGACAGACTAAAGCGGAAAGACTAAAGTGGACAGACTCTAGTGGAAAGACTGAAGCGGAAAGACTAAAGTGGAAAGACTAAAGTGGACAGACTAAAGTGGACAGACTAAAGTGGAAAGACTAAAGTGGACAGACTCTAGTGGAAAGACTGAAGCGGAAAGACTAAAGTGGAAAGACTAGAGAGTAGTGGAAAGACTAAAGTGGACAGACTATAGTGGAAAGACTATAGTGGAAAGACTGTAGTAGACAGAATAAAGTGGACAGACTATAGTGGAAAGACTATAGTGGGAATACTCTAGTGGTCAGAATAAAGTGGAGACTATAGTGGAAAGACTAAAGTGGACAGACTAAAGTGGACAGACTCTAGTGGAAAGACTAAGTGGACAGACTAAAGCGGAAAGACTAAAGTGGAAACAATAAAGTGGACAGACTATAGTGGAAAGACTAAAGTGGACAGACTAAAGTGGAAAGACTGAAGTGGAAATACTAAAGTGGACAGACTAAAGCGGAAAGACTAAAGTGGAAAGACTAAAGTGGACAGACTATAGTGGAAAGACTGAAGTGGACAGACTAAAGTGGAAAGACTAAAGTGGAAAGACTGAAGTGGACAGACTCTAGTGGAGAGACTGTAGTGGACAGAATAAAGTGGAGACTATAGTGGAAAGACTAAAGTTGACAGAGAATAGTGGAAAGACTAAAGTGGACAGTCTATAGTGGAAAGACTAAAGTGGACAGACTAAAGTGGAAAGACTAAAGTGGAAAGACTAAAGTGGACAGACTATAGTGGAAAGACTATAGTGGAAAGACTGTAGTGGACAGAATAAAGTGGAGACTATAGTGGAAAGGCTAAAGTGGAAAGACTATAGTGGAAAGACTAAAGTGGACAGACTATAGTGGAAAGACTAAAGTGGACAGACTATAGTGGAAAGACTAAAGTGGACAGACTAAAGTGGAAAGACTGTAGTGGACAGAATAAAGTGGAGACTATAGTGGAAAGACTTAAGTGGACAGACTAAAGTGGACAGACTCTAGTGGAAAGACTAAGTGGACAGACTAAAGTGGAAAGACTAAAGTGGAAACACTAAAGTGGACAGACTATAGTGGACAGACTAAAGTGGAAAGACTAAAGTGGACAGACTCTAGTGGAAAGACTGAAGCGGAAAGACTAAAGTGGAAAGACTAAAGTGGAAACATTAAAGTGGACAGACTATAGTGGACAGACTAAAGTGGAAAGACTAAAGTGGACAGACTCTAGTGGAAAGACTGAAGCGGAAAGACTAAAGTGGAAAGACTAGAGAGTAGTGGAAAGACTAAAGTGGACGGACTAAAGTGGAAAGACTATAGTGGAAAGACTAAAGTGGACAGACTATAGTGGAAAGACTAAAGTGGACAAACTGAAGTTGAAAGACTATAGTGGAAAGACTAAAGTGGAAAGACTAAAGTGGACAGACTATAGTGGAAAGACTGAAGTGGAAAGACTCATTGGACAAACTAAAGTGTACACACTGAAGTGGAGAGAATAAAGTGGAAAGACTAAAGTGGAAAGACTCAAGTGGACAGACTATAGTGGAAAGACTAAAGTGGACAGACTAAAGTGGAAAGACTATAGTGGAAAGACTAAAGTGGACAGACTAAAGTGGACAGACTATAGTGGAAAGACTATAGTGGAAAGACTGTAGTGGACAGAATAAAGTGGAGACTATAGTGTAAAAACTAAAGTGGACACAGCATAGTGGAAAGACTAAAGTGGACAGTCTATAGTGGAAAGACTAAGGTGGACAAACTAAAGTGGAAAGACTAAAGTGGACAGACTAAAGTGGAAAGACTAAAGTGGACACAGAAAAGTGGAAAGACTAAAGTGGACAGTCTATAGTGGAAAGACTAAAGTGGACAGACTAAAGTGGAAAGACGAAATTGGAAAGACTAAAGTGGACAGACTATAGTGGAAAGACTAAAGTGGACAGACTATAGTGGAAAGACTAAAGTGGACATTCTAAAGTGGAAAGACTAAAGTGGAAAAACTAAAGTGGACAGAAGATAGTGGAAATGACTAAAGTGGAAAGACTAAAGTGGACAGACTAAAGTGGACAGACTAAAGTGGAAAGACTAAAGTGGACAGACTCTAGTGGAAAGACTGAAGCGGAAAGACTAAAGTGGAAAGACTAGAGAGTAGTGGAAAGACTAAAGTGGACAGACTATAGTGGAAAGACTATAGTGGAAAGACTGTAGTAGACAGAATAAAGTGGACAGACTATAGTGGAAAGACTATAGTGGAAATACTGTAGTGGTCAGAATAAAGTGGAGACTATAGTGGAAAGACTAAAGTGGACAGACTAAAGTGGACAGACTCTAGTGGAAAGACTAAGTGGACAGACTAAAGCGGAAAGACTAAAGTGGAAACAATAAAGTGGACAGACTATAGTGGAAAGACTAAAGTGGACAGACTAAAGTGGAAAGACTAAAGTGGAAATACTAAAGTGGACAGACTATAGTGGAAAGACTATAGTGGAAAGACTAAGTGGACAGACTAAAGCGGAAAGACTAAAGTGGAAAGACTAAAGTGGACAGACTATAGTGGAAAGACTGAAGTGGACAGACTAAAGTGGAAAGACTAAAGTGGAAAGACTGAAGTGGACAGACTCTAGTGGAGAGACTGTAGTGGACAGAATAAAGTGGAGACTATAGTGGAAAGACTAAAGTTGACAGAGAATAGTGGAAAGACTAAAGTGGACAGTCTATAGTGGAAAGACTAAAGTGGACAGACTAAAGTGGAAAGACTAAAGTGGAAAGACTAAAGTGGACAGACTATAGTGGAAAGACTATAGTGGAAAGACTGTAGAGGACAGAATAAAGTGGAGACTATAGTGGAAAGGCTAAAGTGGAAAGACTAAAGTGGACAGACTATAGTGGAAAGACTAAAGTGGACAGACTAAAGTGGAAAGACTGTAGTGGACAGAATAAAGTGGAGACTATAGTGGAAAGACTTAAGTGGACAGACTAAAGTGGACAGACTCTAGTGGAAAGACTAAGTGGACAGACTAAAGCGGAAAGACTAAGTGGAAATACTAAAGTGGACAGACTATAGTGGAAAGACTAAAGTGGACAGACTAAAGTGGAAAGACTAAAGTGGAAACACTAAAGTGGACAGACTATAGTGGAAAGACTAAAGTGGACAGACAAAAGCGGAAAGACTAAAGTGGAAACACCAAAGTGGACAGACTATAGTGGAAAGACTAAAGTGGACAGACTATAGTGGAAAGACTATAGTGGAAAGACTGTAGTGGACAGAATAAAGTGGAGACTCTAGTTGAAAGACTAAAGTGGACAGAGAATAGTGGAAAGACTAAAGTGGACAGACTATAGTGGAAAGACTATAATAGAAAGACTGTAGTGGACAGAATAAAGTGGAGACTATAGTGGAAAGACTAAAGTGGACAGACTAAAGTGGACAGACTATAGTGGAAAGACTAAAGTGGACAGACTAAAGTGGAAAGACTAAAGTGGAAAGACTAAAGTGGAGAGACTGTAGTGGAAAGACTAAAGTTAACAGACTATAGTGGAAAGACTAAAGTAGACAGACTAAAGTGGAAAGAGTAAAGTGGAAAGACTAAAGTGGACAGACTATAGTGGAAAGACTATAGTGGAAAGACTGTAGTGGACAGAATAAAGTGGAGACTCTAGTTGAAAGACTAAAGTGGACAGAGAATAGTGAAAGACTAAAGTGGACAGACTATAGTGGAAAGACTATAATAGAAAGACTGTAGTGGACAGAATAAAGTGGAGACTATAGTGGAAAGACTAAAGTGGACAGAGAATAGGTGGAAAGACTAAAGTGGAAAGACTGTAGTGTACAGAATAAAGTGGAGACTATAGTGGAAAAACTAAAGTGGAAAGACTAAAGTGGACAGACTATTGTGGAAAGACTGAAGTGGAAAGACTAAGTGGACAGACTAAAGTGGAAAGACTATAGTGGAAAGACTAAAGTGGACAGACTATAGTGGAAAGACTAAAGTGGACAAACTGAAGTGGAAAAAACTAAAGTGGAAAGACTAAAGTGGACAGACTATTGTGGAAAGAATGAAGTGGAAAGACTAAGTGGACAGACTAAAGTGGAAAGACTATAGTGGAAAGACTAAAGTGGACAGACTATAGTGGAAAGACTAAAGTGGACAAACTGAAGTTGAAAGACTATAGTGGAAAGACTAAAGTGAAAGACTAAGTGGAAAGACTAAAGTGGAAAGACTCAAGTGGACAGACTATAGTGGAAAGACTAAAGTGGACAGACTAAAGTGGAAAGACTATAGTGGAAAGGCTAAAGTGGACAGACTAAAGTGGACAGACTATAGTGGAAAGACTATAGTGGAAAGACTGTAGTGGACAGAATAAAGTGGAGACTATAGTGTAAAGACTAAAGTGGACACAGCATAGTGGAAAGACTAAAGTGGACAGTCTATAGTGGAAAGACTAAGGTGGACAAACTAAAGTGGAAAGACTAAAGTGGACAGACTAAAGTGGAAAGACTAAAGTGGACACAGAAAAGTGGAAAGACTAAAGTGGACAGTCTATAGTGGAAAGACTAAAGTGGACAGACTAAGTGGAAAGACTAAATTGGAAAGACTAAAGTGGACAGACTATAGTGGAAAGACTAAAGTGGACAGACTATAGTGGAAAGACTAAGTGGACAGACTATAGTGGAAAGACTAAAGTGGAGAGACTATAGTGGAAAGACTAAAGTGGACAGACTAAAGTGGAAAGACTGTAGTGGACAGAATAAAGTGGAGACTATAGTGGAAAGACTTAAGTGGACAGACCTAAAGTGGACAGACTCTAGTGGAAAGACTAAGTGGACAGACTAAAGCGGAAAAACTAAAGTGGAAAGACTAAAGTGGACAGACTATAGTGGAAAGACTAAAGTGGACAGTCTAAAGTGGACAGACTAAAGTGGAAAGACTAAAGTGGACAGACAAAAGCGAAAGACTAAAGTGGAAAGACCAAAGTGGACAGACTATAGTGGAAAGACTAAAGTGGACAGACTAAAGTGGAAAGACTAAAGTGGAAAGACTAAAGTGGAGAGACTGTAGTGGAAAGACTAAAGTTAACAGACTATAGTGGAAAGACTAAAGTAGACAGACTAAAGTGGAAAGAGTAAAGTGGAAAGACTAAAGTGGACAGACTATAGTGGAAAGACTATAGTGGAAAGACTGTAGTGGACAGAATAAAGTGGAGACTCTAGTGGAAAGACTAAAGTGGACAGAGAATAGTGGAAAGACTAAAGTGGACAGACTATAGTGGAAAGACTATAATAGAAAGACTGTAGTGGACAGAATAAAGTGGAGACTGTAGTGGAAAGACTAAAGTGGACAGAGAATAGTGGAAAGACTAAAGTGGAAAGACAGTAGTGTACAGAATAAAGTGGAGACTATAGTGGAAAAACTAAAGTGGAAAGACTAAAGTGGACAGACTATTGTGGAAAGACTGAAGTGGAAAGACTAAGTAGACAGACTAAAGTGGAAAGACTATAGTGGAAAGACTAAAGTGGACAGACTATAGTGGAAAGAAGACTAAAGTGGACATTCTAAAGTGGAAAGACTAAAGTGGAAAAACTAAAGTGGACAGAAGATAGTGGAAATGACTAAAGTGGAAAGACTAAAGCGGACAGACTAAAGTGGACAGACTAAAGTGGAAATACTAAAGTGGACAGACTCTAGTGGAAAGACTGAAGCGGAAAGACTAAAGTGGAAAGACTAGAGAGTAGTGGAAAGACTAAAGTGGACAGTCTAAAGTGGACAGACTAAAGTGGAAAGACTAAAGTGGACAGACAAAAGCGGAAAGACTAAAGTGGAAAGACCAAAGTGGACAGACTATAGTGGAAAGACTAAAGTGGACAGACTAAAGTGGAAAGACTAAAGTGGAAAGACTATAATGGAGAGACTGTAGTGGAAAGACTAAAGTTAACAGACTATAGTGGAAAGACTAAAGTAGACAGACTAAAGTGGAAAGAGTAAAGTGGAAAGACTAAAGTGGACAGACTATAGTGGAAAGACTATAGTGGAAAGACTGTAGTGGACAGAATAAAGTGGAGACTCTAGTGGAAAGACTAAAGTGGACAGAGAATAGTGGAAACTATATTGGACATTCTAAAGTGGAAAGACTAAAGTGGAAAAAGTAAAGTGGACAGAAGATAGTGGAAATGACTAAAGTGGAAAGACTAAAGCGGACAGACTAAAGTGGACAGACTAAAGTGGAAATACTAAAGTGGACAGACTCTAGTGGAAAGACTGAAGCGGAAAGACTAAAGTGGAAAGACTAGAGAGTAGTGGAAAGACTAAAGTGGACAGTCTAAAGTGGACAGACTAAAGTGGAAAGACTAAAGTGGACAGACAAAAGCGGAAAGACTAAAGTGGAAAGACCAAAGTGGACAGACTATAGTGGAAAGACTAAAGTGGACAGACTAAAGTGGAAAGACTAAAGTGGAAAGACTAAAGTGGAGAGACTGTAGTGGAAAGACTAAAGTTAACAGACTATAGTGGAAAGACTAAAGTAGACAGACTAAAGTGGAAAGAGTAAAGTGGAAAGACTAAAGTGGACAGACTATAGTGGAAAGACTATAGTGGAAAGACTGTAGTGGACAGAATAAAGTGGAGACTCTAGTGGAAAGACTAAAGTGGACAGAGAATAGTGGAAAGACTAAAGTGGACAGACTATAGTGGAAAGACTATAATAGAAAGACTGTAGTGGACAGAATAAAAGTGGAGACTATAGTGGAAAGACTAAAGTGGACAGAGAATAGTGGAAAGACTAAAGTGGAAAGACTGTATTGTACAGAATAAAGTGGAGACTATAGTGGAAAAACTAAAGTGGAAAGACTAAAGTGGACAGACTATTGTGGAAAGACTGAAGTGGAAAGACTAAGTGGACAGACTAAAGTGGAAAGACTATAGTGGAAAGACTAAAGTGGACAGACTATAGTGGAAAGACTAAAGTGGACATTCTAAAGTGGAAAGACTAAAGTGGAAAAACTAAAGTGGACAGAAGATAGTGGAAATGACTAAAGTGGAAAGACTAAAGCGGACAGACTAAAGTGGACAGACTAAAGTGGAAATACTAAAGTGGACAGACTCTTGTGGAAAGACTGAAGCGGAAAGACTAAAGTGGAAAGACTAGAGAGTAGTGGAAAGACTAAAGTGGACAGACTATAGTGGAAAGACTATAGTGGAAAGACTGTAGTGGACAGAATAAAGTGGACAGACTATAGTGGAAAGACTATAGTGGAAAGACTGTAGTGGGCAGAATAAAGTGGAGACTATAGTGGAAAGACTAAAGTGGACAGACTAAAGTGGACAGACTCTAGTGGAAAGACTAAGTGGACAGACTAAAGCGGAAAGACTAAAGTGGAAAGAATAAAGTGGAAAGGCTAAAGTGGAAATACTAAAGTGGACAGACTATAGTGGAAAGACTATAGGGGAAAGACTAAGTGGACAGACTAAAGCGGAAAGACTAAAGTGGAAAGACTAAAGTGGACAGACTATAGTGGAAAGACTGAAGTGGACAGACTAAAGTGGAAAGACTAAAGTGGAAAGACTGAAGTGGACAGACTCTAGTGGAGAGACTGTAGTGGACAGAATAAAGTGGAGACTATAGTGGAAAGACTAAAGTTGACAGAGAATAGTGGAAAGACTAAAGTGGACAGTCTATAGTGGAAAGACTAAAGTGGACAGACTAAAGTGGAAAGACTAAAGTGGAAAGACTAAAGTGGACAGACTATAGTGGAAAGACTATAGTGGAAAGACTGTAGTGGACAGAATAAAGTGGAGACTATAGTGGAAAGGCTAAAGTGGAAAGACTGTAGTGGAAAGACTAAAGTGGACAGACTATAGTGGAAAGACTAAAGTGGAGAGACTATAGTGGAAAGACTAAAGTGGACAGACTAAAGTGGAAAGACTGTAGTGGACAGAATAAAGTGGAGACTATAGTGGAAAGACTTAAGTGGACAGACTAAAGTGGACAGACTCTAGTGGAAAGACTAAGTGGACAGACTAAAGCGGAAAAACTAAAGTGGACAGACTAAAGTGGAAAGGCTAAAGTGGAAATACTAAAGTGGACAGACTATAGTGGAAAGACTATAGGGGAAAGACTAAGTGGACAGACTAAAGCGGAAAGACTAAAGTGGAAAGACTAAAGTGGACAGACTATAGTGGAAAGACTGAAGTGGACAGACTAAAGTGGAAAGACTAAAGTGGAAAGACTGAAGTGGACAGACTCTAGTGGAGAGACTGTAGTGGACAGAATAAAGTGGAGACTATAGTGGAAAGACTAAAGTTGACAGAGAATAGTGGAAAGACTAAAGTGGACAGTCTATAGTGGAAAGACTAAAGTGGACAGACTAAAGTGGAAAGACTAAAGTGGAAAGACTAAAGTGGACAGACTATAGTGGAAAGACTATAGTGGAAAGACTGTAGTGGACAGAATAAAGTGGAGACTATAGTGGAAAGGCTAAAGTGGAAAGACTGTAGTGGAAAGACTAAAGTGGACAGACTATAGTGGAAAGACTAAAGTGGAGAGACTATAGTGGAAAGACTAAAGTGGACAGACTAAAGTGGAAAGACTAAAGTGGACAGACTCTAGTGGAAAGACTAAGTGGACAGACTAAAGTGGAAAGACTAAAGTGGACAGACTAAAGTGGAAAGGCTAAAGTGGAAATACTAAAGTGGACAGACTATAGTGGAAAGACTATAGGGGAAAGACTAAGTGGACAGACTAAAGCGGAAAGACTAAAGTGGAAAGACTAAAGTGGACAGACTATAGTGGAAAGACTGAAGTGGACAGACTAAAGTGGAAAGACTAAAGTGGAAAGACTGAAGTGGACAGACTCTAGTGGAGAGACTGTAGTGGACAGAATAAAGTGGAGACTATAGTGGAAAGACTAAAGTTGACAGAGAATAGTGGAAAGACTAAAGTGGACAGTCTATAGTGGAAAGACTAAAGTGGACAGACTAAAGTGGAAAGACTAAAGTGGAAAGACTAAAGTGGACAGACTATAGTGGAAAGACTATAGTGGAAAGACTGTAGTGGACAGAATAAAGTGGAGACTATAGTGGAAAGGCTAAAGTGGAAAGACTGTAGTGGAAAGACTAAAGTGGACAGACTATAGTGGAAAGACTAAAGTGGAGAGACTATAGTGGAAAGACTAAAGTGGACAGACTAAAGTGGAAAGACTGTAGTGGACAGAATAAAGTGGAGACTATAGTGGAAAGACTTAAGTGGACAGACTAAAGTGGACAGACTCTAGTGGAAAGACTAAGTGGACAGACTAAAGCGGAAAAACTAAAGTGGAAAGACTAAAGTGGACAGACTACAGTGGAAAGACTAAAGTGGACAGTCTAAAGTGGACAGACTAAAGTGGAAAGACTAAAGTGGACAGACAAAAGCGGAAAGACTAAAGTGGAAAGACCAAAGTGGACAGACTATAGTGGAAAGACTAAAGTGGACAGACTAAAGTGGAAAGACTAAAGTGGAAAGACTAAAGTGGAGAGACTGTAGTGGAAAGACTAAAGTTAACAGACTATAGTGGAAAGACTAAAGTAGACAGACTAAAGTGGAAAGAGTAAAGTGGAAAGACTAAAGTGGACAGACTATAGTGGAAAGACTATAGTGGAAAGACTGTAGTGGACAGAATAAAGTGGAGACTCTAGTGGAAAGACTAAAGTGGACAGAGAATAGTGGAAAGACTAAAGTGGACAGACTATAGTGGAAAGACTATAATAGAAAGACTGTAGTGGACAGAATAAAGTGGAGACTATAGTGGAAAGACTAAAGTGGACAGAGAATAGTGGAAAGACTAAAGTGGAAAGACTGTAGTGTACAGAAAAAAGTGGAGACTATAGTGGAAAAACTAAAGTGGAAAGACTAAAGTGGACAGACTATTGTGGAAAGACTGAAGTGGAAAGACTAAGTGGACAGACTAAAGTGGAAAGACTATAGTGGAAAGACTAAAGTGGACAGACTATAGTGGAAAGACTAAAGTGGACAAACTGAAGTGGAAAAACTAAAGTGGAAAGACTAAAGTGGACAGACTATTGTGGAAAAACTGAAGTGGAAAGACTAAGTGGACAGACTAAAGTGGAAAGACTATAGTGGAAAGACTAAAGTGGACAGACTATAGTGGAAAGACTAAAGTGGACAAACTGAAGTTGAAAGACTATAGTGGAAAGACTAAAGTGGAAATACTAAAGTGGACAGACTATAGTGGAAAGACTGAAGTGGAAAGACTCATTGGACAAACTAAAGTGTACACACTGAAGTGGAGATAATAAAGTGGAAAGACTAAAGTGGAAAGACTAAAGTGGAAAGACTCAAGTGGACAGACTATAGTGGAAAGACTAAAGTGGACAGACTAAAGTGGAAAGACTATAGTGGAAAGACTAAAGTGGACAGACTAAAGTGGACAGACTATAGTGGAAAGACTA
Organism: Branchinecta sandiegonensis; assembly: GCA_030848855.1. Classification (NCBI taxonomy): domain Eukaryota; kingdom Metazoa; phylum Arthropoda; class Branchiopoda; order Anostraca; family Branchinectidae; genus Branchinecta; species Branchinecta sandiegonensis. Next base: position 148,540 of record JAUPMV010000077.1, read on the forward strand.
TAGTGGAAAGACTGTAGTGGACAGAATAAAGTGGAGACTATAGTGTAAAGACTAAAGTGGACACAGCATAGTGGAAAGACTAAAGTGGACAGTCTATAGTGGAAAGACTAAGGTGGACAAACTAAAGTGGAAAGACTAAAGTGGACAGACTAAAGTGGAAAGACTAAAGTGGACACAGAAAAGTGGAAAGACTAAAGTGGACAGTCTATAGTGGAAAGACTAAAGTGGACAGACTAAAGTGGAAAGACTAAATTGGAAAGACCAAAGTGGACAGACTATAGTGGAAAGACTAAAGTGGACAGACTATAGTGGAACGACTAAAGTGGACAGACTATAGTGGAAAGACTAAAGTGGAAAGACTAAAGCGGAAAGACTAAAGTGGACAGAAGATAGTGGAAATGACTAAAGTGGAAAGACTAAAGTGGACAGACTAAAGTGGACAGACTAAAGTGGACAGACTAAAGTGGAAAGACTAAAGTGGAAAGACTAAAGTGGACAGACTATAGTGGAAAGACTAAAGTGGAAAGACTGTAGTGGACAGAAAAAAGTGGAGACTATAGTGGAAAGACTAAAGTGGAAAGACTAAAGTGGACAGAGAATAGTGGAAAGACTAAAGTGGACGGACTATAGTGGAAAGACTAAAGTGGAAAGACTAAAGTGGAAAGACTAAAGTGGACAGACTAAAGTGGACAGACTAAAGTGGAAAGAATAAAGTGGAAAGACTAAAGTGGACAGACTATAGTGGACAGACTAAAGTGGACAGACTAAAGTGGAAAGACTAAAGTGGAAAGACTAAAGTGGACAGACTATAGTGGAAAGAGAATAGTGGAAAGACTAAAGTGGACGGACTATAGTGGAAAGACTAAAGTGGACAGACTAAAGTGGAAAGACTAAAGTGGAAAGACTAAAGTGGACAGACTATAGTGGAAAGACTGTAGCGGACAGAAAAAAGTGGAGACTATAGTGGAAAGACTAAAGTGGAAAGACTAAAGTGGACAGAGAATAGTGGAAAGACTAAAGTGGACGGACTATAGTGGAAAGACTAAAGTGGACAGACTAAAGTGGAAAGACTAAAGTGGAAAGACTAAAGTGGACAGACTATAGTGGAAAGACTATAGTGGAAAGACTGTAGTGGACAGAATAAAGTGGAGAGTATAGTGGAAAGACTAAAGTGGACAGAGAATAGTGGAAAGACTAAAGTGGACAGACTATAGTGGAGAGACTGTAGTGGACAGAATAAAGTGGAGACTATAGTGGAAAGACTAAAGTGGACAGAGAATAGTGGAAAGACTAAAGTGGAAAGACTATAGTGGAAAGACTAAAGTGGACAGACTGAAGTGGAAAGACTATAGTGGAAAGACTAAAGTGGACAGAGAATAGTTGAAAGACTGTAGTGGACAGAATAAAGTGGAGACTATAGTGGAAAGACTAAAGTGGACATACTAAAGTGGACAGACTCTAGTGGAAAGACTAAGTTGACAGACTAAAGCGGAAAGACTAAAGTGGAAAGACTAAAGTGGACAGACTATAGTCTAAAGACTAAAGTGGACAGACTAAAGTGGAAAGACTAAAGTGGAAACACTAAAGTTGACAGACTATAGTGGAAAGACTATAGTGGACAGACTAAAGTGGAAAGACTAAAGTGGAAAGACTAAAGTGGAGAGACTAAAGTGGACAGACTATAGTCGAAAGACTAAAGTGGACAGACTAAAGTGGAAAGACTAAAGTGGAAACATTAAAGTAGACAGACTCTAGTGGAAAGACTATTGTGGAAAGACTGTCGTGGACAGAATGAAGTGGAGACTATAGTGGAAAGACTAAAGTGGACACAGAATAGTGGAAAGACTAAAGTGGACAGTCTATAGTGGAAAGACTAAAGTGGACAGACTAAAGTGGAAAGACTAAAGTGGAAAGACTAAAGTGGACAGACTAAAGTGGAAAGACTAAAGTGGAAAGACTAAAGTGGACAGACTATAGTCTAAAGACTAAAGTGGACAGACTAAAGTGGACAGACTAAAGTGGAAAGAATAAAGTGGACAGACTCTAGTGGAAAGACTATTGTGGAAAGACTGTCGTGGACAGAATGAAGTGGAGACTATAGTGGAAAGACTAAAGTGGGCACAGAATAGTGGAAAGACTAAAGTGGACAGTCTATAGTGGAAAGACTAAAGTGGACAGACTAAAGTGGAAAGACTAAAGTGGAAAGACTAAAGTGGACAGACTATAGTGGAGTGGAAAGACTAAAGTGGACAGTCTATACTGTAGTGGACAGAATAAAGTGGAGACTATAGTGGAAAGACTAAAGTGGAAAGACTAAGTGGACAGACTATAGTGGAAAGACTATAGTGGAAAGACTGTAGTGGACAGAATAAAGTGGAGACTATAGTGGAAAGACTAAAGTGGACATACTAAAGTGGACAGACTCTAGTGGAAAGACTAAGTGGACAGACTAAAGCGGAAAGACTAAAGTGGAAAGACTAAAGTGGACAGACTATAGTCTAAAGACTAAAGTGGACAGACTAAAGTGGAAAGACTAAAGTGGAAACACTAAAGTTGACAGACTATAGTGGAAAGACTATAGTGGACAGACTAAAGTGGAAAGACTAAAGCGGAAAGACTAAAGTGGACAGAAGATAGTGGAAATGACTAAAGTGGAAAGACTAAAGTGGACAGACTAAAGTGGACAGACTAAAGTGGAAAGACTAAATTGGAAAGACTAAAGTGGACAGACTATAGTGGAAAGACTAAAGTGGACAGACTATAGTGGAAAGACTAAAGTGGACAGACTATAGTGGAAAGACTAAAGTGGAAAGACTAAAGCGGAAAGACTAAAGTGGACAGAAGATAGTGGAAATGACTAAAGTGGAAAGACTAAAGTGGACAGACTAAAGTGGACAGACTAAAGTGGAAAGACTAAAGTGGAAAGACTAAAGTGGACAGACTAAAGTGGAACGACTAAAGTGGACACAGAAAAGTGGAAAGACTAAAGTGGACAGTCTATAGTGGAAAGACTAAAGTGGACAGACTAAAGTGGAAAGACTAAATTGGAAAGACCAAAGTGGACAGACTATAGTGGAAAGACTAAAGTGGACAGACTATAGTGGAACGACTAAAGTGGACAGACTATAGTGGAAAGACTAAAGTGGAAAGACTAAAGCGGAAAGACTAAAGTGGACAGAAGATAGTGGAAACGACTAAAGTGGAAAGACTAAAGTGGACAGACTAAAGTGGACAGACTAAAGTGGAAAGACTAAAGTGGAAAGACTAAAGTGGACAGACTATAGTGGAAAGACTAAAGTGGAAAGACTGTATTGGACAGAAAAAAGTGGAGACTATAGTGGAAAGACTAAAGTGGAAAGACCAAAGTGGACAGAGAATAGTGGAAAGACTAAAGTGGACGGACTATAGTGGAAAGACTAAAGTGGACAGACTAAAGTGGAAAGACTAAAGTGGAAAGACTAAAGTGGACAGACTATAGGGGAAAGACTATAGTGGAGAGACTGTAGTGGACAGAATAAAGTGGAGACTATAGTGGAAAGACTAAAGTGGAAAGACTAAATTGGACAGAGAATAGTGGAAAGACTGTAGTGGACAGAATAAAGAGGAGACTATAGTGGAAAGACTAAAGTGGAAAGACTAAAGTGGAAAGACTAAAGTGGACAGACTATAGTGGAAAGACTTTAGTGGAGAGACTGTAGTGGACAGAATAAAGTGGAGACTATAGTGGAAAGACTAAAGTGGAAAGACTAAATTGGACAGAGAATAGTGGAAAGACTGTAGTGGACAGAATAAAGAGGAGACTATAGTGAAAAGACTAAAGTGGACAGACTAAAGTGGAAAGACTAAAGTGGAAAGACTAAAGTGGACAGACTATAGTGGAAAGACTATAGTGGAAAGACTGTAGTGGACAGAATAGAGTGGAGACTATAGTGGAAAGACTAAAGTGGACAGAGAATAGTGGAAAGACTAAAGTGGACAGTCTATAGTGGAAAGAATAAAGTGGACAGACGAAAGTGGAAAGCTTAAAGTGGAAAGACTAAAGTGGACAGACTATAGTGGAAAGACTATAGTGGAAAGACTGTAGTGGACAGAATAAAGTGGAGACTACAGTGGAAAGACTAAAGTGGAAAGACTAAAGTGGAAAGACTAAAGTGGACAGACTATAGTGGAAAGACTAAAGTGGACGGACTATAGTGGAAAGGCTAAAGTGGAAAGACTAAAGTGGAAAGACTAAAGTGGACAGACTAAAGTGGACAGACTAAAGTGGAAAGAATAAAGTGGAAAGACTAAAGTGGACAGACTATAGTGGACAGACTAAAGTGGAAAGAGTAAAGTGGAAAGACTAAAGTGGACAGACTATAGTGGAAAGACTGTAGCGGACAGAAAAAAGTGGAGACTATAGTGGAAAGACTAAAGTGGAAAGACTAAAGTGGACAGAGAAAAGTGGAAAGACTAAAGTGGACGGACTATAGTGGAAAGACTAAAGTGGACAGACTAAAGTGGAAAGACTAAAGTGGAAAGACTAAAGTGGACAGACTATAGTGGAAAGACTATAGTGGAAAGACTGTAGTGGACAGAATAAAGTGGAGAGTATAGTGGAAAGACTAAAGTGGACAGAGAATAGTGGAAAGACTAAAGTGGACAGACTATAGTGGAAAGACTATAGTGGAGAGACTGTAGTGGACAGAATAAAGTGGAGACTATAGTGGAAAGACTAAAGTGTACAGAGAATAGTGGAAAGACTAAAGTGGAAAGACTATAGTGGAAAGACTAAAGTGGACAGACTGAAGTGGAAAGACTATAGTGGAAAGACTAAAGTGGACAGAGAATAGTTGAAAGACTGTAGTGGACAGAATAAAGTGGAGACTATAGTGGAAAGACTAAAGTGGACATACTAAAGTGGACAGACTCTAGTGGAAAGACTAAGTTGACAGACTAAAGCGGAAAGACTAAAGTGGAAAGACTAAAGTGGACAGACTATAGTCTAAAGACTAAAGTGGACAGACTAAAGTGGAAAGACTAAAGTGGAAACACTAAAGTTGACAGACTATAGTGGAAAGACTATAGTGGACAGACTAAAGTGGAAAGACTAAAGTGGAAAGACTAAAGTGGAGAGACTAAAGTGGACAGACTATAGTCTAAAGACTAAAGTGGACAGACTAAAGTGGAAAGACTAAAGTGGAAACATTAAAGTAGACAGACTCTAGTGGAAAGACTATTGTGGAAAGACTGTCGTGGACAGAATGAAGTGGAGACTATAGTGGAAAGACTAAAGTGGACACAGAATAGTGGAAAGACTAAAGTGGACAGTCTATAGTGGAAAGACTAAAGTGGACGGACTAAAGTGGAAAGACTAAAGTGGAAAGACTAAAGTGGACAGACTAAAGTGGAAAGACTAAAGTGGAAAGACTAAAGTGGAAACACTAAAGTTGACAGACTATAGTGGAAAGACTATAGTGGACAGACTAAAGTGGAAAGACTAAAGCGGAAAGACTAAGGTGGACAGAAGATAGTGGAAATAACTAAAGTGGAAAGACTAAAGTGGAAAGACTAAAGTGGACAGACTAAAGTGGAAAGACTAAATTGGAAAGACTAAAGTGGACAGACTATAGTGGAAAGACTAAAGTGGACAGACTATAGTGGAAAGACTAAAGTGGACAGACTATAGTGGAAAGACTAAAGTGGAAAGACTAAAGCGGAAAGACTAAAGTGGACAGAAGATAGTGGAAATGACTAAAGTGGAAAGACTAAAGTGGACAGACTAAAGTGGACAGACTAAAGTGGAAAGACTAAAGTGGAAAGACTAAAGTGGACAGACTATAGTGGAAAGACTATAGTGGAAAGACTGTAGTGGACAGAAAAAAGTGGAGACTATAGTGGAAAGACTAAAGTGGAAAGACTAAAGTGGACAGAGAATAGTGGAAAGACTAAAGTGGACGGACTATAATGGAAAGACTAAAGTGGACAGACTAAAGTGGAAAGACTAAAGTGGAAAGACTAAAGTGGACAGACTATAGGGGAAAGACTATAGTGGAGAGACTGTAGTGGACAGATTAAAGTGGAGACTATAGTGGAAAGACTAAAGTGGAAAGACTAAATTGGACAGAGAATAGTGGAAAGACTGTAGTGGACAGAATAAAGAGGAGACTATAGTGGAAAGACTAAAGTGGAAAGACTAAAGTGGAAAGACTAAAGTGGACAGACTATAGTGGAAAGACTATAGTGGAGAGACTTTAGTGGACAAAATAAAGTGGAGACTATAGTGGAAAGACTAAAGTGGAAAGACTAAATTGGACAGAGAATAGTGGAAAGACTGTAGTGGACAGAATAAAGAGGAGACTATAGTGGAAAGACTAAAGTGGACAGACTAAAGTGGAAAGACTAAAGTGGAAAGACTAAAGTGGACAGACTATAGTGGAAAGTCTATAGTGGAAAGACTGTAGTTGACAGAATAAAGTGGAGACTATAGTGGAAAGACTAAAGTGGACAGAGAATAGTGGAAGGACTAAAGTGGAAGGTCTATAGTGGAAAGACTAAAGTGGACAGACTAAAGTGGAAAGCTTAAAGTGGAAAGACTAAAGTGGACAGACTATAGTGGAAAGACTGTAGTGGACAGAATAAAGTGGAGACTATAGTGGAAAGACTAAAGTGGAAAGACTAAAGTGGAAAGACTAAAGTGTACAGACTATAGTGGAAAGACTAAATTGGACAGACTATAGTGGAAAGACTAAAGTGGAAAGACTAAAGTGGAAAGACTAAATTGGACAGAAGATAGTGGAAATGACTAAAGTGGAAAGACTAAAGTGGACAGACTAAAGTGGACAGACTAAAGTGGAAAGAATAAAGTGGAAAGACTAAAGTGGACAGACTATAGTGGAAAGACTGTAGCGGACAGAAAAAAGTGGAGACTATAGTGGAAAGACTAAAGTAGAAAGACTAAAGTGGACGGACTATAGTGGAAAGACTAAAGTGGACAGACTAAAGTGGAAAGACTAAAGTGGAAAGACTAAAGTGGACAGACTATAGTGGACAGACTATAGTGGAAAGACTATAGTGGAGAGACTGTAGTGGACAGAATAAAGTGGAGACTATAGTGGAAAGACTAAAGTGGAAAGACTAAAGTGGACAGAGAATAGTGGAAAGACTAAAGTGGAAAGATTATAGTCTAAAGACTAAAGTGGACAGACTGAAGTGGAAAGACTATAGTGGAAAGACTAAAGTGGACAGAGAATAGTGGAAAGACTGTAGTGGACAGAATAAAGTGGAGACTATAGTGGAAAGACTAAAGTGGACATACTAAAGTGGACAGACTCTAGTGGAAAGACTAAGTTGACAGACTAAAGCGAAAAGACTAAAGTGGAAAGACTAAAGTGGACAGACTATAGTCTAAAGACTAAAGTGGACAGACTAAAGTGGAAAGACTAAAGTGGAAACACTAAAGTTGACAGACTATAGTGGAAAGACTATAGTGGACAGACTAAAGTGGAAAGACTAAAGTGGAAAGACTAAAGTGGAAAGACTAAAGTGGACAGACTATAGTCTAAAGACTAAAGTGGACAGACTAAAGTGGAAAGACTAAAGTGGAAAAATTAAAGTAGACAGACTCTAGTGGAAAGACTATTGTGGAAAGACTGTCGTGGACAGAATGAAGTGGAGACTATAGTGGAAAGACTAAAGTGGACACAGAATAGTGGAAAGACTAAAGTGGACAGTCTATAGTGGAAAGACTCTAGTGGACAGACTAAAGTGGAAAGACTAAAGTGGAAAGACTAAAGTGGACAGACTAAAGTGGAAAGACTAAAGTGGAAAGACTAAAGTGGACAGACTATGGTCTAAAGACTAAAGTGGACAGACTAAAGTGGAAAGACTAAAGTGGAAAGACTAAAGTGGACAGACTCTAGTGGAAAGACTATTGTGGAAAGACTGTCGTGGACAGAATGAAGTGGAGACTATAGTGGAAAGACTAAAGTGGGCACAGAATAGCTGAAAGACTAAAGTGGATAGTCTATAGTGGAAAGACTAAAGTGGACAGACTAAAGTGGAAAGACTAAAGTGGAAAGACTAAAGTGGACAGACTATAATGGAAAGACTAAAGTGGACGGACTATAGTGGAAAGACTAAAGTGGAAAGACCAAAGTGGACAGACTATAGTGGAAAGACTAAAGTGGACAGACTAAAGTAGAAAGACAAAAGTGGAAAGACTAAAGTGGAGAGACTGTAGTGGAAAGACTAAAGTGGACAGACTAAAGTGGAAAGACTAAAGTGGACAGACTATAGTGGAAAGACTATAGTGGAAAGACTGTAGTGGACAGAATAAAGTGGAGACTACAGTGGAAAGACTAAATTGGACATACTAAAGTGGACAGACTCTAGTGGAAAGACTAAGTGGACAGACTAAAGCGGAAAGACTAAAGTGGAAAGACTAAAGTGGACAGACTATAGTCTAAAGGCTAAAGTGGACAGACTAAAGTGGAAAGACTAAAGTGGAAACACTAAAGTTGACAGACTATAGTGGAAAGACTATAGTGGACAGACTAAAGTGGAAAGACTAAAGTGGAAAGACTAAAGTTGAAAGACTAAAGTGGACAGACTATAGTCTAAAGACTAAAGTGGACAGACTAAAGTGGAAAGACTAAAGTGGAAACATTAAAGTGGACAGACTCTAGTGGAAAGACTATTGTGGAAAGACTGTCGTGGACAGAATGAAGTGGAGACTATAGTGGAAAGACTAAAGTGGACACAGAATAGTGGAAGGACTAAAGTGGACAGTCTATAGTGGAAAGACTAAAGTGGACAGACTAAAGTGGAAAGACTAAAGTGGAAAGACTAAAGTGGTCAGACTAAAGTGGAAAGACTAAAGTGGAAAGACTAAAGTGGACAGACTATAGTCTAAAGACTAAAGTGGACAGACTAAAGTGGAAAGACTAAAGTGGACAGACTAAAGTGGACAGACTCTAGTGGAAAGACTAAGTGGACAGACTAAAGCGGAAAGACTAAGTGGAAAGACTAAAGTGGACAGACTAAAGCGGAAAGACTAAAGTGGAAACACCAAAGTGGACAGACTATAGTGGAAAGACTAAAGTGGACAGACTATAGTGGAAAGACTAAAGTGGACAGACTACAGTGGAAAGACTAAAGTGGACATTCTAAAGTGGAAAGACTAAAGTGGAAATACTAAAGTGGACAGAAGATAGTGGAAATGACTAAAGTGGAAAGACTAAAGTGGACAGACTAAAGTGGACAGACTAAAGTGGAAAGACTAAAGTGGACAGACTCTAGTGGAAAGACTGAAGCGGAAAGACTAAAGTGGAAAGACTAGAGAGTAGTGGAAAGACTAAAGTGGACAGACTATAGTGGAAAGACTATATTGGAAAGACTGTAGTGGACAGAATAAAGTGGAGACTATAGTGGAAAGACTAAAGTGGACAGACTAAAGTGGACAGACTCTAGTGGAAAGACTAAGTGGACAGACTAAAGCGGAAAGACTAAAGTGGAAAGAATAAAGTGGACAGACTATAGTGGAAAGACTAAAGTGGACAGACTAAAGTGGAAAGACTAAAGTGGAAATACTAAAGTGGACAGACTATAGTGGAAAGACTATAGTGGAAAGACTAAGTGGACAGACTAAAGCGGAAAGACTAAAGTGGAAAGACTAAAGTGGACAGACTATAGTGGAAAGACTGAAGTGGACAGACCAAAGTGGAAAGACTAAAGTGGAAAGACTGAAGTGGACAGACTCTAGTGGAGAGACTGTAGTGGACAGAGTAAAGTGGAGACTATAGTGGAAAGACTAAAGTTGACAGAGAATAGTGGAAAGACTAAAGTGGACAGTCTATAGTGGAAAGACTAGAGTGGACAGACTAAAGTGGAAAGACTAAAGTGGAAAGACTAAAGTGGACAGACTATAGTGGAAAGACTATATTCTGGAAAGACTGTAGTGGACAGAATAAAGTGGAGACTATAGTGGAAAGGCTAAAGTGGAAAGACTATAGTGGAAAGACTACAGTGGACAGACTATAGTGGAAAGACTAAAGTGGACAGACTATAGTGGAAAGACTAAAGTGGACAGACTAAAGTGGAAAGACTGTAGTGGACAGAATAAAGTGGAGACTATAGTGGAAAGACTAAAGTGGACAGACTAAAGTGGACAGACTCTAGTGGAAAGACTAAGTGGACAGACTAAAGCGGAAAGACTAAGTGGAAAGACTAAAGTGGACAGACTATAGTGGAAAGACTAAAGTGGACAGACTAAAGTGGAAAGACTAAAGTGGAAACACTAAAGTGGACAGACTATAGTGGAAAGACTATAGTGGAAAGACTAAGTGGACAGACTAAAGCGGAAAGACTAAAGTGGACAGACTAAAGTGGACAGACTAAAGTGGAAAGAAGAAAGTGGAAAGACTAAAGTGGACAGACTATAGTGGGAAGACTGTAGCGGACAGAAAAAAGTGGAGACTATAGTGGAAAGACTAAAGTGGAAAGACTAAAGTGGACAGAGAATAGTGGAAAGACTAAAGTGGACGGACTATAGTGGAAAGACTAAAGTGGACAGACTAAAGTGGAAAGACTAAAGTGGAAAGACTAAAGTGGACAGACTATAGTGGAAAGACTATAGTGGAAAGACTGTAGTGGACAGAATAAAGTGGAGAGTATAGTGGAAAGACTAAAGTGGACAGAGAATAGTGGAAAGACTAAAGTGGACAGACTATAGTGGAAAGACTATAGTGGAGAGACTGTAGTGGACAGAATAAAGTGGAGACTATAGTGGAAAGACTATAGTGGAAAGACTAAAGTTGACAGAGAATAGTGGAAAGACTAAAGTGGACAGTCTAGAGTGGAAAGACTAAAGTGGACAGACTAAAGTGGAATGACTAAAATGGAAAGACTAAAGTGGACAGACTAAAGTGGAAAGAATAAAGTGGAAAGACTAAAGTGGACAGACTATGGTGGAAAGACTGTGGCGGACAGAAAAAAGTGGAGACTATAGTGGAAAGACTAAAGTGGAAAGACTAAAGTGGACAGAGAATAGTGGAAAGACTAAAGTGGACGGACTATAGTGGAAAGACTAAAGTGGACAGACTAAAGTGGAAAGACTAAAGTGGAAAGACTAAAGTGGACAGACTATAGTGGAAAGACTATAGTGGAAAGACTGTAGTGGACAGTATAAAGTGGAGAGTATATTGGAAAGACTAAAGTGGACAGAGAATAGTGGAAAGACTAAAGTGGACAGACTATAGTGGAAAGACTATAGTGGAGAGACTGTAGTGGACAGAATAAAGTGGAGACTATAGTGGAAAGACTAAAGTGGAAAGACTAAAGTGGACAGAGAATAGTGGAAAGACTAAAGTGGAAAGACTATAGTGGAAAGACTAAAGTGGACAGACTGAAGTGGAAAGACTATAGTGGAAAGACTAAAGTGGACAGAGAATAGTGGAAAGACTGTAGTGGACAGAATAAAGTGGAAAGACTAAAGTGGAAAGACTAAAGTGGACAGACTCTAGTGGAAAGACTAAGTTGACAGACTAAAGTGGAAACATTAAAGTAGACAGACTCTAATGGAAAGACTATTGTGGAAAGACTGTCGTGGACAGAATGAAGTGGAGACTATAGTGGAAAGACTAAAGTGGACACAGAATAGTGGAAAGACTAAAGTGGACAGTTTATAGTGGAAAGACTAAAGTGGACAGACTAAAGTGGAAAGACTAAAGTGGAAAGACTAAAGTGGACAGACTAAAGTGGAAAGACTAAAGTGGAAAGACTAAAGTGGACAGACTATAGTCTAAAGACTAAAGTGGACAGACTAAAGTGGAAAGACTAAAGTAGACAGACTCTAGTGGAAAGACTATTGTGGAAAGACTGTCGTGGACAGAATAAAGTGGAGACTATAGTGGAAAGACTAAAGTGGAAAGACTAAGTGGACAGACTAAAGTGGAAAGACTAAAGTGGACAGACTAAAGTGGAAAGACTAAAGTGGACAGACTATAGTGGAAAGACTATAGTGGAAAGACTGTAGTGGACAGAATAAAGTGGAGACTATAGTGGAAAGACTAAAGTGGACATACTAAAGTGGACAGACTCTAGTGGAAAGACTAAGTGGACAGACTAAAGCGGAAAGACTAAAGTGGAAAGACTAAAGTGGACAGACTATAGTCTAAAGACTAAAGTGGACAGACTAAAGTGGAAAGACTAAAGTGGAAACACTAAAGTTGACAGACTATAGTGGAAAGACTACAGTGGACAGACTAAAGTGGAAAGACTAAAGCGGAAAGACTAAAGTGGACAGAAGATAGTGGAAATGACTAAAGTGGAAAGACTAAAGTGGACAGACTAAAGTGGACAGACTAAAGTGGAAAGACTAAATTGGAAAGACTAAAGTGGACAGACTATAGTGGAAAGACTAAAATGGACAGACTATAGTGGAAAGACTAAAGTGGACAGACTATAGTGGAAAGACTAAAGTGGAAAGACTAAAGCGGAAAGACTAAAGTGGACAGAAGATAGTGGAAATGACTAAAGTGGAAAGACTAAAGTGGACAGACTAAAGTGGACAGACTATAGTGGAAAGACTATATTCTGGAAAGACTGTAGTGGACAGAATAAAGTGGAGACTATAGTGGAAAGACTAAAGTGGAAAGATTATAGTCTAAAGACTAAAGTGGACAGACTGAAGTGGAAAGACTATAGTGGAAAGACTAAAGTGGACAGAGAATAGTGGAAAGACTGTAGTGGACAGAATAAAGTGGAGACTATAGTGGAAAGACTAAAGTGGACATACTAAAGTGGACAGACTCTAGTGGAAAGACTAAGTTGACAGACTAAAGCGAAAAGACTAAAGTGGAAAGACTAAAGTGGACAGACTATAGTCTAAAGACTAAAGTGGACAGACTAAAGTGGAAAGACTAAAGTGGAAACACTAAAGTTGACAGACTATAGTGGAAAGACTATAGTGGACAGACTAAAGTGGAAAGACTAAAGTGGAAAGACTAAAGTGGAAAGACTAAAGTGGACAGACTATAGTCTAAAGACTAAAGTGGACAGACTAAAGTGGAAAGACTAAAGTGGAAAAATTAAAGTAGACAGACTCTAGTGGAAAGACTATTGTGGAAAGACTGTCGTGGACAGAATGAAGTGGAGACTATAGTGGAAAGACTAAAGTGGACACAGAATAGTGGAAAGACTAAAGTGGACAGTCTATAGTGGAAAGACTCTAGTGGACAGACTAAAGTGGAAAGACTAAAGTGGAAAGACTAAAGTGGACAGACTAAAGTGGAAAGACTAAAGTGGAAAGACTAAAGTGGACAGACTATGGTCTAAAGACTAAAGTGGACAGACTAAAGTGGAAAGACTAAAGTGGAAAGACTAAAGTGGACAGACTCTAGTGGAAAGACTATTGTGGAAAGACTGTCGTGGACAGAATGAAGTGGAGACTATAGTGGAAAGACTAAAGTGGGCACAGAATAGCTGAAAGACTAAAGTGGATAGTCTATAGTGGAAAGACTAAAGTGGACAGACTAAAGTGGAAAGACTAAAGTGGAAAGACTAAAGTGGACAGACTATAATGGAAAGACTAAAGTGGACGGACTATAGTGGAAAGACTAAAGTGGAAAGACCAAAGTGGACAGACTATAGTGGAAAGACTAAAGTGGACAGACTAAAGTAGAAAGACAAAAGTGGAAAGACTAAAGTGGAGAGACTGTAGTGGAAAGACTAAAGTGGACAGACTAAAGTGGAAAGACTAAAGTGGACAGACTATAGTGGAAAGACTATAGTGGAAAGACTGTAGTGGACAGAATAAAGTGGAGACTACAGTGGAAAGACTAAATTGGACATACTAAAGTGGACAGACTCTAGTGGAAAGACTAAGTGGACAGACTAAAGCGGAAAGACTAAAGTGGAAAGACTAAAGTGGACAGACTATAGTCTAAAGGCTAAAGTGGACAGACTAAAGTGGAAAGACTAAAGTGGAAACACTAAAGTTGACAGACTATAGTGGAAAGACTATAGTGGACAGACTAAAGTGGAAAGACTAAAGTGGAAAGACTAAAGTGGAAAGACTAAAGTGGACAGACTATAGTCTAAAGACTAAAGTGGACAGACTAAAGTGGAAAGACTAAAGTGGAAACATTAAAGTGGACAGACTCTAGTGGAAAGACTATTGTGGAAAGACCGTCGTGGACAGAATGAAGTGGAGACTATAGTGGAAAGACTAAAGTGGACACAGAATAGTGGAAGGACTAAAGTGGACAGTCTATAGTGGAAAGACTAAAGTGGACAGACTAAAGTGGAAAGACTAAAGTGGAAAGACTAAAGTGGACAGACTAAAGTGGAAAGACTAAAGTGGAAAGACTAAAGTGGACAGACTATAGTCTAAAGACTAAAGTGGACAGACTAAAGTGGAAAGACTAAAGTGGACAGACTAAAGTGGACAGACTCTAGTGGAAAGACTAAGTGGACAGACTAAAGCGGAAAGACTAAGTGGAAAGACTAAAGTGGACAGACTAAAGCGGAAAGACTAAAGTGGAAACACCAAAGTGGACAGACTATAGTGGAAAGACTAAAGTGGACAGACTATAGTGGAAAGACTAAAGTGGACAGACTACAGTGGAAAGACTAAAGTGGACATTCTAAAGTGGAAAGACTAAAGTGGAAATACTAAAGTGGACAGAAGATAGTGGAAATGACTAAAGTGGAAAGACTAAAGTGGACAGACTAAAGTGGACAGACTAAAGTGGAAAGACTAAAGTGGACAGACTCTAGTGGAAAGACTGAAGCGGAAAGACTAAAGTGGAAAGACTAGAGAGTAGTGGAAAGACTAAAGTGGACAGACTATAGTGGAAAGACTATATTGGAAAGACTGTAGTGGACAGAATAAAGTGGAGACTATAGTGGAAAGACTAAAGTGGACAGACTAAAGTGGACAGACTCTAGTGGAAAGACTAAGTGGACAGACTAAAGCGGAAAGACTAAAGTGGAAAGAATAAAGTGGACAGACTATAGTGGAAAGACTAAAGTGGACAGACTAAAGTGGAAAGACTAAAGTGGAAATACTAAAGTGGACAGACTATAGTGGAAAGACTATAGTGGAAAGACTAAGTGGACAGACTAAAGCGGAAAGACTAAAGTGGAAAGACTAAAGTGGACAGACTATAGTGGAAAGACTGAAGTGGACAGACCAAAGTGGAAAGACTAAAGTGGAAAGACTGAAGTGGACAGACTCTAGTGGAGAGACTGTAGTGGACAGAGTAAAGTGGAGACTATAGTGGAAAGACTAAAGTTGACAGAGAATAGTGGAAAGACTAAAGTGGACAGTCTATAGTGGAAAGACTAGAGTGGACAGACTAAAGTGGAAAGACTAAAGTGGAAAGACTAAAGTGGACAGACTATAGTGGAAAGACTATATTCTGGAAAGACTGTAGTGGACAGAATAAAGTGGAGACTATAGTGGAAAGGCTAAAGTGGAAAGACTATAGTGGAAAGACTACAGTGGACAGACTATAGTGGAAAGACTAAAGTGGACAGACTATAGTGGAAAGACTAAAGTGGACAGACTAAAGTGGAAAGACTGTAGTGGACAGAATAAAGTGGAGACTATAGTGGAAAGACTAAAGTGGACAGACTAAAGTGGACAGACTCTAGTGGAAAGACTAAGTGGACAGACTAAAGCGGAAAGACTAAGTGGAAAGACTAAAGTGGACAGACTATAGTGGAAAGACTAAAGTGGACAGACTAAAGTGGAAAGACTAAAGTGGAAACACTAAAGTGGACAGACTATAGTGGAAAGACTATAGTGGAAAGACTAAGTGGACAGACTAAAGCGGAAAGACTAAAGTGGACAGACTAAAGTGGACAGACTAAAGTGGAAAGAAGAAAGTGGAAAGACTAAAGTGGACAGACTATAGTGGGAAGACTGTAGCGGACAGAAAAAAGTGGAGACTATAGTGGAAAGACTAAAGTGGAAAGACTAAAGTGGACAGAGAATAGTGGAAAGACTAAAGTGGACGGACTATAGTGGAAAGACTAAAGTGGACAGACTAAAGTGGAAAGACTAAAGTGGAAAGACTAAAGTGGACAGACTATAGTGGAAAGACTATAGTGGAAAGACTGTAGTGGACAGAATAAAGTGGAGAGTATAGTGGAAAGACTAAAGTGGACAGAGAATAGTGGAAAGACTAAAGTGGACAGACTATAGTGGAAAGACTATAGTGGAGAGACTGTAGTGGACAGAATAAAGTGGAGACTATAGTGGAAAGACTATAGTGGAAAGACTAAAGTTGACAGAGAATAGTGGAAAGACTAAAGTGGACAGTCTAGAGTGGAAAGACTAAAGTGGACAGACTAAAGTGGAATGACTAAAATGGAAAGACTAAAGTGGACAGACTAAAGTGGAAAGAATAAAGTGGAAAGACTAAAGTGGACAGACTATGGTGGAAAGACTGTGGCGGACAGAAAAAAGTGGAGACTATAGTGGAAAGACTAAAGTGGAAAGACTAAAGTGGACAGAGAATAGTGGAAAGACTAAAGTGGACGGACTATAGTGGAAAGACTAAAGTGGACAGACTAAAGTGGAAAGACTAAAGTGGAAAGACTAAAGTGGACAGACTATAGTGGAAAGACTATAGTGGAAAGACTGTAGTGGACAGTATAAAGTGGAGAGTATATTGGAAAGACTAAAGTGGACAGAGAATAGTGGAAAGACTAAAGTGGACAGACTATAGTGGAAAGACTATAGTGGAGAGACTGTAGTGGACAGAATAAAGTGGAGACTATAGTGGAAAGACTAAAGTGGAAAGACTAAAGTGGACAGAGAATAGTGGAAAGACTAAAGTGGAAAGACTATAGTGGAAAGACTAAAGTGGACAGACTGAAGTGGAAAGACTATAGTGGAAAGACTAAAGTGGACAGAGAATAGTGGAAAGACTGTAGTGGACAGAATAAAGTGGAAAGACTAAAGTGGAAAGACTAAAGTGGACAGACTCTAGTGGAAAGACTAAGTTGACAGACTAAAGTGGAAACATTAAAGTAGACAGACTCTAATGGAAAGACTATTGTGGAAAGACTGTCGTGGACAGAATGAAGTGGAGACTATAGTGGAAAGACTAAAGTGGACACAGAATAGTGGAAAGACTAAAGTGGACAGTTTATAGTGGAAAGACTAAAGTGGACAGACTAAAGTGGAAAGACTAAAGTGGAAAGACTAAAGTGGACAGACTAAAGTGGAAAGACTAAAGTGGAAAGACTAAAGTGGACAGACTATAGTCTAAAGACTAAAGTGGACAGACTAAAGTGGAAAGACTAAAGTAGACAGACTCTAGTGGAAAGACTATTGTGGAAAGACTGTCGTGGACAGAATAAAGTGGAGACTATAGTGGAAAGACTAAAGTGGAAAGACTAAGTGGACAGACTAAAGTGGAAAGACTAAAGTGGACAGACTAAAGTGGAAAGACTAAAGTGGACAGACTATAGTGGAAAGACTATAGTGGAAAGACTGTAGTGGACAGAATAAAGTGGAGACTATAGTGGAAAGACTAAAGTGGACATACTAAAGTGGACAGACTCTAGTGGAAAGACTAAGTGGACAGACTAAAGCGGAAAGACTAAAGTGGACAGACTATAGTCTAAAGACTAAAGTGGACAGACTAAAGTGGAAAGACTAAAGTGGAAACACTAAAGTTGACAGACTATAGTGGAAAGACTACAGTGGACAGACTAAAGTGGAAAGACTAAAGCGGAAAGACTAAAGTGGACAGAAGATAGTGGAAATGACTAAAGTGGAAAGACTAAAGTGGACAGACTAAAGTGGACAGACTAAAGTGGAAAGACTAAATTGGAAAGACTAAAGTGGACAGACTATAGTGGAAAGACTAAAATGGACAGACTATAGTGGAAAGACTAAAGTGGACAGACTATAGTGGAAAGACTAAAGTGGAAAGACTAAAGCGGAAAGACTAAAGTGGACAGAAGATAGTGGAAATGACTAAAGTGGAAAGACTAAAGTGGACAGACTAAAGTGGACAGACTATAGTGGAAAGACTATATTCTGGAAAGACTGTAGTGGACAGAATAAAGTGGAGACTATAGTGGAAAGACTAAAGTGGAAAGATTATAGTCTAAAGACTAAAGTGGACAGACTGAAGTGGAAAGACTATAGTGGAAAGACTAAAGTGGACAGAGAATAGTGGAAAGACTGTAGTGGACAGAATAAAGTGGAGACTATAGTGGAAAGACTAAAGTGGACATACTAAAGTGGACAGACTCTAGTGGAAAGACTAAGTTGACAGACTAAAGCGAAAAGACTAAAGTGGAAAGACTAAAGTGGACAGACTATAGTCTAAAGACTAAAGTGGACAGACTAAAGTGGAAAGACTAAAGTGGAAACACTAAAGTTGACAGACTATAGTGGAAAGACTATAGTGGACAGACTAAAGTGGAAAGACTAAAGTGGAAAGACTAAAGTGGAAAGACTAAAGTGGACAGACTATAGTCTAAAGACTAAAGTGGACAGACTAAAGTGGAAAGACTAAAGTGGAAAAATTAAAGTAGACAGACTCTAGTGGAAAGACTATTGTGGAAAGACTGTCGTGGACAGAATGAAGTGGAGACTATAGTGGAAAGACTAAAGTGGACACAGAATAGTGGAAAGACTAAAGTGGACAGTCTATAGTGGAAAGACTCTAGTGGACAGACTAAAGTGGAAAGACTAAAGTGGAAAGACTAAAGTGGACAGACTAAAGTGGAAAGACTAAAGTGGAAAGACTAAAGTGGACAGACTATGGTCTAAAGACTAAAGTGGACAGACTAAAGTGGAAAGACTAAAGTGGAAAGACTAAAGTGGACAGACTCTAGTGGAAAGACTATTGTGGAAAGACTGTCGTGGACAGAATGAAGTGGAGACTATAGTGGAAAGACTAAAGTGGGCACAGAATAGCTGAAAGACTAAAGTGGATAGTCTATAGTGGAAAGACTAAAGTGGACAGACTAAAGTGGAAAGACTAAAGTGGAAAGACTAAAGTGGACAGACTATAATGGAAAGACTAAAGTGGACGGACTATAGTGGAAAGACTAAAGTGGAAAGACCAAAGTGGACAGACTATAGTGGAAAGACTAAAGTGGACAGACTAAAGTAGAAAGACAAAAGTGGAAAGACTAAAGTGGAGAGACTGTAGTGGAAAGACTAAAGTGGACAGACTAAAGTGGAAAGACTAAAGTGGACAGACTATAGTGGAAAGACTATAGTGGAAAGACTGTAGTGGACAGAATAAAGTGGAGACTACAGTGGAAAGACTAAATTGGACATACTAAAGTGGACAGACTCTAGTGGAAAGACTAAGTGGACAGACTAAAGCGGAAAGACTAAAGTGGAAAGACTAAAGTGGACAGACTATAGTCTAAAGGCTAAAGTGGACAGACTAAAGTGGAAAGACTAAAGTGGAAACACTAAAGTTGACAGACTATAGTGGAAAGACTATAGTGGACAGACTAAAGTGGAAAGACTAAAGTGGAAAGACTAAAGTGGAAAGACTAAAGTGGACAGACTATAGTCTAAAGACTAAAGTGGACAGACTAAAGTGGAAAGACTAAAGTGGAAACATTAAAGTGGACAGACTCTAGTGGAAAGACTATTGTGGAAAGACTGTCGTGGACAGAATGAAGTGGAGACTATAGTGGAAAGACTAAAGTGGACACAGAATAGTGGAAGGACTAAAGTGGACAGTCTATAGTGGAAAGACTAAAGTGGACAGACTAAAGTGGAAAGACTAAAGTGGAAAGACTAAAGTGGACAGACTAAAGTGGAAAGACTAAAGTGGAAAGACTAAAGTGGACAGACTATAGTCTAAAGACTAAAGTGGACAGACTAAAGTGGAAAGACTAAAGTGGACAGACTAAAGTGGACAGACTCTAGTGGAAAGACTAAGTGGACAGACTAAAGCGGAAAGACTAAGTGGAAAGACTAAAGTGGACAGACTAAAGCGGAAAGACTAAAGTGGAAACACCAAAGTGGACAGACTATAGTGGAAAGACTAAAGTGGACAGACTATAGTGGAAAGACTAAAGTGGACAGACTACAGTGGAAAGACTAAAGTGGACATTCTAAAGTGGAAAGACTAAAGTGGAAATACTAAAGTGGACAGAAGATAGTGGAAATGACTAAAGTGGAAAGACTAAAGTGGACAGACTAAAGTGGACAGACTAAAGTGGAAAGACTAAAGTGGACAGACTCTAGTGGAAAGACTGAAGCGGAAAGACTAAAGTGGAAAGACTAGAGAGTAGTGGAAAGACTAAAGTGGACAGACTATAGTGGAAAGACTATATTGGAAAGACTGTAGTGGACAGAATAAAGTGGAGACTATAGTGGAAAGACTAAAGTGGACAGACTAAAGTGGACAGACTCTAGTGGAAAGACTAAGTGGACAGACTAAAGCGGAAAGACTAAAGTGGAAAGAATAAAGTGGACAGACTATAGTGGAAAGACTAAAGTGGACAGACTAAAGTGGAAAGACTAAAGTGGAAATACTAAAGTGGACAGACTATAGTGGAAAGACTATAGTGGAAAGACTAAGTGGACAGACTAAAGCGGAAAGACTAAAGTGGAAAGACTAAAGTGGACAGACTATAGTGGAAAGACTGAAGTGGACAGACCAAAGTGGAAAGACTAAAGTGGAAAGACTGAAGTGGACAGACTCTAGTGGAGAGACTGTAGTGGACAGAGTAAAGTGGAGACTATAGTGGAAAGACTAAAGTTGACAGAGAATAGTGGAAAGACTAAAGTGGACAGTCTATAGTGGAAAGACTAGAGTGGACAGACTAAAGTGGAAAGACTAAAGTGGAAAGACTAAAGTGGACAGACTATAGTGGAAAGACTATATTCTGGAAAGACTGTAGTGGACAGAATAAAGTGGAGACTATAGTGGAAAGGCTAAAGTGGAAAGACTATAGTGGAAAGACTACAGTGGACAGACTATAGTGGAAAGACTAAAGTGGACAGACTATAGTGGAAAGACTAAAGTGGACAGACTAAAGTGGAAAGACTGTAGTGGACAGAATAAAGTGGAGACTATAGTGGAAAGACTAAAGTGGACAGACTAAAGTGGACAGACTCTAGTGGAAAGACTAAGTGGACAGACTAAAGCGGAAAGACTAAGTGGAAAGACTAAAGTGGACAGACTATAGTGGAAAGACTAAAGTGGACAGACTAAAGTGGAAAGACTAAAGTGGAAACACTAAAGTGGACAGACTATAGTGGAAAGACTATAGTGGAAAGACTAAGTGGACAGACTAAAGCGGAAAGACTAAAGTGGACAGACTAAAGTGGACAGACTAAAGTGGAAAGAAGAAAGTGGAAAGACTAAAGTGGACAGACTATAGTGGGAAGACTGTAGCGGACAGAAAAAAGTGGAGACTATAGTGGAAAGACTAAAGTGGAAAGACTAAAGTGGACAGAGAATAGTGGAAAGACTAAAGTGGACGGACTATAGTGGAAAGACTAAAGTGGACAGACTAAAGTGGAAAGACTAAAGTGGAAAGACTAAAGTGGACAGACTATAGTGGAAAGACTATAGTGGAAAGACTGTAGTGGACAGAATAAAGTGGAGAGTATAGTGGAAAGACTAAAGTGGACAGAGAATAGTGGAAAGACTAAAGTGGACAGACTATAGTGGAAAGACTATAGTGGAGAGACTGTAGTGGACAGAATAAAGTGGAGACTATAGTGGAAAGACTATAGTGGAAAGACTAAAGTTGACAGAGAATAGTGGAAAGACTAAAGTGGACAGTCTAGAGTGGAAAGACTAAAGTGGACAGACTAAAGTGGAATGACTAAAATGGAAAGACTAAAGTGGACAGACTAAAGTGGACAGACTAAAGTGGAAAGAATAAAGTGGAAAGACTAAAGTGGACAGACTATGGTGGAAAGACTGTGGCGGACAGAAAAAAGTGGAGACTATAGTGGAAAGACTAAAGTGGAAAGACTAAAGTGGACAGAGAATAGCGGAAAGACTAAAGTGGACGGACTATAGTGGAAAGACTAAAGTGGACAGACTAAAGTGGAAAGACTAAAGTGGAAAGACTAAAGTGGACAGACTATAGTGGAAAGACTATAGTGGAAAGACTGTAGTGGACAGTATAAAGTGGAGAGTATATTGGAAAGACTAAAGTGGACAGAGAATAGTGGAAAGACTAAAGTGGACAGACTATAGTGGAAAGACTATAGTGGAGAGACTGTAGTGGACAGAATAAAGTGGAGACTATAGTGGAAAGACTAAAGTGGAAAGACTAAAGTGGACAGAGAATAGTGGAAAGACTAAAGTGGAAAGACTATAGTGGAAAGACTAAAGTGGACAGACTGAAGTGGAAAGACTATAGTGGAAAGACTAAAGTGGACAGAGAATAGTGGAAAGACTGTAGTGGACAGAATAAAGTGGAAAGACTAAAGTGGAAAGACTAAAGTGGACAGACTCTAGTGGAAAGACTAAGTTGACAGACTAAAGTGGAAACATTAAAGTAGACAGACTCTAATGGAAAGACTATTGTGGAAAGACTGTCGTGGACAGAATGAAGTGGAGACTATAGTGGAAAGACTAAAGTGGACACAGAATAGTGGAAAGACTAAAGTGGACAGTTTATAGTGGAAAGACTAAAGTGGACAGACTAAAGTGGAAAGACTAAAGTGGAAAGACTAAAGTGGACAGACTAAAGTGGAAAGACTAAAGTGGAAAGACTAAAGTGGACAGACTATAGTCTAAAGACTAAAGTGGACAGACTAAAGTGGAAAGACTAAAGTAGACAGACTCTAGTGGAAAGACTATTGTGGAAAGACTGTCGTGGACAGAATAAAGTGGAGACTATAGTGGAAAGACTAAAGTGGAAAGACTAAGTGGACAGACTAAAGTGGAAAGACTAAAGTGGACAGACTAAAGTGGAAAGACTAAAGTGGACAGACTATAGTGGAAAGACTATAGTGGAAAGACTGTAGTGGACAGAATAAAGTGGAGACTATAGTGGAAAGACTAAAGTGGACATACTAAAGTGGACAGACTCTAGTGGAAAGACTAAGTGGACAGACTAAAGCGGAAAGACTAAAGTGGAAAGACTAAAGTGGACAGACTATAGTCTAAAGACTAAAGTGGACAGACTAAAGTGGAAAGACTAAAGTGGAAACACTAAAGTTGACAGACTATAGTGGAAAGACTACAGTGGACAGACTAAAGTGGAAAGACTAAAGCGGAAAGACTAAAGTGGACAGAAGATAGTGGAAATGACTAAAGTGGAAAGACTAAAGTGGACAGACTAAAGTGGACAGACTAAAGTGGAAAGACTAAATTGGAAAGACTAAAGTGGACAGACTATAGTGGAAAGACTAAAATGGACAGACTATAGTGGAAAGACTAAAGTGGACAGACTATAGTGGAAAGACTAAAGTGGAAAGACTAAAGCGGAAAGACTAAAGTGGACAGAAGATAGTGGAAATGACTAAAGTGGAAAGACTAAAGTGGACAGACTAAAGTGGACAGACTAAAGTGGAAAGACTAAAGTGGAAAGACTAAAGTGGACAGACTATAGTGGAAAGACTATAGTGGAAAGACTGTAGTGGACAGAAAAAAGTGGAGACTATAGTGGAAAGACTAAAGTGGACAGAGAATAGTGGAAAGACTAAAGTGGATGGACTATAGTGGAAAGACTAAAGTGGACAGACTATAGGGGAAAGACGATAGTGGAGAGACTGTAGTGGACAGAATAAAGTGGAGACAATAGTGGAAAGACTAAAGTGGACAAAGAATAGTGGAAAGACTAAAGTGGAAAGACTAAAGTGGACAGACTATAGTGGAAAGACAATAGTGGAAAGACTGTAGTGGACAGAATAAAGTGGAGAGTATAGTGGAAAGACTAAAATGGACAGAGAATAGTGGAAAGACTAAAGTGGAAAGACTATAGTGGAAAGAATATAGTGGAAAGATTAAAGTGGAAAGACTAAAGTGGACAGAGAATAGTGGAAAGACTGTAGTGGACAGAATAAAGAGGAGACTGTAGTGGAAAGACTAAAGTGGAAAGACTAAAGTGGACAGACTATAGTGGAAAGACTATAGTGGAGAGACTGTAGTGGACAGAATAAAGTGGAGACTATGGTGGAAAGACTAAATAGGAAAAAGTAAATTGGACAGAGAATAGTCGAAAGACTGTAGTGGACAAAATAAAGTGGAAAGACTAAAGTGGAAAGACTAAAGTGGACAGACTATAGTGGAAAGACTATAGTGGAAAGACTGTAGTGGACAGAATAAAGTGGAGACTATAGTGGAAAGACTAAAGAGGACAGAGAATAGTGGAAAGACTAAAGTGGACAGTCTATAGTGGAAAGACTAAAGTGGACAGACTAAAGTGGAAAGCTTAAAGTGGAAAGACTAAAGTGGACAGACTATAGTGGAAAGACTATATTGGAAAGACTGTAGTGGACAGAATAAAGTGGAGACTATAGTGGAAAGACTAAAGTGGAAAGACTAAAGTGGAAAGACTAAAGTGGACAGACTATAGTGGAAAGACTAAAGTGGACAGACTATAGTGGAAAGACTAAAGTGGAAAGACTAAAGTGGAAAGACTGAAGTGGACAGAAGATAGTGGAAATGACTAAAGTGGAAAGACTAAAGTGGACAGACTAAAGTGGACAGACTAAAGTGGAAAGAATAAAGTGGAAAGACTAAAGTGGACAGACTATAGTGGAAAGACTGTAGCGGACAGAAAAAAGTGGAGACTATAGTGGAAAGACTAAAGTGGACAGAGAATAGTGGAAAGACTAAAGTGGACATACTATAGTGGAAAGACTAAAGTGGACAGTCTATAGTGGAAAGACTAAAGTGGACAGACTAAAGTGGAAAGACTAAAGTGGAAAGACTAAAGTGGACAGACTATAGTGGAAAGACTATAGTGGAAAGACTGTAGGGGACAGAATAAAGTGGAGACTATAGTGGAAAGGCTAAAGTGGAAAGACTATAGTGGAAAGACTAAAGTGGACAGACTATAGTGGAAAGACTAAAAGTGGACAGACTATAGTGGAAAGACTAAAGTGGACAGACTAAAGTGGAAAGACTGTAGTGGATAGAATAAAGTGGAGACTATAGTGGAAAGACAAAAGTGGACAGACTAAAGTGGACAGACTCTAGTGGAAAGACTAAAGTGGACATACTAAAGTGGACAGACTCTAGTGGAAAGACTAAGTGGACAGACTAAAGCGGAAAGACTAAAGTGGAAAGACTAAAGTGGACAGACTATAGTCTAAAGACTAAAGTGGACAGACTAAAGTGGAAAGACTAAAGTGGAAACACTAAATTTGACAGACTATAGTGGAAAGACTATAGTGGACAGACTAAAGTGGAAAGACTAAAGTGGAAAGACTAAAGTGGAAAGACTAAAGTGGACAGACTATAGTCTAAAGACTAAAGTGGACAGACTAAAGTGGAAAGACTAAAGTGGAAACATTAAAGTGGACAGACTCTAGTGGAAAGACTATTGTGGAAAGACTGTCGTGGACAAAATGAAGTGGAGACTATAGTGGAAAGACTAAAGTGGACACAGAATAGTGGAAGGACTAAAGTGGACAGTCTATAGTAGAAAGACTAAAGTGGACAGACTAAAGTGGAAAGACTAAAGTGGAAAGACTAAAGTGGACAGACTAAAGTGGAAAGACTAAAGTGGAAAGACTAAAGTGGACAGACTATAGTCTAAAGACTAAAGTGGACAGATTAAAGTGGAAAGACTAAAGTGGAAAGACTAAAGTGGACAGACTCTAGTGGAAAGACTATTGTGGAAAGACTGTCGCGGACAGAATGAAGTGGAGACTATAGTGGAAAGACTAAAGTGGACACAGAATAGTGGAAAGACTAAAGTGGACAGTCTATAGTGGAAAGACTAAAGTGGACAGACTAAAGTGGAAAGACTAAAGTTGAAAGACTAAAGTGGACAGACTATAGTGGAAAGACTAAAGTGGACACATAATAGTGGAAAGACTAAAGTGGACAGTCTATAGTGGAAAGACTAAAGTGGACAGACTAAAGTGGAAAGAAAAGTGGAAAGACTAAAGTGGACGGACTATAGTGGAAAGACTAAAGTGGACAGACTATAGTGGAAAGACTAAAGTGGACAGACTATAGTGGAAAGACTAAAGTGGACAGACTAAAGTGGAAAGACTAAAGTGGAAACACTAGAGTGGACAGAAGATAGTGGAAATGATTAAAGTGGAAAGACTAAAGTGGACAGACTAAAGTGGACAGACTAAAGTGGAAAGACTAAAGTGGACAGACTAAAGCGGAAAGACTAAAGTGGAAAGACCAAAGTGGACAGACTATAGTGGAAAGACTAAAGTGGACAGACTAAAGTGGAAAGACTAAAGTGGAAAGACTAAAGTGGAGAGACTGTAGTGGAAAGACTAAAGTGGACAGACTATAGTGGAAAGACTAAAGTAGACAGACTAAAGTGGAAAGAGTTAAGTGGAAAGACTAAAGTGGACAGACTATAGTGGAAAGACTATAGTGGAAAGACTGTAGTGGACAGAATAAAGTGGAGACTATAGTGTAAAGACTAAAGTGAACACAGCATAGTGGAAAGACTAAAGTGGACAGTCTATAGTGGAAAGACTAAAGTGGACAAACTAAAGTGGAAAGACTAAAGTGGACAGACTAAAGTGGAAAGACTAAAGTGGACACAGAAAAGTGGAAAGACTAAAGTGGACAGTCTATAGTGGAAAGACTAAAGTGGACAGACTAAAGTGGAAAGACTAAATTGGAAAGACTAAAGTGGACAGACTATAGTGGAAAGACTAAAGTGGACAGACTACAGTGGAAAGACTAAAGTGGACATTCTAAAGTGGAAAGACTAAAGTGGAAAAACTAAAGTGGACAGAAGATAGTGGAAATGACTAAAGTGGAAAGACTAAAGTGGACAGACTAAAGTGGACAGACTAAAGTGGACAGACTAAAGTGGAAAGACTAAAGTGGACAGATTCTAGTGGAAAGACTGAAGCGGAAAGACTAAAGTGGAAAGACTAGAGAGTAGTGGAAAGATTAAAGTGGACAGACTATAGTGGAAAGACTATATTGGAAAGACTGTAGTGGACAGAATAAAGTGGAGACTATAGTGGAAAGACTAAACTGGACATACTATAGTGGAAAGACTAAAGTGGACAGACTAAAGTGGAAAGACTAAAGTGGAAATACTAAAGTGGACAGACTATAGTGGAAAGACTATAGTGGAAAGACTAAGTGGACAGACTAAAGCGGAAAGACTAAAGTGGAAAGACTAAAGTGGACAGACTATAGTGGAAAGACTGAAGTGGACAGACTAAAGTGGAAAGACTAAAGTGGAAAGACTGAAGTGGACAGACTCTAGTGGAGAGGCTGTAGTGGACAGAATAAAGTGGAGACTATAGTGGGAAGACTAAAGTTGACAGAGAATAGTGGAAAGACTAAAGTGGACAGTCTATAGTGGAAAGACTAAAGTGGACAGACTAAAGTGGAAAGACTAAAGTAGAAAGACTAAAGTGGACAGACTATAGTGGAAAGACTATAGTGGAAAGACTGTAGGGGACAGAATAAAGTGGAGACTATAGTGGAAAGGCTAAAGTGGAAAGACTATAGTGGAAAGACTAAAGTGGACAGACTATAGTGGAAAGACTAAAAGTGGACAGACTATAGTGGAAAGACTAAAGTGGACAGACTAAAGTGGAAAGACTGTAGTGGACAGAATAAAGTGGAGACTATAGTGGAAAGACTAAAGTGGACAGACTAAAGTGGACAGACTCTAGTGGAAAGACTAAGTGGACAGACTAAAGCGGAAAGACTAAGTGGAAAGACTAAAGTGGACAGACTATAGTGGAAAGACTAAAATGGACAGACTAAAGTGGAAAGACTAAAGTGGAAACACTAAAGTGGACAGACTATAGTGGAAAGGCTATAGTGGAAAGACTAAGTGGACAGACTAAAGCGGAAAGACTAAAGTGGAAAGACTAAAGGGGACAGACTATAGTGGAAAGACTAAAGTGGACAGACTAAAGTGGACAGACTAAAGTGGAAAGACTAAAGTGGACAGACAAAAATGGAAAGACTAAAGTGGAAAGACCAAAGTGGACAGACTATAGTGGAAAGACTAAAGTGGACAGACTAAAGTGGAAAGACTAAAGTGGAACGACTAAAGTGGAGAGACTGTAGTGGAAAGACTAAAGTGGACAGACTATAGTGGAAAGACTAAAGTAGACAGACTAAAGTGGAAAGAGTAAAGTGGAAAGACTAAAGTGGACAGACTATAGTGGAAAGACTATAGTGGAAAGACTGTAGTGGAAAGAATAAAGTGGAGACTCTAGTGGAAAGACTAAAGTGGACAGAGAATAGTGGAAATGACTAAAGTGGACAGACTATAGTGGAAAGACTATAATGGAAAGACTGTATTGGACAGAATAAAGTGGAGACTATAGTGGAAAGACTAAAGTGGACAGAGAATAGTGGAAAGACTAAAGTGGAAAGACTGTAGTGGACAGAATAAAGTGGAGACTATAGTGGAAAAACTAAAGTGGAAAGACTAAAGTGGACAGACTATTGTGGAAAGACTGAAGTGGAAAGACTAAGTGGACAGACTAAAGTGGAAAGACTATAGTGGAAAGACTAAAGTGGACAGACTACAGTGGAAAGACTAAAGTGGACAAACTGAAGTGGAAAAACTAAAGTGGAAAGACTAAAGTGGACAGACTATTGTGGAAAGACTGAAGTGGAAAGACTAAGTGGACAGACTAAAGTGGAAAGACTATAGCGGAAAGACTAAAGTGGACAGACTATAGTGGAAAGACTAAAGTGGACAAACTGAAGTTGAAAGACTATAGTGGAAAGACTAAAGTGGAAAGACTAAAGTGGACAGACTATAGTGGAAAGACTGAAGTGGAAAGACTCATTGGACAAACTAAAGTGTACACACTGAAGTGGAGAGAATAAAGTGGAAAGACTAAAGTGGAAAGACTCAAGTGGACAGACTATAGTGGAAAGACTAAAGTGGACAGACTAAAGTGGAAAGACTATAGTGGAAAGACTAAAGTGGAAAGACTAAAGTGGACAGACTATAGTGGAAAGACTATAGTGGAAAGACTGTAGTGGACAGAATAAAGTGGAAAGACTAAAGTGGACAGACTATAGTGGAAAGACTATAGTGGAAAGACTGTAGCGGACAGAAAAAAGTGGAGACTATAGTGGAAAGACTAAAGTGGACAGAGAATAGTGGAAAGACTAAAGTGGACATACTATAGTGGAAAGACTAAAGTGGACAGTCTATAGTGGAAAGACTAAAGTGGACAGACTAAAGTGGAAAGACTAAAGTGGAAAGACTAAAGTGGACAGACTATAGTGGAAAGACTATAGTATAAAGACTGTAGGGGACAGAATAAAGTGGAGACTATAGTGGAAAGGCTAAAGTGGAAAGACTATAGTGGAAAGACTAAAGTGGACAGACTATAGTGGAAAGACTAAAAGTGGACAGACTATAGTGGAAAGACTAAGTGGACAGACTAAAGCGGAAAGACTAAAGTGGAAAGACTAAAGTGGACAGACTATAGTCTAAAGACTAAAGTGGACAGACTAAAGTGGAAAGACTAAAGTGGAAACACTAAATTTGACAGACTATAGTGGAAAGACTATAGTGGACAGACTAAAGTGGAAAGACTAAAGTGGAAAGACTAAAGTGGAAAGACTAAAGTGGACAGACTATAGTCTAAAGACTAAAGTGGACAGACTAAAGTGGAAAGACTAAAGTGGAAACATTAAAGTGGACAGACTCTAGTGGAAAGACTATTGTGGAAAGACTGTCGTGGACAGAATGAAGTGGAGACTATAGTGGAAAGACTAAAGTGGACACAGAATAGTGGAAGGACTAAAGTGGACAGTCTATAGTAGAAAGACTAAAGTGGACAGACTAAAGTGGAAAGACTAAAGTGGAAAGACTAAAGTGGACAGACTAAAGTGGAAAGACTAAAGTGGAAAGACTAAAGTGGACAGACTATAGTCTAAAGACTAAAGTGGACAGATTAAAGTGGAAAGACTAAAGTGGAAAGACTAAAGTGGACAGACTCTAGTGGAAAGACTATTGTGGAAAGACTGTCGTGGACAGAATGAAGTGGAGACTATAGTGGAAAGACTAAAGTGGACACAGAATAGTGGAAAGACTAAAGTGGACAGTCTATAGTGGAAAGACTAAAGTGGACAGACTAAAGTGGAAAGACTAAAGTGGAAAGACTAAAGTGGACAGACTATAGTGGAAAGACTAAAGTGGACACATAATAGTGGAAAGACTAAAGTGGACAGTCTATAGTGGAAAGACTAAAGTGGACAGACTAAAGTGGAAAGAAAAGTGGAAAGACTAAAGTGGACGGACTATAGTGGAAAGACTAAAGTGGACAGACTATAGTGGAAAGACTAAAGTGGACAGACTATAGTGGAAAGACTAAAGTGGACAGACTAAAGTGGAAAGACTAAAGTGGAAACACTAGAGTGGACAGAAGATAGTGGAAATGATTAAAGTGGAAAGACTAAAGTGGACAGACTAAAGTGGACAGACTAAAGTGGAAAGACTAAAGTGGACAGACTAAAGCGGAAAGACTAAAGTGGAAAGACCAAAGTGGAGAGACTATAGTGGAAAGACTAAAGTGGACAGACTAAAGTGGAAAGACTAAAGTGGAAAGACTAAAGTGGAGAGACTGTAGTGGAAAGACTAAAGTGGACAGACTATAGTGGAAAGACTAAAGTAGACAGACTAAAGTGGAAAGAGTTAAGTGGAAAGACTAAAGTGGACAGACTATAGTGGAAAGACTATAGTGGAAAGACTGTAGTGGACAGAATAAAGTGGAGACTATAGTGTAAAGACTAAAGTGGACACAGCATAGTGGAAAGACTAAAGTGGACAGTCTATAGTGGAAAGACTAAAGTGGACAAACTAAAGTGGAAAGACTAAAGTGGACAGACTAAAGTGGAAAGACTAAAGTGGACACAGAAAAGTGGAAAGACTAAAGTGGACAGTCTATAGTGGAAAGACTAAAGTGGACAGACTAAAGTGGAAAGACTAAATTGGAAAGACTAAAGTGGACAGACTATAGTGGAAAGACTAAAGTGGACAGACTACAGTGGAAAGACTAAAGTGGACATTCTAAAGTGGAAAGACTAAAGTGGAAAAACTAAAGTGGACAGAAGATAGTGGAAATGACTAAAGTGGAAAGACTAAAGTGGACAGACTAAAGTGGACAGACTAAAGTGGACAGACTAAAGTGGAAAGACTAAAGTGGACAGATTCTAGTGGAAAGACTGAAGCGGAAAGACTAAAGTGGAAAGACTAGAGAGTAGTGGAAAGACTAAAGTGGACAGACTATAGTGGAAAGACTATATTGGAAAGACTGTAGTGGACAGAATAAAGTGGAGACTATAGTGGAAAGACTAAACTGGACATACTATAGTGGAAAGACTAAAGTGGACAGACTAAAGTGGAAAGACTAAAGTGGAAATACTAAAGTGGACAGACTATAGTGGAAAGACTATAGTGGAAAGACTAAGTGGACAGACTAAAGCGGAAAGACTAAAGTGGAAAGACTAAAGTGGACAGACTATAGTGGAAAGACTGAAGTGGACAGACTAAAGTGGAAAGACTAAAGTGGAAAGACTGAAGTGGACAGACTCTAGTGGAGAGGCTGTAGTGGACAGAATAAAGTGGAGACTATAGTGGGAAGACTAAAGTTGACAGAGAATAGTGGAAAGACTAAAGTGGACAGTCTATAGTGGAAAGACTAAAGTGGACAGACTAAAGTGGAAAGACTAAAGTAGAAAGACTAAAGTGGACAGACTATAGTGGAAAGACTATAGTGGAAAGACTGTAGGGGACAGAATAAAGTGGAGACTATAGTGGAAAGGCTAAAGTGGAAAGACTATAGTGGAAAGACTAAAGTGGACAGACTATAGTGGAAAGACTAAAAGTGGACAGACTATAGTGGAAAGACTAAAGTGGACAGACTAAAGTGGAAAGACTGTAGTGGACAGAATAAAGTGGAGACTATAGTGGAAAGACTAAAGTGGACAGACTAAAGTGGACAGACTCTAGTGGAAAGACTAAGTGGACAGACTAAAGCGGAAAGACTAAGTGGAAAGACTAAAGTGGACAGACTATAGTGGAAAGACTAAAATGGACAGACTAAAGTGGAAAGACTAAAGTGGAAACACTAAAGTGGACAGACTATAGTGGAAAGACTATAGTGGAAAGACTAAGTGGACAGACTAAAGCGGAAAGACTAAAGTGGAAAGACTAAAGGGGACAGACTATAGTGGAAAGAGTAAAGTGGAAAGACTAAAGTGGACAGACTATAGTGGAAAGACTATAGTGGAAAGACTGTAGTGGAAAGAATAAAGTGGAGACTCTAGTGGAAAGACTAAAGTGGACAGAGAATAGTGGAAATGACTAAAGTGGACAGACTATAGTGGAAAGACTATAATGGAAAGACTGTATTGGACAGAATAAAGTGGAGACTATAGTGGAAAGACTAAAGTGGACAGAGAATAGTGGAAAGACTAAAGTGGAAAGACTGTAGTGGACAGAATAAAGTGGAGACTATAGTGGAAAAACTAAAGTGGAAAGACTAAAGTGGACAGACTATTGTGGAAAGACTGAAGTGGAAAGACTAAGTGGACAGACTAAAGTGGAAAGACTATAGTGGAAAGACTAAAGTGGACAGACTACAGTGGAAAGACTAAAGTGGACAAACTGAAGTGGAAAAACTAAAGTGGAAAGACTAAAGTGGACAGACTATTGTGGAAAGACTGAAGTGGAAAGACTAAGTGGACAGACTAAAGTGGAAAGACTATAGTGGAAAGACTAAAGTGGACAGACTATAGTGGAAAGACTAAAGTGGACAAACTGAAGTTGAAAGACTATAGTGGAAAGACTAAAGTGGAAAGACTAAAGTGGACAGACTATAGTGGAAAGACTGAAGTGGAAAGACTCATTGGACAAACTAAAGTGTACACACTGAAGTGGAGAGAATAAAGTGGAAAGACTAAAGTGGAAAGACTCAAGTGGACAGACTATAGTGGAAAGACTAAAGTGGACAGACTAAAGTGGAAAGACTATAGTGGAAAGACTAAAGTGGAAAGACTAAAGTGGACAGACTATAGTGGAAAGACTATAGTGGAAAGACTGTAGTGGACAGAATAAAGTGGAAAGACTAAAGTGGACAGACTATAGTGGAAAGACTATAGTGGAAAGACTGTAGCGGACAGAAAAAAGTGGAGACTATAGTGGAAAGACTAAAGTGGACAGAGAATAGTGGAAAGACTAAAGTGGACATACTATAGTGGAAAGACTAAAGTGGACAGTCTATAGTGGAAAGACTAAAGTGGACAGACTAAAGTGGAAAGACTAAAGTGGAAAGACTTAAGTGGACAGACTATAGTGGAAAGACTATAGTATAAAGACTGTAGGGGACAGAATAAAGTGGAGACTATAGTGGAAAGGCTAAAGTGGAAAGACTATAGTGGAAAGACTAAAGTGGACAGACTATAGTGGAAAGACTAAAAGTGGACAGACTATAGTGGAAAGACTAAAGTGGACAGACTAAAGTGGAAAGACTGTAGTGGATAGAATAAAGTGGAGACTATAGTGGAAAGACAAAAGTGGACAGACTAAAGTGGACAGACTCTAGTGGAAAGACTAAAGTGGACATACTAAAGTGGACAGACTCTAGTGGAAAGACTAAGTGGACAGACTAAAGCGGAAAGACTAAAGTGGAAAGACTAAAGTGGACAGACTATAGTCTAAAGACTAAAGTGGACAGACTAAAGTGGAAAGACTAAAGTGGAAACACTAAATTTGACAGACTATAGTGGAAAGACTATAGTGGACAGACTAAAGTGGAAAGACTAAAGTGGAAAGACTAAAGTGGAAAGACTAAAGTGGACAGACTATAGTCTAAAGACTAAAGTGGACAGACTAAAGTGGAAAGACTAAAGTGGAAACATTAAAGTGGACAGACTCTAGTGGAAAGACTATTGTGGAAAGACTGTCGTGGACAGAATGAAGTGGAGACTATAGTGGAAAGACTAAAGTGGACACAGAATATTGGAAGGACTAAAGTGGACAGTCTATAGTAGAAAGACTAAAGTGGACAGACTAAAGTGGAAAGACTAAAGTGGAAAGACTAAAGTGGACAGACTAAAGTGGAAAGACTAAAGTGGAAAGACTAAAGTGGACAGACTATAGTCTAAAGACTAAAGTGGACAGATTAAAGTGGAAAGACTAAAGTGGAAAGACTAAAGTGGACAGACTCTAGTGGAAAGACTATTGTGGAAAGACTGTCGTGGACAGAATGAAGTGGAGACTATAGTGGAAAGACTAAAGTGGACACAGAATAGTGGAAAGACTAAAGTGGACAGTCTATAGTGGAAAGACTAAAGTGGACAGACTAAAGTGGAAAGACTAAAGTGGAAAGACTAAAGTGGACAGACTATAGTGGAAAGACTAAAGTGGACACATAATAGTGGAAAGACTAAAGTGGACAGTCTATAGTGGAAAGACTAAAGTGGACAGACTAAAGTGGAAAGAAAAGTGGAAAGACTAAAGTGGACGGACTATAGTGGAAAGACTAAAGTGGACAGACTATAGTGGAAAGACTAAAGTGGACAGACTATAGTGGAAAGACTAAAGTGGACAGACTAAAGTGGAAAGACTAAAGTGGAAACACTAAAGTGGACAGAAGATAGTGGAAATGATTAAAGTGGAAAGACTAAAGTGGACAGACTAAAGTGGACAGACTAAAGTGGAAAGACTATAGTGGACAGACTAAAGCGGAAAGACTAAAGTGGAAAGACCAAAGTGGACAGACTATAGTGGAAAGACTAAAGTGGACAGACTAAAGTGGAAAGACTAAAGTGGAAAGACTAAAGTGGAGAGACTGTAGTGGAAAGACTAAAGTGGACAGACTATAGTGGAAAGACTAAAGTAGACAGACTAAAGTGGAAAGAGTTAAGTGGAAAGACTAAAGTGGACAGACTATAGTGGAAAGACTATAGTGGAAAGACTGTAGTGGACAGAATAAAGTGGAGACTATAGTGTAAAGACTAAAGTGGACACAGCATAGTGGAAAGACTAAAGTGGACAGTCTATAGTGGAAAGACTAAAGTGGACAAACTAAAGTGGAAAGACTAAAGTGGACAGACTAAAGTGGAAAGACTAAAGTGGACACAGAAAAGTGGAAAGACTAAAGTGGACAGTCTATAGTGGAAAGACTAAAGTGGACAGACTAAAGTGGAAAGACTAAATTGGAAAGACTAAAGTGGACAGACTATAGTGGAAAGACTACAGTGGACAGACTACAGTGGAAAGACTAAAGTGGACATTCTAAAGTGGAAAGACTAAAGTGGAAAAACTAAAGTGGACAGAAGATAGTGGAAATGACTAAAGTGGAAAGACTAAAGTGGACAGACTAAAGTGGACAGACTAAAGTGGAAAGACTAAAGTGGACAGATTCTAGTGGAAAGACTGAAGCGGAAAGACTAAAGTGGAAAGACTAGAGAGTAGTGGAAAGACTAAAGTGGACAGACTATAGTGGAAAGACTATATTGGAAAGACTGTAGTGGACAGAATAAAGTGGAGACTATAGTGGAAAGACTAAACTGGACATACTATAGTGGAAAGACTAAAGTGGACAGACTAAAGTGGAAAGACTAAAGTGGAAATACTAAAGTGGACAGACTATAGTGGAAAGACTATAGTGGAAAGACTAAGTGGACAGACTAAAGCGGAAAGACTAAAGTGGAAAGACTAAAGTGGACAGACTATAGTGGAAAGACTGAAGTGGACAGACTAAAGTGGAAAGACTAAAGTGGAAAGACTGAAGTGGACAGACTCTAGTGGAGAGGCTGTAGTGGACAGAATAAAGTGGAGACTATAGTGGAAAGACTAAAGTTGACAGAGAATAGTGGAAAGACTAAAGTGGACAGTCTATAGTGGAAAGACTAAAGTGGACAGACTAAAGTGGAAAGACTAAAGTGGAAAGACTAAAGTGGACAGACTATAGTGGAAAGACTATAGTGGAAAGACTGTAGGGGACAGAATAAAGTGGAGACTTTAGTGGAAAGGCTAAAGTGGAAAGACTATAGTGGAAAGACTAAAGTGGACAGACTATAGTGGAAAGACTAAAAGTGGACAGACTATAGTGGAAAGACTAAAGTGGACAGACTAAAGTGGAAAAACTGTAGTGGACAGAATAAAGTGGAGACTATAGTGGAAAGACTAAAGTGGACAGACTAAAGTGGACAGACTCTAGTGGAAAGACTAAGTGGACAGACTAAAGCGGAAAGACTAAGTGGAAAGACTAAAGTGGACAGACTATAGTGGAAAGACTAAAATGGACAGACTAAAGTGGAAAGACTAAAGTGGAAACACTAAAGTGGACAGACTATAGTGGAAAGACTATAGTGGAAAGACTAAGTGGACAGACTAAAGCGGAAAGACTAAAGTGGAAAGACTAAAGGGGACAGACTATAGTGGAAAGACTAAAGTGGACAGACTAAAGTGGACAGACTAAAGTGGAAAGACTAAAGTGGACAGACAAAAATGGAAAGACTAAAGTGGAAAGACCAAAGTGGACAGACTATAGTGGAAAGACTAAAGTGGACAGACTAAAGTGGAAAGACTAAAGTGGAAAGACTAAAGTGGAGAGACTGTAGTGGAAAGACTAAAGTGGACAGACTATAGTGGAAAGACTAAAGTAGACAGACTAAAGTGGAAAGAGTAAAGTGGAAAGACTAAAGTGGACAGACTATAGTGGAAAGACTATAGTGGAAAGACTGTAGTGGAAAGAATAAAGTGGAGACTCTAGTGGAAAGACTAAAGTGGACAGAGAATAGTGGAAATGACTAAAGTGGACAGACTATAGTGGAAAGACTATAATGGAAAGACTGTATTGGACAGAGTAAAGTGGAGACTATAGTGGAAAGACTAAAGTGGACAGAGAATAGTGGAAAGACTAAAGTGGAAAGACTGTAGTGGACAGAATAAAGTGGAGACTATAGTGGAAAAACTAAAGTGGAAAGACTAAAGTGGACAGACTATTGTGGAAAGACTGAAGTGGAAAGACTAAGTGGACAGACTAAAGTGGAAAGACTATAGTGGAAAGACTAAAGTGGACAGACTATAGTGGAAAGACTAAAGTGGACAAACTGAAGTGGAAAAACTAAAGTGGAAAGACTAAAGTGGACAGACTATTGTGGAAAGACTGAAGTGGAAAGACTAAGTGGACAGACTAAAGTGGAAAGACTATAGTGGAAAGACTAAAGTGGACAGACTATAGTGGAAAGACTAAAGTGGACAAACTGAAGTTGAAAGACTATAGTGGAAAGACTAAAGTGGAAAGACTAAAGTGGACAGACTATAGTGGAAAGACTGAAGTGGAAAGACTCATTGGACAAATTAAAGTGTACACACTGAAGTGGAGAGAATAAAGTGGAAAGACTAAAGTGGAAAGACTCAAGTGGACAGACTATAGTGGAAAGACTAAAGTGGACAGACTAAAGTGGAAAGACTATAGTGGAAAGACTAAAGTGGAAAGACTAAAGTGGACAGACTATAGTGGAAAGACTATAGTGGAAAGACTGTAGTGGACAGAATAAAGTGGAGACTATAGTGGACAGACTAAAGTGGAAAGACTAAAGTGGACAGACTATAGTGGAAAGACTGAAGTGGACAGACTAAAGTGGAAAAACTAAATTGGAAAGACTAAGGTGGACAGACTATAGTGGAAAGACTGTAGTGGACAGAATAAAGTGGAGACTATAGTGGAAAGACTAAAGTGGACAGAGAATAGTGGAAAGACTAAAGTGGAAAGACTATAGTGGAAAGACTATAATGGAAAGACTGTAGTGGAAAGAATAAAGTGGAGACTATAGTGGAAAGACTAAAGTGGAAAGACTAAAGTGGACAGACTATAGTTGAAAGACTATAGTGGAAAGACTGTCGTGGACTGAATAAAGTGGAGACTATAGTGGAAAGACTAAAGTGGACAGAGAATAGTGGAAAGACTAAAGTGGACAGACTGTAGTGGAAAGACTATAGTGGAAAGACTGTAGTGGAAAGACTAAAGTGGACAGACTATAGTGGAAAGACTAAAGTGGACAGACTAAAGTAGAAAGACTAAAGTGGACAGACTAAAGTGGAAAGACTAAAGTGGACAGACTAAAGTGGAAAGACTAAAGTGGACACAGAAAAGTGGAAAGACTAAAGTGGACAGTCTATAGTGGAAAGACTAAAGTGGACAGACTAAAGTGGAAAGACTAAACTGGAAAGACTAAAGTGGACAGACTATAGTGGAAAGACTAAAGTGGACAGACTATAGTGGAAAGACTAAAGTGGACAGACTATAGTGGAAAGACTAAAGTGGAAAGACTAAAGTGGACAGAAGATAGTGGAAATGACTAAAGTGGAAAGACTAAAGTGGACAGACTAAAGTGGATAGACTAAAGTGGAAAGACTAAAGTGGAAAGACTAAAGTGAACAGACTATAGTGGAAAGACTATAGTGGAAAGACTAAAGTGGACAGAGAATAGTGGAAAGACTAAAGTGGACAGTCTATAGTGGAAAGACTAAAGTGGACAGACTAAAGCGGAAAGCTTAAAGTGGAAAGACTAAAGTGGACAGACTATAGTGGAAAGACTAAAGTGGAAAGACTGTAGTGGACAGAATAAAGTGGACAGACGATAGTGGAAAGGCTAAAGTGGACAGACTATAGTGGAAAGACTAAAGTGGAAAGACTAAAGTGGACAGAAGATAGTGGAAATGACTAAAGTGGAAAGACTAAAGTGGACAGACTAAAGTGGACAGACTAAAGTGGAAAGACTAAAGTGGAAAGACTAAAGTGAACAGACTATAGTGGAAAGACTATAGTGGAAAGACTGTAGCGGACAGAAAAAAGTGGAGACTATAGTGGAAAGACTAAAGTGGAAAGACTAAAGTGGACAGAGAATAGTGGAAAGACTAAAGTGGACAGACTATAGTGGAAAGACTAAAGTGGACAGACTGAAGTGGAAAGACTATAGTGGAAAGACTAAAGTGGACAGAGAATAGTGGAAAGACTATGTGGAAAGACTGTAGTGGACAGAATAAAGTGGAGACTATAGTGGAAAGACTAAAGTGGAAAGACTAAGTGGACAGACTAAAGTGGAAAGACTAAAGTGGACAGACTAAAGTGGAAAGACTAAAGTGGACAGACTATAGTGGAAAGACTATAGTGGAAAGACTGTAGTGGACAGAATAAAGTGGAGACTATAGTGGAAAGACTAAAGTGGACATACTAAAGTGGACAGACTCTAGTGGAAAGACTAAGTGGACAGATTAAAGTGGAAAGACTAAAGTGGAAAGACTAAAGTGGACAGACTATAGTTGAAAGACTATAGTGGAAAGACTGTCGTGGACTGAATAAAGTGGAGACTATAGTGGAAAGACTAAAGTGGACAGAGAATAGTGGAAAGACTAAAGTGGACAGACTGTAGTGGAAAGACTATAGTGGAAAGACTGTAGTGGAAAGACTAAAGTGGACAGACTATAGTGGGAAGACTAAAGTGGACAGACTAAAGTGGAAAGACTAAAGTGGACAGACTAAAGTGGAAAGACTAAAGCGGAAAGACTAAAGTGGACAGAAGATAGTGGAAATGACTAAAGTGGAAAGACTAAAGTGGAAAGACTATAGTGGAAAGACTAAAGTGGAAAGACTAAAGCGGAAAGACTAAAGTGGACAGAAGATAGTGGAAATGACTAAAGTGGAAAGACTAAAGTGGACAGACTAAAGTGGAAAGACTAAAGTGGAAAGACTAAAGAGGAAAGACTAAAGTGGACAGACTATAGTGGAAAGACTATAGTGGAAAGACTGTAGTGGACAGAAAAAAGTGGAGACTGTAGTGGAAAGACTAAAGTGGAAAGACTAAAGTGGACAGAGAATAGTGGAAAGACTAAAGTGGACGGACTATAGTGGAAAGACTAAAGTGGACAGACTAAAGTGGAAAGACTAAAGTGGAAAGACTAAAGTGGACAGACTATAGGGGAAAGACTATAGTGGAGAGACTGTAGTGGACAGAATAAAGTGGAGAGTATAGTGGAAAGACTAAAGTGGACAGAGAATAGTGGAAAGACTAAAGTGGACAGACTATAGTGGAAAGACTAAAGTGGAAAGACTAAAGCGGAAAGACTAAAGTGGACAGAAGATAGTGGAAATGACTAAAGTGGAAAGACTAAAGTGGACAGACTAAAGTGGACAGACTAAAGTGGAA
The DNA here is from genome assembly GCA_030848855.1 of Branchinecta sandiegonensis. Taxonomy (NCBI): domain Eukaryota; kingdom Metazoa; phylum Arthropoda; class Branchiopoda; order Anostraca; family Branchinectidae; genus Branchinecta; species Branchinecta sandiegonensis. Next base: position 188,850 of record JAUPMV010000077.1, read on the forward strand.
AGACTAAAGTGGAAAGACTAAAGTTGACAGACTATAGTGGAAAGACTATAGTGGAAAGATTGTAGTGGACAGAAAAAAGTGGAGACTGTAGTGGAAAGACTAAAGTGGAAAGACTAAAGTGGACAGAGAATAGTGGAAAGACTAAAGTGGACGGACTATAGTGGAAAGACTAAAGTGGACAGACTAAAGTGGAAAGACTAAAGTGGAAAGACTAAAGTGGACAGACTATAGTGGAAAGACTATAGTGGAGAGACTATAGTGGAAAGACTGTAGTGGACAGAATAAAGTGGAGACTATAGTGGAAAGACTAAAGTGGAAAGACTAAAGTGGACAGTCTATAGTGGAAAGACTGAAGTGGGCAGACTAAAGTGGAAAAACTAAATTGGAAACACTAAAGTGGACAGACTATAGTGGAAAGACTAAGTGGACAGACTAAAGCGGAAAGACTAAAGTGGAAAGACTAAAGTGGACAGACTACAGTGGAAAGACTAAAGTGGAAAGACTAAAGTGGACAGACTATAGTGGAAATACTATAGTGGAAAGACTATAGTGGACAGAATAAAGTGGAGACTATAGTGGAAAGACTAAAGTGGACAGAGAATAGTGGAAAGACTAAAGTGGACAGTCTATAGTGGAAAGACTAAAGTGGACAGACTAAAGCGGAAAGCTTAAAGTGGAAAGACTAAAGTGGACAGACTATAGTGGAAAGACTAAAGTGGAAAGACTGTAGTGGACAGAATAAAGTGGACAGACTATAGTGGAAAGGCTAAAGTGGACAGACTATAGTGGAAAGACTAAAGTGGAAAGACTAAAGTGGACAGAAGATAGTGGAAATGACTAAAGTGGAAAGACTAAAGTGGACAGACTAAAGTGGACAGACTAAAGTGGAAAGACTAAAGTGGAAAGACTAAAGTGGACAGACTATAGTGGAAAGACTATAGTGGAAAGACTGTAGCGGACAGAAAAAAGTGGAGACTATAGTGGAAAGACTAAAGTGGAAAGACTAAAGTGGACAGAGAATAGTGGAAAGACTAAAGTGGACGGACTATAGTGGAAAGACTAAAGTGGACAGACTGAAGTGGAAAGACTAAAGTGGAAAGACTAAAGTGGACAGACTATAGTGGAAAGACTATAGTGGAAAGACTGTAGTGGACAGAATAAAGTGGAGAGTATGGTGGAAAGACTAAAGTGGACAGAGAATAGTGGAAAGACTAAAGTGGACAGACTATAGTGGAAAGACTAAAGTGGACAGACTGAAGTGGAAAGACTAAAGTGGACAGAAGATAGTGGAAATGACTAAAGTGGAAAGACTAAAGTGGACAGACTAAAGTGGACAGACTAAAGTGGAAAGACTAAAGTGGAAAGACTAAAGTGGACAGACTATAGTGGAAAGACTATAGTGGAGAGACTGTAGTGGACAGAATAAAGTGGAGACTATAGTGGACAGACTAAAGTGGAAAGACTAATGTGGACAGAGAATAGTGGAAAGACTAAAGTGGACAGACTATAGTGGAAAGACTAAAGTGGACAGACTGAAGTGGAAAGACTATAGTGGAAAGACTAAAGTGGACAGAGAATAGTGGAAAGACTAAGTGGAAAGACTGTAGTGGACAGAATAAAGTGGAGACTATAGTGGAAAGACTAAAGTGGAAAGACTAAGTGGACAGACTAAAGTGGAAAGACTAAAGTGGACAGACTAAAGTGGAAAGACTAAAGTGGACAGACTATAGTGGAAAGACTATAGTGGAAAGACTGTAGTGGACAGAATAAAGTGGAGACTATAGTGGAAAAACTAAAGTGGACATACTAAAGTGGACAGACTCTAGTGGAAAGACTAAGTGGACAGACTAAAGCGGAAAGACTAAAGTGGAAAGACTAAAGTGGACAGACTATAGTCTAAAGACTAAAGTGGAAAGACTAAAGTGGAAACACTAAAGTTGACAGACGATACTGGAAAGACTATAGTGAACAGACTAAAGTGGAAAGACTAAAGTGGAAACATTAAAGTGGACAGACTATAGTGGAAAGACTAACGTGGACAGACTAAAGTGGAAAGACTAAAGTGGAAAGACTAAAGTGGACAGACTATAGTGGAAAGACTATATTGGAAAGACTGTAGTGGACAGAATAAAGTGGAGACTATAGTGGAAAGACTAAAGTGGACAGAGAATAGTGGAAAGACTAAAGTGGACAGTCTATAGTGGAAAGACTAAAGTGGACAGACTAAAGTGGAATGACTAAAGTGGAAAGAATAAAGTGGACAGACTATAGTGGAAAGACTATAGTGGAAAGACTGCAGATGACAGAATAAAGTGGAGACTATAGTGGAAAGACTAAAGTGGAAAGACTAAAGTGGAAAGACTAAAGTGGACAGACTATAGTCTAAAGACTAAAGTGGACAGACTAAAGTGGAAAGACTAAAGTGGAAACATTAAAGTGGACAGACTATAGTGGAAAGACTAAAGTGGACAGACTAAAGTGGAAAGACTAAAGTGGAAAGACTAAAGTGGACAGACTATAGTGGAAAGACTATAGTGGAAAGACTGTAGTGGACAGAATAAAGTGGAGACTATAGTGGAAAGACTAAAGTGGACAGAGAATAGTGGAAAGACTAAAGTGGACAGTCTATAGTGGAAAGACTAAAGTGGACAGACTAAAGTGGAAAGACTAAAGTGGAAAGAACAAAGTGGACAGACTATAGTGGAAAGACTATAGTGGAAAGACTGTAGTGGACAGAATAAAGTGGAGACTATAGTGGAAAGACTAAAGTGGAAAGACTAAAGTGGAAAGACTAAAGTGGACAGACTATAGTGGAAAGACTAAAGTGGACAGACTAAAGTGGAAAGACTAAAGTGGACAGACTAAAGTGGACAGACTAAAGTGGAAAGACTAAAGTGGAAAAACTAAAGTGGACAGACTATAGTGGAAAGACTATAGTGGAAAGACTGCAGTGGACAGAAAAAAGTGGAGACTATAGTGGAAAGACTAAAGTGGAAAGACTAAAGTGGACAGAGAATAGTGGAAAGACTAAAGTGGACGGACTATAGTGGAAAGACTAAAGTGGACAGACTAAAGTGGAAAGACTAAAGTGGAAAGACTAAAGTGGACAGACTATAGGGGAAAGACTATAGTGGAGAGACTGTAGTGGACAGAATAAAGTGGAGACTATAGTGGAAAGACTAAAGTGGAAAGACTAAATTGGACAGAGAATAGTGGAAAGACTGTAGTGGACAGAATAAAGAGGAGACTATAGTGGAAAGACTAAAGTGGAAAGACTAAATTGGACAGAGAATAGTGGAAAGACTGTAGTGGACAGAATAAAGAGGAGACTATAGTGGAAAGACTAAAGTGGAAAGACTAAAGTTGACAGACTATAGTTGAAAGACTATAGTGGAAAGACTGTAGTGGACAGAATAAAGTGGAGGCCATAGTGGAAAGACTAAAGTGGACAGAGAATAGTGGAAAGACTATAGTGGACAGACTATAGTGGAAAGACTATAGTGGAAAGACTGTAGTGGACAGAATAAAGTGGAGACTATAGTGGAAAGACTAAAGTGGAAAGACTAATGTGGACAGACTATAGTGGAAAGACTGAAGTGGACAGACTAAAGTGGAAAAACTAAATTGGAAACACTAAAGTGGACAGACTATAGTGGAAAGACTGTAGTGGACAGAATAAAGTGGAGACTATAGTGGAAAGACTAAAGTGGAGACTATAGTGGAAAGACTGAAGTGGACAGACTAAAGTGGAAAAACTAAATTGGAAACACTAAAGTGGACAGACTATAGTGGAAAGACTATAGTGGAAAGACTGTAGTGGACAGAATAAAGTGGAGACTATAGTGGAAAGACTAAGTTGACAGACTAAAGTGGAAAGACTAAAGTGGACAGACTAAAGTGGAAAGACTAAAGTGGACAGACTATAGTGGAAAGACTATAGTGGAAAGACTTTAGTGGACAGAATAAAGTGGAGACTATAGTGGAAAGACTAAAGTGGACACACTAAAGTGGACAGACTCTAGTGGAAAGACTAAGTGGACAGACTAAAGCGGAAAGACTAAAGTGGAAAGACTAAAGTGGACAGACTATAGTCTAAAGACTAAAGTGGACAGAATAAAGTGGAAAGACTAAAGTGGAAAGACTAAAGTGGACAGACTATAGTGGAAAGACTATAGTGGAAAGACTGTAGTGGACAGAATAAAGTGGAGACTATAGTGGAAAGACTAAAGTGGAAAGACTAAAGTGGACAGACTATAGTGGAAAGACTGAAGTGGACAGACTAAAGTGGAAAAACTAAATTGGAAAGACTAAAGTGGACAGACTAAAGTGGAAAGACTAAAGTTGAAAGACTAAAGTGGACAGACTATAGTGGAAAGACTATAGTGGAAAGACTTTAGTGGACAGAATAAAGTGGAGACTATAGTGGAAAGACTAAAGTGGACACACTAAAGTGGACAGACTCTAGTGGAAAGACTAAGTGGACAGACTAAAGCGGAAAGACTAAAGTGGAAAGACTAAAGTGGACAGACTATAGTCTAAAGACTAAAGTGGACAGAATAAAGTGGAAAGACTAAAGTGGAAAGACTAAAGTGGACAGACTATAGTGGAAAGACTATAGTGGAAAGACTGTAGTGGACAGAATAAAGTGGAGACTATAGTGGAAAGACTAAAGTGGAAAGACTAAAGTGGACAGACTATAGTGGAAAGACTGAAGTGGACAGACTAAAGTGGAAAAACTAAATTGGAAAGACTAAAGTGGACAGACTATAGTGGAAAGACTGTAGTGGACAGAATAAAGTGGAGACTATAGTGGAAAGACTAAAGTGGAAAGACTAAAGTGGACAAACTGAAGTGGAAAGACTATAGTGGAAAGACTAAAGTGGAAAGACTAAAGTTGACAGACTATAGTGGAAAGACTGAAGTGGAAAGACTCAGTGGACAAACTAAAGTGTACACACTGAAGTGGAAAGAATAAAGTGGAAAGACTAAAGTGGAAAGACTAAAGTGGAAAGACTCAAGTGGACAGACTATAGTGGAAAGACTAAAGTGGACAGACTAAAGTGGAAAGACTAAAGTGGAAAGACTAAAGTGGACGGACTATAGTGGAAAGACTATAGTGGAAAGACTAAAGTGGACAGACTAAAGTGGAAAGACTAAAGTGGACAGACGATAGTGGAAATGACTAAAGTGAAAAAACTAAAGTGGACAGACTAAAGTGGAAAGACTAAAGTGGACAGACTCTAGTGGAAAGACTAAGTGGACAGACTAAAGCGAAAAGACTAGGGTGGAAAGACTAAAGTGGACAGACTATATTGGAAAGACTGAAGTGGAAAGACTCAGTGGAAAGACTAAAGTGGACAGACAATAGTGGAAAGACTATAGTGGAGAGACTGTAGTGGACAGAATAAAGTGTAGACTATAGTGGAAAGACTAAAGTGGAAAGACTATAGTGGAAAGACTGAAGTGGAAAGACTAGTAGACAGACTAAAGTGTACACACTGAAGTGGACAGAATAAAGTGGAAAGACTAAAGTGGAAAGACTAAAGTGGGCAGATTATAGTGGAAAGACTAAAGTGGACAGACTATAGTGGAAAGACTATAGTGGAAAGACTGTAGTGGACAGAATAAAGTGGAGACTATAGTGGAAAGACTAAAGTGGACAGAGAATAGTGGAAAGACTAAAGTGGACAGTCTATAGTGGAAAGACTAAAGTGGACAGACTAAAGTGGAAAGACTAAAGTGGAAAGAACAAAGTGGACAGACTATAGTGGAAAGACTATAGTGGAAAGACTGTAGTGGACAGAATAAAGTGGAGACTATAGTGGAAAGACTAAAGTGGAAAGACTAAAGTGGAAAGACTAAAGTGGACAGACTATAGTGGAAAGACTAAAGTGGACAGACTAAAGTGGAAAGACTAAAGTGGACAGACTAAAGTGGACAGACTAAAGTGGAAAGACTAAAGTGGAAAAACTAAAGTGGACAGACTATAGTGGAAAGACTATAGTGGAAAGACTGCAGTGGACAGAAAAAAGTGGAGACTATAGTGGAAAGACTAAAGTGGAAAGACTAAAGTGGACAGAGAATAGTGGAAAGACTAAAGTGGACGGACTATAGTGGAAAGACTAAAGTGGACAGACTAAAGTGGAAAGACTAAAGTGGAAAGACTAAAGTGGACAGACTATAGGGGAAAGACTATAGTGGAGAGACTGTAGTGGACAGAATAAAGTGGAGACTATAGTGGAAAGACTAAAGTGGAAAGACTAAATTGGACAGAGAATAGTGGAAAGACTGTAGTGGACAGAATAAAGAGGAGACTATAGTGGAAAGACTAAAGTGGAAAGACTAAATTGGACAGAGAATAGTGGAAAGACTGTAGTGGACAGAATAAAGAGGAGACTATAGTGGAAAGACTAAAGTGGAAAGACTAAAGTTGACAGACTATAGTTGAAAGACTATAGTGGAAAGACTGTAGTGGACAGAATAAAGTGGAGGCCATAGTGGAAAGACTAAAGTGGACAGAGAATAGTGGAAAGACTATAGTGGACAGACTATAGTGGAAAGACTATAGTGGAAAGACTGTAGTGGACAGAATAAAGTGGAGACTATAGTGGAAAGACTAAAGTGGAAAGACTAATGTGGACAGACTATAGTGGAAAGACTGAAGTGGACAGACTAAAGTGGAAAAACTAAATTGGAAACACTAAAGTGGACAGACTATAGTGGAAAGACTGTAGTGGACAGAATAAAGTGGAGACTATAGTGGAAAGACTAAAGTGGAGACTATAGTGGAAAGACTAAAGTGGACAGAGAATAGTGGAAAGACTAAAGTGGACAGACTATAGTGGAAAGACTATAGTGGAAAGACTGTAGTGGACAGAATAAAGTGGAGACTATAGTGGAAAGACTAAGTTGACAGACTAAAGTGGAAAGACTAAAGTGGACAGACTAAAGTGGAAAGACTAAAGTGGACAGACTATAGTGGAAAGACTATAGTGGAAAGACTTTAGTGGACAGAATAAAGTGGAGACTATAGTGGAAAGACTAAAGTGGACACACTAAAGTGGACAGACTCTAGTGGAAAGACTAAGTGGACAGACTAAAGCGGAAAGACTAAAGTGGAAAGACTAAAGTGGACAGACTATAGTCTAAAGACTAAAGTGGACAGAATAAAGTGGAAAGACTAAAGTGGAAAGACTAAAGTGGACAGACTATAGTGGAAAGACTATAGTGGAAAGACTGTAGTGGACAGAATAAAGTGGAGACTATAGTGGAAAGACTAAAGTGGAAAGACTAAAGTGGACAGACTATAGTGGAAAGACTGAAGTGGACAGACTAAAGTGGAAAAACTAAATTGGAAAGACTAAAGTGGACAGACTAAAGTGGAAAGACTAAAGTTGAAAGACTAAAGTGGACAGACTATAGTGGAAAGACTATAGTGGAAAGACTTTAGTGGACAGAATAAAGTGGAGACTATAGTGGAAAGACTAAAGTGGACACACTAAAGTGGACAGACTCTAGTGGAAAGACTAAGTGGACAGACTAAAGCGGAAAGACTAAAGTGGAAAGACTAAAGTGGACAGACTATAGTCTAAAGACTAAAGTGGACAGAATAAAGTGGAAAGACTAAAGTGGAAAGACTAAAGTGGACAGACTATAGTGGAAAGACTATAGTGGAAAGACTGTAGTGGACAGAATAAAGTGGAGACTATAGTGGAAAGACTAAAGTGGAAAGACTAAAGTGGACAGACTATAGTGGAAAGACTGAAGTGGACAGACTAAAGTGGAAAAACTAAATTGGAAAGACTAAAGTGGACAGACTATAGTGGAAAGACTGTAGTGGACAGAATAAAGTGGAGACTATAGTGGAAAGACTAAAGTGGAAAGACTAAAGTGGACAAACTGAAGTGGAAAGACTATAGTGGAAAGACTAAAGTGGAAAGACTAAAGTTGACAGACTATAGTGGAAAGACTGAAGTGGAAAGACTCAGTGGACAAACTAAAGTGTACACACTGAAGTGGAAAGAATAAAGTGGAAAGACTAAAGTGGAAAGACTAAAGTGGAAAGACTCAAGTGGACAGACTATAGTGGAAAGACTAAAGTGGACAGACTAAAGTGGAAAGACTAAAGTGGAAAGACTAAAGTGGACGGACTATAGTGGAAAGACTATAGTGGAAAGACTAAAGTGGACAGACTAAAGTGGAAAGACTAAAGTGGACAGACGATAGTGGAAATGACTAAAGTGAAAAAACTAAAGTGGACAGACTAAAGTGGAAAGACTAAAGTGGACAGACTCTAGTGGAAAGACTAAGTGGACAGACTAAAGCGAAAAGACTAGGGTGGAAAGACTAAAGTGGACAGACTATATTGGAAAGACTGAAGTGGAAAGACTCAGTGGAAAGACTAAAGTGGACAGACAATAGTGGAAAGACTATAGTGGAGAGACTGTAGTGGACAGAATAAAGTGTAGACTATAGTGGAAAGACTAAAGTGGAAAGACTAAATTGGACAGAGAATAGTGGAAAGACTCTAGTGGACAGAATAAAGAGGAGACTATAGTGGAAAGACTAAAGTGGAAAGACTAAAGTTGACAGACTATAGTTGAAAGACTATAGTGGAAAGACTGTAGTGGACAGAATAAAATGGAGGCCATAGTGGAAAGACTAAAGTGGACAGAGAATAGTGGAAAGACTAAAGTGGACAGACTATAGTGGAAAGACTATAGTGGAAAGACTGTAGTGGACAGAATAAAGTGGAGACTATAGTGGAAAGACTAAAGTGGAAAGACTAATGTGGACAGACTATAGCGGAAAGACTGAAGTGGACAGACTAAAGTGGAAAAACTAAATTTGAAACACTAAAGTGGACAGACTATAGTGGAAAGACTGTAGTGGACAGAATAAAGTGGAGACTATAGTGGAAAGACTAAAGTGGACAGAGAATAGTGGAAAGACTAAAGTGGACAGACTATAGTGGAAAGACTATAGTGGAAAGACTGTAGTGGACAGAATAAAGTGGAGACTATAGTGGAAAGACTAAGTCGACAGACTAAAGTGGAAAGACTAAAGTGGACAGACTAAAGTGGAAAGACTAAAGTGGACAGACTATAGTGGAAAGACTATAGAGGAAAGACTGTAGTGGACAGAATAAAGTGGAGACTGTAGTGGAAAGACTAAAGTGGAAAGAGAATAGTGGAAAGACTAAAGTGGACAGACTATAGTAGAAAGACTATAGTGGAAAGACTGTAGTGGACAGAATAAAGTGGAGACTATAGTGGAAAGACTAAAGTGGACAGAGAATAGTGGAAAGACTAAAGTGGACAGACTAAAGTGGACAGACTAAAGTTGAAAGATTAAAGTGGAAAGACTAGCGTGGACAGACTATAGTGGAAAGACTATATTGGAAAGACTGTAGTGGACAGAATAAAGTGGAGACTGTAGTGGAAAGACTAAAGTGGACAGACTATAGTGGAAAGACTATAGTGGAAAGACTGTAGTGGACAGAATAAAGTGGAGACTATAGTGAAAAGACTAAAGTGGACAGAGAATAGTGGAAAGACTAAAGTGGACAGACTGAAGTGGACAGAGTAAAGTGGAAAGATTAAAGTGGAAAGACTAGCGTGGACAGACTATAGTGGAAAGACTATATTGGAAAGACTAAAGTGGAAAGACTAAAGTGGACAGAGAATAGTGGAAAGACTAAAGTGGACAGACTATAGTTGAAAGACTAAAGTGGACAGACTAAAGTGGAAAGACTAAAGTGGAAAGACTAAAGTGGACAGACTATAGTGGAAAGACTATAGTGGAAAGACTGTAGTGGACAGAATAAAGTGGAGAGGATAGTGGAAAGACTAAAGTGGAAAGACTAAAGTGGACAGAGAGTATTGGAAAGACTAAAGTGGAAAGACTGTAGTGGACAGACTAAAGTGGAAAAACTAAAGTGGAAAGACTAAAGTGGACAGACTATAGTGGAAAGACTATAGTGGAAAGACTGTAGTGGACAGAATAAAGTGGAGACTATATTGGAAAGACTAAAGTGGACAGAGAATAGTGGAAAGACTAAAGTGGACAGACTAGAGTGGACAGACTAAAGTGGAAAGACTAGCGTGGACAGACTATAGTGGAAAGACTTTAGTGGAAAGATTGTAGTGGACAGAATAAAGTGGAGACTGTAGTGGAAAGACTAAAGCGGACAGAGAATATTGGAAAGACTAAAGTGGACAGACTATAGTGGAAAGACTATAGTGGAAAGACTGTAGTGGACAGAATAAAGTGGAGACTATAGTGGAAAGACTAAAGTGGACAGAGAATAGTGGAAAGACTAAAGTGGAAAGACTGTAGTGGACAGAATAAAGTGGAGACTATAGTGGAAAAACTAAAGTGGAAAGACTAAAGTGGACAGACTATTGTGGAAAGACTGAATTGGAGAGACTAAGTGGACAGACTAAAGTGGAAAGACTATAGTGGAAAGACTAAAGTGGACAGACTATAGTGGAAAGACTAAAGTGGACAAACTGAAGTGGAAAAACGAAAGTGGAAAGACTAAAGTGGACAGACTATTGTGGAAAGACTGAAGTGGAAAGACTAAGTGGACAGACTAAAGTGGAAAGACTATAGTGGAAAGACTAAAGTGGAGAGACTATAGTGGAAAGACTAAAGTGGACAAACTGAAGTTGAAAGACTATAGTGGAAAGACTAAAGTGGAAAGACTAAAATGGACAGACTATAGTGGAAAGACTGAAGTGGAAAGACTCATTGGACAAACTAAAGTGTACACACTGAAGTGGAGAGAATAAAGTGGAAAGACTAAAGTGGAAAGACTCAAGTGGACAGACTATAGTGGAAAGACTAAAGTGGACAGACTAAAGTGGAAAGACTATAGTAGAAAGACTAAAGTGGAAAGACTAAAGTGGACAGACTATAGTGGAAAGACTATAGTGGAAAGACTGTAGTGGACAGAATAAAGTGGAGACTATAGTGGACAGACTAAAGTGGAAAGACTAAAGTGGACAGACTATAGTGGAAAGACTGAAGTGGACAGACTAAAGTGGAAAAACTAAATTGGAAAGACTAAGGGGGACAGACTATAGTGGGAAAGACTGTAGTGGACAGAATAAAGTGGAGACTATAGTGGAAAGACTAAAGTGGAAAGACTAAAGTGGACAGACTATAGTTGAAAGACTATAGTGGAAAGACTGTCGTGGACTGAATAAAGTGGAGACTATAGTGGAAAGACTAAAGTGGACAGAGAATAGTGGAAAGACTAAAGTGGACAGACTAAAGTGGAAAGACTAAAGTGGAAAGACTAAAGTGGAGAGACTGTAGTGGAAAGACTAAAGTGGACAGACTATAGTGGAAAGACTAAAGTAGACAGACTAAAGTGGAAAGAGTAAAGTGGAAAGACTAAAGTGGACAGACTATAGTGGAAAGACTATAGTGGAAAGACTGTAGTGGACAGAACAAAGTGGAGACTATAGTGTAAAGACTAAAGTGGACACAGAATAGTGGATAGACTAAAGTGGACAGTCTATAGTGGAATGACTAAAGTGGACAAACTAAAGTGGAAAGACTAAAGTGGACAGACTAAAGTGGAAAGACTAAAGTGGACACAGAAAAGTGGAAAGACTAAAGTGGACAGTCTATAGTGGAAAGACTAAAGTGGACAGACTAAAGTGGAACGACTAAATTGGAAAGACTAAAGTGGACAGACTATAGTGGAAAGACTAAAGTGGACAGACTACAGTGGAAAGACTAAAGTGGACAGACTATAGTGGAAAGACTAAAGTGGAAAGACTAAAGCGGAAAGACTAAAGTGGACAGAAGATAGTGGAAATGACTAAAGTGGAAAGACTAAAGTGGACAGACTAAAGTGGACAGACTAAAGTGGAAAGACTAAAGAGGAAAGACTAAAGTGGACAGACTATAGTGGAAAGACTATAGTGGAAAGACTGTAGTGGACAGAAAAAGTGGAGACTGTAGTGGAAAGACTAAAGTGGAAAGACTAAAGTGGACAGAGAATAGTGGAAAGACTAAAGTGGACGGACTATAGTGGAAAGACTAAAGTGGACAGACTAAAGTGGAAAGACTAAAGTGGAAAGACTAAAGTGGACAGACTATAGGGGAAAGACTATAGTGGAGAGACTGTAGTGGACAGAATAAAGTGGAGAGTATAGTGGAAAGACTAAAGTGGACAGAGAATAGGGGAAAGACTAAAGTGGACAGACTATAGTGGAAAGACTAAAGTGGAAAGACTAAAGCGGAAAGACTAAAGTGGACAGAAGATAGTGGAAATGACTAAAGTGGAAAGACTAAAGTGGACAGACTAAAGTGGACAGACTAAAGTGGAAAGACTAAAGTGGAAAGACTAAAGTGGACAGACTATAGTGGAAAGACTATAGTGGAAAGACTGTAGTGGACAGAAAAAAGTGGAGACTGTAGTGGAAAGACTAAAGTGGAAAGACTAAAGTGGACAGAGAATAGTGGAAAGACTAAAGTGGACGGACTATAGTGGAAAGACTAAAGTGGACAGACTAAAGTGGAAAGACTAAAGTGGAAAGACTAAAGTGGACAGACTATAGTGGAAAGACTATAGTGGAGAGACTATAGTGGAAAGACTGTAGTGGACAGAAGAAAGTGGAGACTATAGTGGAAAGACTAAAGTGGAAAGACTAAAGTGGACAGACTATAGTGGAAAGACTGAAGTGGGCAGACTAAAGTGGAAAAACTAAATTGGAAACACTAAAGTGGACAGACTATAGTGGAAAGACTAAGTGGACAGACTAAAGCGGAAAGACAAAAGTGGAAAGACTAAAGTGGACAGACTACAGTGGAAAGACTAAAGTGGACAGACTAAAGTGGAAAGACTAAAGTGGAAAGACTAAAGTGGACAGACTATAGTGGAAATACTATAGTGGAAAGACTGTAGTGGACAGAATAAAGTGGAGACTATAGTGGAAAGACTAAAGTGGACAGAGAATAGTGGAAAGACTAAAGTGGACAGTCTATAGTGGAAAGACTAAAGTGGACAGACTAAAGCGGAAAGCTTAAAGTGGAAAGACTAAAGTGGACAGACTATAGTGGAAAGACTAAAGTGGAAAGACTGTAGTGGACAGAATAAAGTGGACAGACTATTGTGGAAAGGCTAAAGTGGACAGACTATAGTGGAAAGACTAAAGTGGACAGAAGATAGTGGAAATGACTAAAGTCGAAAGACTAAAGTGGACAGACTAAAGTGGACAGACTAAAGTGGAAAGACTAAAGTGGAAAGACTAAAGTGGACAGACTATAGTGGAAAGACTATAGTGGAAAGACTGTAGCGGACAGAAAAAAGTGGAGACTATAGTGGAAAGACTAAAGTGGAAAGACTAAAGTGGACAGAGAATATTGGAAAGACTAAAGTGGACGGACTATAGTGGAAAGACTAAAGTGGACAGACTAAAGTGGAAAGACTAAAGTGGAAAGACTAAAGTGGACAGACTATAGTGGAAAGACTATAGTGGAAAGACTGTAGTGGAAAGACTAAAGTGGACAGAGAATAGTGGAAAGACTAAAGTGGACAGACTATAGTGGAAAGACTATAGTGGAAAGACTGTAGTGGACAGAATAAAGTGGAGACTATAGTGGAAAGACTAAAGTGGACAGAGAATAGTGGAAAGACTAAAGTGGACAGACTAAAGTGGACAGACTAAAGTTGAAAGATTAAAGTGGAAAGACTAGCGTGGACAGACTATAGTGGAAAGACTATATTGGAAAGACTGTAGTGGACAGAATAAAGTGGAGACTGTAGTGGAAAGACTAAAGTGGACAGATAATAGTGGAAAGACTAAAGTGGACAGACTATAGTGGAAAGACTATAGTGGAAAGACTATAGTGGAAAGACTGTAGAGGACAGAATAAAGTGGAGACTATAGTGAAAAGACTAAAGTGGACAGAGAATAGTGGAAAGACTAAAGTGGACAGACTGAAGTGGACAGAGTAAAGTGGAAAGATTAAAGTGGAAAGACTAGCGTGGACAGACTATAGTGGAAAGACTATATTGGAAAGACTAAAGTGGAAAGACTAAAGTGGACAGAGAATAGTGGAAAGACTAAAGTGGACAGACTCTAGTTGAAAGACTAAAGTGGACAGACTAAAGTGGAAAGACTAAAGTGGAAAGACTAAAGTGGACACACTATAGTGGAAAGACTATAGTGGAAAGACTGTAGTGGACAGAATAAAGTGGAGAGGATAGTGGAAAGACTAAAGCGGAAAGACTAAAGTGGACAGAAGATAGTGGAAATGACTAAAGTGGAAAGACTAAAGTGGACAGACTAAAGTGGACAGATTAAAGTGGAAAGACTAAAGAGGAAAGACTAAAGTGGACAGACTATAGTGGAAAGACTATAGTGGAAAGACTGTAGTGGACAGAAAAAAGTGGAGACTGTAGTGGAAAGACTAAAGTGGAAAGACTAAAGTGGACAGAGAATAGTGGAAAGACTAAAGTGGACGGACTATAGTGGAAAGACTAAAGTGGACAGACTAAAGTGGAAAGACTAAAGTGGAAAGACTAAAGTGGACAGACTATAGGGGAAAGACTATAGCGGAAAGACAAAAGTGGAAAGACTAAAGTGGACAGACTACAGTGGAAAGACTAAAGTGGACAGAGAATAGGGGAAAGACTAAAGTGGACAGACTATAGTGGAAAGACTAAAGTGGAAAGACTAAAGCGGAAAGACTAAAGTGGACAGAAGATAGTGGAAATGACTAAAGTGGAAAGACTAAAGTGGACAGACTAAAGTGGACAGACTAAAGTGGAAAGACTAAAGTGGAAAGACTAAAGTGGACAGACTATAGTGGAAAGACTATAGTGGAAAGACTGTAGTGGACAGAAAAAAGTGGAGACTGTAGTGGAAAGACTAAAGTGGAAAGACTAAAGTGGACAGAGAATAGTGGAAAGACTAAAGTGGACGGACTATAGTGGAAAGACTAAAGTGGACAGACTAAAGTGGAAAGACTAAAGTGGAAAGACTAAAGTGGAGAGACTATAGTGGAAAGACTGTAGTGGACAGAATAAAGTGGAGACTATAGTGGAAAGACTAAAGTGGAAAGACTAAAGTGGACAGACTATAGTGGAAAGACTGAAGTGGGCAGACTAAAGTGGAAAGACTATAGTGGAAAGACTATAGTGGAGAGACTATAGTGGAAAGACTGTAGTGGACAGAATAAAGTGGAGACTATAGTGGAAAGACTAAAGTGGAAAGACTAAAGTGGACAGACTATAGTGGAAAGACTGAAGTGGGCAGACTAAAGTGGAAAAACTAAATTGGAAACACTAAAGTGGACAGACTATAGTGGAAAGACTAAGTGGACAGACTAAAGCGGAAAGACAAAAGTGGAAAGACTAAAGTGGACAGACTACAGTGGAAAGACTAAAGTGGACAGACTAAAGTGGAAAGACTAAAGTGGAAAGACTAAAGTGGACAGACTATAGTGGAAATACTATAGTGGAAAGACTGTAGTGGACAGAATAAAGTGGAGACTATAGTGGAAAGACTAAAGTGGACAGAGAATAGTGGAAAGACTAAAGTGGACAGTCTATAGTGGAAAGACTAAAGTGGACAGACTAAAGCGGAAAGCTTAAAGTGGAAAGACTAAAGTGGACAGACTATAGTGGAAAGACTAAAGTGGAAAGACTGTAGTGGACAGAATAAAGTGGACAGACTATAGTGGAAAGGCTAAAGTGGACAGACTATAGTGGAAAGACTAAAGTGGAAAGACTAAAGTGGACAGAAGATAGTGGAAATGACTAAAGTCGAAAGACTAAAGTGGACAGACTAAAGTGGACAGACTAAAGTGGAAAGACTAAAGTGGAAAGACTAAAGTGGACAGACTATAGTGGAAAGACTATAGTGGAAAGACTGTAGCGGACAGAAAAAAGTGAAGACTATAGTGGAAAGACTAAAGTGGAAAGACTAAAGTGGACAGAGAATATTGGAAAGACTAAAGTGGACGGACTATAGTGGAAAGACTAAAGTGGACAGACTAAAGTGGAAAGACTAAAGTGGAAAGACTAAAGTGGACAGACTATAGTGGAAAGACTATAGTGGAAAGACTGTAGTGGAAAGACTAAAGTGGACAGAGAATAGTGGAAAGACTAAAGTGGACAGACTATAGTGGAAAGACTATAGTGGAAAGACTGTAGTGGACAGAATAAAGTGGAGACTATAGTGGAAAGACTAAAGTGGACAGAGAATAGTGGAAAGACTAAAGTGGACAGACTAAAGTGGACAGACTAAAGTTGAAAGATTAAAGAGGAAAGACTAGCGTGGACAGACTATAGTGGAAAGACTATATTGGAAAGACTGTAGTGGACAGAATAAAGTGGAGACTGTAGTGGAAAGACTAAAGTGGACAGATAATAGTGGAAAGACTAAAGTGGACAGACTATAGTGGAAAGACTATAGTGGAAAGACTGTAGTGGACAGAATAAAGTGGAGACTATAGTGAAAAGACTAAAGTGGACAGAGAATAGTGGAAAGACTAAAGTGGACAGACTGAAGTGGACAGAGTAAAGTGGAAAGATTAAAGTGGAAAGACTAGCGTGGACAGACTATAGTGGAAAGACTATATTGGAAAGACTGTAGTGGACAGAATAAAGTGGAGACTATAGTGGAAAGACTAAAGTGGAAAGACTAAAGTGGACAGACTATAGTTGAAAGACTATAGTGGAAAGACTGTCGTGGACTGAATAAAGTGGAGACTATAGTGGAAAGACTAAAGTGGACAGAGAATAGTGGAAAGACTAAAGTGGACAGACTGTAGTGGAAAGACTATAGTGGAAAGACTGTAGTGGAAAGACTAAAGTGGACAGACTATAGTGGAAAGACTAAAGTGGACAGACTAAAGTGGAAAGACTAAAGTGGAAAGACCAAAGTGGACAGACTCTAGTGGAAAGACTATTGTGGAAAGACTGTCGTGGACAGAATGAAGTGGAGACTATAGTGGAAAGACTAAAGTGGACACAGAATAGTGGAAAGACTAAAGTGGACAGACTAAAGTGGAAAGACTAAAGTGGAAAGACTAAAGTGGAGAGACTGTAGTGGAAAGACTAAAGTGGACAGACTATAGTGGAAAGACTAAAGTAGACAGACTAAAGTGGAAAGAGTAAAGTGGAAAGACTAAAGTGGACAGACTATAGTGGAAAGACTATAGTGGAAAGACTGTAGTGGACAGAATAAAGTGGAGACTATAGTGTAAAGACTAAAGTGGACACAGAATAGTGGATAGACTAAAGTGGACAGTCTATAGTGGAATGACTAAAGTGGACAAACTAAAGTGGAAAGACTAAAGTGGACAGACTAAAGTGGAAAGACTAAAGTGGACACAGAAAAGTGGAAAGACTAAAGTGGACAGTCTATAGTGGAAAGACTAAAGTGGACAGACTAAAGTGGAAAGACTAAATTGGAAAGACTAAAGTGGACAGACTATAGTGGAAAGACTAAAGTGGACAGACTACAGTGGAAAGACTAAAGTGGACAGACTATAGTGGAAAGACTAAAGTGGAAAGACTAAAGCGGAAAGACTAAAGTGGACAGAAGATAGTGGAAAAGACTAAAGTGGAAAGACTAAAGTGGACAGACTAAAGTGGACAGACTAAAGTGGAAAGACTAAAGAGGAAAGACTAAAGTGGACAGACTATAGTGGAAAGACTATAGTGGAAAGACTGTAGTGGACAGACAAGAGTGGAAAGACTAAAGTGGACAGTCTATAGTGGAAAGACTAAAGTGGACAGACTAAAGTGGAAAGACTAAAGTGGAAAGACTAAAGTGGACAGACTATAGTCTAAAGACTAAAGTGGACAGACTAAAGTGGAAAGACTAAAGTGGAAACATTAAAGTGGACAGACTATAGTGGAAAGACTAAAGTGGACAGACTAAAGTGGAAAGACTATAGTGGAAAGACTATAGTGGAAAGACTGTAGTGGACAGAATAAAGTGGAGACTATAGTGTAAAGACTAAAGTGGACACAGAATAGTGGATAGACTAAAGTGGACAGTCTATAGTGGAATGACTAAAGTGGACAAACTAAAGTGGAAAGACTAAAGTGGACAGACTAAAGTGGAAAGACTAAAGTGGACACAGAAAAGTGGAAAGACTAAAGTGGACAGTCTATAGTGGAAAGACTAAAGTGGACAGACTAAAGTGGAAAGACTAAATTGGAAAGACTAAAGTGGACAGACTATAGTGGAAAGACTAAAGTGGACAGACTACAGTGGAAAGACTAAAGTGGACAGACTATAGTGGAAAGACTAAAGTGGAAAGACTAAAGCGGAAAGACTAAAGTGGACAGAAGATAGTGGAAAAGACTAAAGTGGAAAGACTAAAGTGGACAGACTAAAGTGGACAGACTAAAGTGGAAAGACTAAAGAGGAAAGACTAAAGTGGACAGACTATAGTGGAAAGACTATAGTGGAAAGACTGTAGTGGACAGACAAGAGTGGAAAGACTAAAGTGGACAGTCTATAGTGGAAAGACTAAAGTGGACAGACTAAAGTGGAAAGACTAAAGTGGAAAGACTAAAGTGGACAGACTAAAGTGGAAAGACTAAAGTGGAAACATTAAAGTGGACAGACTATAGTGGAAAGACTAAAGTGGACAGACTAAAGTGGAAAGACTAAAGTGGAAAGACTAAAGTGGACAGACTATAGTGGAAAGACTATAGTGGAAAGACTGTAGTGGACAGAATAAAGTGGAGACTATAGTGGAAAGACTAAAGTGGACAGACAAGAGTGGAAAGACTAAAGTGGACAGTCTATAGTGGAAAGACTAAAGTGGACAGTCTATAGTGGAAAGACTAAAGTGGACAGACTAAAGTGGAAAGACTAAAGTGGAAAGAACAAAGTGGACAGACTATAGTGGAAAGACTATAGTGGAAAGACTGTAGTGGACAGAATAAAGTGGAGACTATAGTGGAAAGACTAAAGTGGAAAGACTAAAGTGGAAAGACTAAAGTGGAAAGACTAAAGTGGACAGACTATAGTGTAAAGACTAAAGTGGACAGACTAAAGTGGAAAGACTAAAGTGGACAGACTAAAGTGGACAGACTAAAGTGGAAAGACTAAAGTGGAAAGACTAAAGTGGACAGACTATAGTGGAAAGACTGCAGTGGACAGAAAAAAGTGGAGACTATAGTGGAAAGACTTAAGTGGAAAGACTAAAGTGGACAGAGAATAGTGGAAAGACTAAAGTGGACGGACTATAGTGGAAAGACTAAAGTGGACAGACTAAAGTGGAGAGACTAAAGTGGAAAGACTAAAGTGGACAGACTATAGGGGAAAGACTATAGTGGAGAGACTGTAGTGGACAGAATAAAGTGGAGACTATAGTGGAAAGACTAAAGTGGAAAGACTAAATTGGACAGAGAATAGTGGAAAGACTGTAGTGGACAGAATAAAGAGGAGACTATAGTGGAAAGACTAAAGTGGAAAGACTAAAGTGGAAAGACTAAAGTGGACAGACTATAGTGGAAAGACTATAGTGGAGAGACTGTAGTGGACAGAATAAAGTGTAGACTATAGTGGAAAGACTAAAGTGGAAAGACTAAATTGGACAGAGAATAGTGGAAAGACTGTAGTGGACAGAATAAAGAGGAGACTATAGTGGAAAGACTAAAGTGGAAAGACTAAAGTTGACAGACTATAGTTGAAAGACTATAGTGGAAAGATTGTAGTGGACAGAATAAAGTGGAGGCCATAGTGGAAAGACTAAAGTGGACAGAGAATAGTGGAAAGACTAAAGTGGACAGACTATAGTGGAAAGACTATAGTGGAAAGACTGTAGTGGACAGAATAAAGTGGAGACTATAGTGGAAAGACTAAAGTGGAAAGACTAATGTGGACAGACTATAGTGGAAAGACTGAAGTGGACAGACTAAAGTGGAAAAACTAAATTGGAAACACTAAAGTGGACAGACTATAGTGGAAAGACTGTAGTGGACAGAATAAAGTGGAGACTATAGTGGAAAGACTAAAGTGGAGACTATAGTGGAAAGACTAAAGTGGACAGAGAATAGTGGAAAGACTAAAGTGGACAGACTATAGTGGAAAGACTATAGTGGAAAGACTGTAGTGGACAGAATAAAGTGGAGACTATAGTGGAAAGACTAAGTTGACAGACTAAAGTGGAAAGACTAAAGTGGACAGACTAAAGTGGAAAGACTAAAGTGGACAGACTATAGTGGAAAGACTATAGTGGAAAGACTGTAGTGGACAGAATAAAGTGGAGACTATAGTTGAAAGACTAAAGTGGACACACTAAAGTGGACAGACTCTAGTGGAAAGACTAAGTGGACAGACTAAAGCGGAAAGACTAAAGTGGAAAGACTAAAGTGGACAGACTATAGTCTAAAGACTAAAGTGGACAGAATAAAGTGGAAAGACTAAAGTGGAAAGACTAAAGTGGACAGACTATAGTGGAAAGACTATAGTGGAAAGACTGTAGTGGACAGAATAAAGTGGAGACTATAGTGGAAAGACTAAAGTGGAAAGACTAAAGTGGACAGACTATAGTGGAAAGACTGAAGTGGACAGACTAAAGTGGAAAAACTAAATTGGAAAGACTAAAGTGGACAGACTATAGTGGAAAGACTGTAGTGGACAGAATAAAGTGGAGACTAAAGTGGAAAGACTAAAGTGGACAGAGAATAGTGGAAAGACTAAAGTGGACAGACTATAGTGGAAAGACTATAGTGGAAAGACTGTAGTGGACAGAATAAAGTGGAGACTATAGTGGAAAGACTAAAGTGGACAGAGAATAGTGGAAAGACTAAAGTGGAAAGACTGTAGTGGACAGAATAAAGTGGAGACTAAGGTGGAAAGACTAAAGTGGAAAGACTAAAGTGGACAAACTGAAGTGGAAAGACTATAGTGGAAAGACTAAAGTGGAAAGACTAAAGTTGACAGACTATAGTGGAAAGACTGAAGTGGAAAGACTCAGTGGACAAACTAAAGTGTACACACTGAAGTAGAAAGAATAAAGTGGAAAGACTAAAGTGGAAAGACTAAAGTGGAAAGACTCAAGTGGACAGACTATAGTGGAAAGACTAAAGTGGACAGACTAAAGTGGAAAGACTAAAGTGGAAAGACTAAAGTGGACGGACTATAGTGGAAAGACTATAGTGGAAAGACTAAAGTGGACAGACTAAAGTGGAAAGACTAAAGTGGACAGACGATAGTGGAAATGACTAAAGTGGAAAGACTAAAGTGGACAGACTAAAGTGGAAAGACTAAAGTGGACAGACTCTAGTGGAAAGACTAAGTGGACAGACTAAAGCGAAGAGACTAGGGTGGAAAGACTAAAGTGGACAGACTATAGTGGAAAGACTGAAGTGGAAAGACTCAGTGGAAAGACTAAAGTGGACAGTCTATAGTGGAGAGACTAAATTGGAAAGACTAAATTGGACAGAGAATAGTGGAAAGACTGTAGTGGACAGAATAAAGAGGAGACTATAGTGGAAAGACTAAAGTGGAAAGACTAAAGTGGACAGACTATAGTGGAAAGATTATAGTGGAAAGACTGTAGTGAACAGAATAAAGTGGAGACTATAGTGGAAAGACTAAAGTGGAAAGACTAAATGGACAGACTAAAGTGGAAAGATTAAAGTGGAAAGACTAAAGTGGAAAGACTAAAGTGGACAGACTATAGTGGAAAGACTATAGTGGAGAGACTGTAGTGGATAGAATAAAGTGGAGACTATAGTGGAAAGACTAAATTGGAAAGACTAAATTGGACAGAGAATAGTTGAAAGACTGTAGTGGACAGAATAAAGAGGAGACTATAGTGGACAGACTAAAGTGGAAAGACTAAAGAGGAAAGACTAAAGTGGACAGACTATAGTGGAAAGACTATAGTGGAAAGACTGTAGTGGACAGAAAAAAGTGGAGACTGTAGTGGAAAGACTAAAGTGGAAAGACTAAAGTGGACAGAGAATAGTGGAAAGACTAAAGTGGACGGACTATAGTGGAAAGACTAAAGTGGACAGACTAAAGTGGAAAGACTAAACTGGAAAGACTAAAGTGGACAGACTATAGGGGAAAGACTATAGTGGAGAGACTGTAGTGGACAGAATAAAGTGGAGAGTATAGTGGAAAGACTAAAGTGGACAGAGAATAGTGGAAAGACTAAAGTGGACAGACTATAGTGGAAAGACTAAAGTGGAAAGACTAAAGCGGAAAGACTAAAGTGGACAGAAGATAGTGGAAATGACTAAAGTGGAAAGACTAAAGTGGACAGACTAAAGTGGACAGACTAAAGTGGAAAGACTAAAGTGGAAAGACTAAAGTGGACAGACTATAGTGGAAAGACTATAGTGGAAAGACTGTAGTGGACAGAAAAAAGTGGAGACTGGTATGGAAAGACTAAAGTGGAAAGACTAAAGTGGACAGAGAATAGTGGAAAGACTAAAGTGGACGGACTGTAGTGGAAAGACTAAAGTGGACAGACTAAAGTGGAAAGACTAAAGTGGAAAGACTAAAGTGGACAGACTATAGTGGAAAGACTATAGTGGAGAGACTATAGTGGAAAGACTGTAGTGGACAGAATAAAGTGGAGACTATAGTGGAAAGACTAAAGTGGAAAGACTAAAGTGGACAGACTATAGTGGAAAGACTGAAGTGGGCATACTAAAGTGGAAAAACTAAATTGGAAACACTAAAGTGGACAGACTATAGTGGAAAGACTAAGTGGACAGACTAAAGCGGAAAGACTAAAGTGGAAAGACTAAAGTGGACAGACTACAGTGGAAAGACTAAAGTGGACAGACTAAAGTGGAAAGACTAAAGTGGAAAGACTAAAGTGGACAGACTATAGTGGAAATACTATAGTGGAAAGACTGTAGTGGACAGAATAAAGTGGAGACTATAGTGGAAAGACTAAAGTGGACAGAGAATAGTGGAAAGACTAAAGTGGACAGTCTATAGTGGAAAGACTAAAGTGGACAGACTAAAGCGGAAAGCTTAAAGTGGAAAGACTAAAGTGGACAGACTATAGTGGAAAGACTAAAGTGGAAAGACTGTAGTGGACAGAATAAAGTGGACAGACTATAGTGGAAAGACTAAAGTGGACAGACTATAGTGGAAAGACTAAAGTGGAAAGACTAAAGTGGACAGAAGATAGTGGAAATGACTAAAGTCGAAAGACTAAAGTGGACAGACTAAAGTGGACAGACTAAAGTGGAAAGACTAAAGTGGAAAGACTAAAGTGGACAGACTATAGTGGAAAGACTATAGTGGAAAGACTGTAGCGGACAGAAAAAAGTGGAGACTATAGTGGAAAGACTAAAGTGGAAAGACTAAAGTGGACAGAGAATATTGGAAAGACTAAAGTGGACGGACTATAGTGGAAAGACTAAAGTGGACAGACTAAAGTGGAAAGACTAAAGTGGAAAGACTAAAGTGGACAGACTATAGTGGAAAGACTATAGTGGAAAGACTGTAGTGGACAGAATAAAGTGGAGACTATAGTGGAAAGACTAAAGTGGAAAGACTAAAGTGGACAGACTATAGTGGAAAGACTGAAGTGGGCATACTAAAGTGGAAAAACTAAATTGGAAACACTAAAGTGGACAGACTATAGTGGAAAGACTAAGTGGACAGACTAAAGCGGAAAGACTAAAGTGGAAAGACTAAAGTGGACAGACTACAGTGGAAAGACTAAAGTGGAAAGACTAAAGTGGACAGACTATAGTGGAAAGACTGAAGTGGACAGACTAAAGTGGAAAAACTAAATTGGAAAGACTAAAGTGGACAGACTATAGTGGAAAGACTGTAGTGGACAGAATAAAGTGGAGACTAAAGTGGAAAGACTAAAGTGGACAGAGAATAGTGGAAAGACTAAAGTGGACAGACTATAGTGGAAAGACTATAGTGGAAAGACTGTAGTGGACAGAATAAAGTGGAGACTATAGTGGAAAGACTAAAGTGGACAGAGAATAGTGGAAAGACTAAAGTGGAAAGACTGTAGTGGACAGAATAAAGTGGAGACTAAGGTGGAAAGACTAAAGTGGAAAGACTAAAGTGGACAAACTGAAGTGGAAAGACTATAGTGGAAAGACTAAAGTGGAAAGACTAAAGTTGACAGACTATAGTGGAAAGACTGAAGTGGAAAGACTCAGTGGACAAACTAAAGTGTACACACTGAAGTAGAAAGAATAAAGTGGAAAGACTAAAGTGGAAAGACTAAAGTGGAAAGACTCAAGTGGACAGACTATAGTGGAAAGACTAAAGTGGACAGACTAAAGTGGAAAGACTAAAGTGGAAAGACTAAAGTGGACGGACTATAGTGGAAAGACTATAGTGGAAAGACTAAAGTGGACAGACTAAAGTGGAAAGACTAAAGTGGACAGACGATAGTGGAAATGACTAAAGTGGAAAGACTAAAGTGGACAGACTAAAGTGGAAAGACTAAAGTGGACAGACTCTAGTGGAAAGACTAAGTGGACAGACTAAAGCGAAGAGACTAGGGTGGAAAGACTAAAGTGGACAGACTATAGTGGAAAGACTGAAGTGGAAAGACTCAGTGGAAAGACTAAAGTGGACAGTCTATAGTGGAGAGACTAAATTGGAAAGACTAAATTGGACAGAGAATAGTGGAAAGACTGTAGTGGACAGAATAAAGAGGAGACTATAGTGGAAAGACTAAAGTGGAAAGACTAAAGTGGACAGACTATAGTGGAAAGATTATAGTGGAAAGACTGTAGTGAACAGAATAAAGTGGAGACTATAGTGGAAAGACTAAAGTGGAAAGACTAAATGGACAGACTAAAGTGGAAAGATTAAAGTGGAAAGACTAAAGTGGAAAGACTAAAGTGGACAGACTATAGTGGAAAGACTATAGTGGAGAGACTGTAGTGGATAGAATAAAGTGGAGACTATAGTGGAAAGACTAAATTGGAAAGACTAAATTGGACAGAGAATAGTTGAAAGACTGTAGTGGACAGAATAAAGAGGAGACTATAGTGGACAGACTAAAGTGGAAAGACTAAAGAGGAAAGACTAAAGTGGACAGACTATAGTGGAAAGACTATAGTGGAAAGACTGTAGTGGACAGAAAAAAGTGGAGACTGTAGTGGAAAGACTAAAGTGGAAAGACTAAAGTGGACAGAGAATAGTGGAAAGACTAAAGTGGACGGACTATAGTGGAAAGACTAAAGTGGACAGACTAAAGTGGAAAGACTAAACTGGAAAGACTAAAGTGGACAGACTATAGGGGAAAGACTATAGTGGAGAGACTGTAGTGGACAGAATAAAGTGGAGAGTATAGTGGAAAGACTAAAGTGGACAGAGAATAGTGGAAAGACTAAAGTGGACAGACTATAGTGGAAAGACTAAAGTGGAAAGACTAAAGCGGAAAGACTAAAGTGGACAGAAGATAGTGGAAATGACTAAAGTGGAAAGACTAAAGTGGACAGACTAAAGTGGACAGACTAAAGTGGAAAGACTAAAGTGGAAAGACTAAAGTGGACAGACTATAGTGGAAAGACTATAGTGGAAAGACTGTAGTGGACAGAAAAAAGTGGAGACTGGTATGGAAAGACTAAAGTGGAAAGACTAAAGTGGACAGAGAATAGTGGAAAGACTAAAGTGGACGGACTGTAGTGGAAAGACTAAAGTGGACAGACTAAAGTGGAAAGACTAAAGTGGAAAGACTAAAGTGGACAGACTATAGTGGAAAGACTATAGTGGAGAGACTATAGTGGAAAGACTGTAGTGGACAGAATAAAGTGGAGACTATAGTGGAAAGACTAAAGTGGAAAGACTAAAGTGGACAGACTATAGTGGAAAGACTGAAGTGGGCATACTAAAGTGGAAAAACTAAATTGGAAACACTAAAGTGGACAGACTATAGTGGAAAGACTAAGTGGACAGACTAAAGCGGAAAGACTAAAGTGGAAAGACTAAAGTGGACAGACTACAGTGGAAAGACTAAAGTGGACAGACTAAAGTGGAAAGACTAAAGTGGAAAGACTAAAGTGGACAGACTATAGTGGAAATACTATAGTGGAAAGACTGTAGTGGACAGAATAAAGTGGAGACTATAGTGGAAAGACTAAAGTGGACAGAGAATAGTGGAAAGACTAAAGTGGACAGTCTATAGTGGAAAGACTAAAGTGGACAGACTAAAGCGGAAAGCTTAAAGTGGAAAGACTAAAGTGGACAGACTATAGTGGAAAGACTAAAGTGGAAAGACTGTAGTGGACAGAATAAAGTGGACAGACTATAGTGGAAAGACTAAAGTGGACAGACTATAGTGGAAAGACTAAAGTGGAAAGACTAAAGTGGACAGAAGATAGTGGAAATGACTAAAGTCGAAAGACTAAAGTGGACAGACTAAAGTGGACAGACTAAAGTGGAAAGACTAAAGTGGAAAGACTAAAGTGGACAGACTATAGTGGAAAGACTATAGTGGAAAGACTGTAGCGGACAGAAAAAAGTGGAGACTATAGTGGAAAGACTAAAGTGGAAAGACTAAAGTGGACAGAGAATATTGGAAAGACTAAAGTGGACGGACTATAGTGGAAAGACTAAAGTGGACAGACTAAAGTGGAAAGACTAAAGTGGAAAGACTAAAGTGGACAGACTATAGTGGAAAGACTATAGTGGAAAGACTGTAGTGGACAGAATAAAGTGGAGACTATAGTGGAAAGACTAAAGTGGAAAGACTAAAGTGGACAGACTATAGTGGAAAGACTGAAGTGGGCATACTAAAGTGGAAAAACTAAATTGGAAACACTAAAGTGGACAGACTATAGTGGAAAGACTAAGTGGACAGACTAAAGCGGAAAGACTAAAGTGGAAAGACTAAAGTGGACAGACTACAGTGGAAAGACTAAAGTGGACAGACTAAAGTGGAAAGACTAAAGTGGAAAGACTAAAGTGGACAGACTATAGTGGAAATACTATAGTGGAAAGACTGTAGTGGACAGAATAAAGTGGAGACTATAGTGGAAAGACTAAAGTGGACAGAGAATAGTGGAAAGACTAAAGTGGACAGTCTATAGTGGAAA
>JAUPMV010000078.1:0-210645 GCA_030848855.1 Branchinecta sandiegonensis
ACAGACTATAGTGGAAAGACTATAGTGGAAAGACTGTAGTGGACAGAATAAAGTGGAGACTATAGTGGAAAGACTGAAGTGGAAAGACTCAGTGGACAGACTAAAGTGTACACACTGAAGTGGACAGAATAAAGTGGAAAGACTAAAGTGGAAAGACTAAAGTGGACAGACTATAGTGGAAAGACTAAAGTGGACGGACTAAAGTGGAAAGATTAAAGTGGAAAGACTAAAGTGGACGAGACTATAGTGGAAAGACTAAAGTGGAAAGACTATAGTCAAAAGAATAAAGTGGAGACTATAGTGGAAAGACTAAAGTTGACAGAGAATTATGGAAAGACTAAAGTGGACAGTCTGTAGTAGAAAGACTATAGTGGAATGACTGTAGTGGGCAGAATAAAGAAGAGACTATAGTGGAAAGACTAAAGTGTACACTACAGTCTTTCCACTATAGTCTTTCCACTTTAGTCTTTCCACTATTCTCTGTCCACTTTAGTCTTTCCACTTTAGTCTTTCCACTATAGTCTTTCCACTATAGTCTGTCCACTTTAGTCTTTCCACTTTCTTCTTTCCACTTTAGTCTGTCCACTTTAGTCTTTCCACTTTCTTTCCACTATAGTCTTTCCACTATAGTCTCTCCATTTTAGTCTTTCCACTTTAGTTTTTCCACTTTAGTCTGTCCACTTCAGTCTTTCCACTATAGTCTGTCCACTTTAGTCTTTCCACTTTAGTCTTTCCACTATAGTCTCTACTTTATTCTGTCCACTACAGTCTTTCCACTATAGTCTTTCCACTATAGTCTTTCCACTTTAGTCTTTCCACTATTCTCTGTCCACTTTAATCTTTCCACTTTAGTCTTTCCACTATAGTCTTTCCACTATAGTCTGTCCAATTTAGTCTTTCCACTTTCTTCTTTCCACTTTCGTCTGTCCACTTTAGTCTTTCCACTTTCTTTCCACTATAGTCTTTCCACTATAGTCTCTCCACTTTAGTCTTTCCACTTTAGTTTTTCCACTTTAGTCTGTCCACTTCAGTCTTTCCACTATAGTCTGTCCACTTTAGTCTTTCCACTTTAGTCTTTCCACTATAGTCTCTACTTTATTCTGTCCACTACAGTCTTTCCACTATAGTCTTTCCACTATAGTCTGTCCACTTTAGTCTTTCCACTATTCTCTGTCCACTTTAGTCTTTCCACTTTAGTCTTTCCACTATAGTCTTTCCACTATAGTCTGTCCACTTTAGTCTTTCCACTTTCTTCTTTCCACTTTAGTCTGACCACTTTAGTCTTTCCACTATAGACTGTCCACTTTAGTCTTTCCATAATTCTCTGTCCACTTTAGTCTTTCCACTATAGTCTCCACTTTATTCTGTCCACTACAGTCTTTCCACTATAGTCTTTCCACTATAGTCTGTCCACTTTAGTCTTTCCACTTTAGTCTTTCCACTTTAGTCTGTCCACTTCAGTCTTTCCACTATAGTCTGTCCACTTTAGTCTTTCCACTTTAGTCTTTCCGCTTTAGTCTGTCCACTTAATCTTTCCACTAGAGTCTGTCCACTTTAGTCTGTCCACTTTAGTCTGTCCACTTTAGTCTTTCCACTTTAGTCATTTCCACTATAGTCTGTCCACTTTAGTCTTTCCACTTTAGTCTTTCCACTTTAGTCTGTCCACTTTAGTCTTTCCACTATTCTCTGTCCACTTTAGTCTTTCCAGTTTAGTCTTTCCGCTATAGTCTGTCCACTTAGTCTTTCCACTAGAGTCTGTCCACTTTAGTCTGTCCACTTTAGTCTGTCCACTTTAGTCTTTCCACTACAGTCTTTCCACTATAGTCTTTCCACTTTAGTCTTTCCACTTTAGTCTGTCCACTTTAGTCTTTCCACTATTCTCTGTCCACTTTAGTCTTTCCACTTTAGTCTTTCCACTATAGTCTCTACTTTATTCTGCCCACTACAGTCATTCCACTATAGTCTTTCCACTACAGACTGTCCACTTTAGTCTTTCCATAATTCTCTGTCAACTTTAGTCTTTCCACTATAGTCTCCACTTTATTCTTTTGACTATAGTCTTTCCACTTTAGTCTTTCTAGTCTTTTTAGACTATAGTGGAAAGACTGAAGTGGAAAGACTCAGTGGACAGACTAAAGTGTACACACTGAAGTGGACAGAATAAAGTGGAAAGACTAAAGTGGAAAGACTAAAGTGGACAGACTATAGTGGAAAGAATAAAATGGACGGACTAAAGTGGAAAGATTAAAGTGGAAAGACTAAAGTGGACGAGACTATAGTGGAAAGACTAAAGTGGAAAGACTATTGTCGACAGAATAAAGTGGAGACTATAGTGGAAAGACTAAAGTTGACAGAGAATTATGGAAAGACGAAAGTGGACAGTCTATAGTGGAAAGAATATAGTGGAATGACTGTAGTGGACAGAATAAAGTAGAGACTATAGTGGAAAGACTAAAGTGGAAAGACTAAAGTGGACAGAGAATAGTGGAAAGACTAAAGTGGACGGACTAAAGTGGAAAGACTAAAGTGGAAAAACTATAGTGGAAAGACTGTACTAGACAGAATAAAGTGGAGACTATAGTGGAAAGACTAAAGTGGAAAGACTAAAGTGGACAGAGAATAGTGGAAAGACTAAAGTGGACAGACTAAGGTGGAAAGACTAAAGTGGAAAGACTAAAGTGGATAGACTATAGTGGAAATGAATAAAGTGGAAAGACTAAAGTGGACAGACTAAAGTGGACAGACTAAAGTGGACAGACTCTAGGGGAAAGACTAAGTGGACAGACTAAAGCGGAAAGACTAAAGTGGAAAGACTAAAGTGGACAGACTATAGTGGAAAGACTATAGTGGAAAGACTAAAGTGGAAAGACTAAAGTGGACAGAGAATAGTGGAAAGACTAAAGTGGACAGACTAAAGTGGACAGACTCTAGTGGAAAGACTAAGTGGACAGACTAAAGCGGAAAGACTAAAGTGGAAAGACTAAAGTGGACAGAGAATAGTGGAAAGACTAAAGTGGACGGACTAAAGTGGAAAGACTAAAGTGGAAAGACTAAAGTGGACAGACTATAGTGGAAATGACTAAAGTGGAAAGACTAAAGTGGACAGACTAAAGTGGACAGACTAAAGTGGACAGACTCTAGTGGAAAGACTAAGTGGACAGACTAAAGCGGAAAGACTAAAGTGGAAAGACTAAAGTGGACAGACTATAGTGGAAAGACTAAAGTGGACAGACTAAAGTGGAAAGACTAAAGTGGAAAGACTAAAGTGGAAAGACTAAAATGGACAGACTATAGTGGAAAGACTATAGTGGAAAGACTGTAGTGGACAGAATAAAGTGGAGACTATAGTGGAAAGACTAAAGTGGACAGAGAATTATGGAAAGACTAAAGTGGACAGTCTATAGTGGAAAGACTAAAGTGGACAGACTAAAGTGGAAAGAAGAAAGTGGAAAGACTAAAGTGGACAGACTATAGTGGAAAGACTATAGTGGAAAGACTAAAGTGGAAAGAATAAAGTGGACAGAGAATAGTGGAAAGACTAAAGTGGACAGACTATAGTGGAAAGACTATAGTGGAAAGACTGTAGTGGACAGAATAAAGTAGAGACTATAGTGGAAAGACTAAAGTGGAAAGACTAAAGTGGACAGACTATAGTGGAAAGACTGAAGTGGACAGACTAAAGTGGAAAAACTAAAGTGGAAAGACTAAAGTGGAGAGACTATAGTGGAAAGACTGTAGTGGACAGAAAAAAGTGGAGACTATAGTGGAAAGACTAAAGTGGACAGAGAATAGTGGAAAGACTAAAGTGGACAGACTACAGTGGAAAGACTATAGAGGAAAGACTATAGTGGACAGAATAAAGTGGAGACTATATTGGAGAGACTAAAGTGGACAGACTAAAGTGGAAAGACTAAAGTGGAAAGACTAAAGTGGACAGACTATAGTGGAAAGACTAAAGTGGACAGACCATAGTGGAAAGACTAAAGTGGAGGGACTAAAGTTGACAGACTATTGTGGAAAGACTAAAGTGGACAGACTAAAGTGGAAAGACTAAAGTGGAAAGACTAAAGTGGACAGACTATAGTTGAAAGACTATAGTGGAAAGACTGTAGTGGACAGAATAAAGTGGAGACTATGGTGGAAAGACTAAAGCGGAAAGACTAAAGTGGAAAGAGTAAAGTGGACAGACTATAGTGGAAAGACTAAAGTGGAAAGACTAAAGTGGACAGAGAATAGTGGAAAGACATCAAGTGGACAGACTATAGTGGAAAGACTATAGTGGAAAGACTATAGTGGAAAGACTGTAGTGGACAGAATAAAGTAAAGACTATAGTGGAAATGACTAAAGTGGAAAGACTAAAGTGGACAGACTAAAGTGGACAGACTAAAGTGGACAGACTCTAGCGGAAAGACTAAGTGGACAGACTAAAGCGGAAAGACTAAAGTGGAAAGACTAAAGTGGGCAGACTATAGTGGAAAGACTAAAGTGGACAGACTAAAGTGGAAAGACTAAAGTGGAAAGACTAAAGTGGACAGACTATAGTGGAAAGACTATAGTGGAAAGACTGTGGTGGAAAGACTAAAGTGGAAAGATTAAAGTGGAAAGACTATAGTGGAAATACTAAAGTGGACAGACTATAGTGGAAAGACTAAAGTGGAAAGACTAAAGTGGAAAGACTAAATTGGACAGAGAATAGTGGAAAGACTAAAGTGGACAGACTATAGTGGAAAGACTATAGTGGAAAGACTGTAGTGGACAGAATAAAGTAGAGACTATAGTGGAAAGACTAAAGTGGAAAGACAAAAGTGGACAGACTATAGTGGAAAGACTGAAGTGGACAGACTAAAGTGGAAAAACTAAAGTGGACAGACTAAAGTGGACAGACTATAGTGGAAAGACTATAGTGGAAAGCCTGTGTTGGACAGAAAAAGTGGAGACTATAGTGGAAAGACTAAAGTGGACAGAGAATAGTGGAAAGACTAAAGTGGACAGACTACAGTGGAAAGACTATAGTGGACAGACTATAGTGGACAGAATAAAGTGGAGACTATACTGGAGAGACTAAAGTGGACAGACTAAAGTGGAAAGACTAAAGTGGAAAGACTAAAGT
Organism: Branchinecta sandiegonensis; assembly: GCA_030848855.1. NCBI lineage: Eukaryota > Metazoa > Arthropoda > Branchiopoda > Anostraca > Branchinectidae > Branchinecta > Branchinecta sandiegonensis. The sequence goes on from JAUPMV010000078.1 coordinate 5,112, forward strand.
GGAGAGACTATAGTGGAAAGACTGTAGTGGACAGAAAAAAGTGGAGACTATAGTGGAAAGACTAAAGTGGACAGAGAATAGTGGAAAGACTAAAGTGGACAGACTACAGTGGAAAGACTATAGAGGAAAGACTATAGTGGACAGAATAAAGTGGAGACTATATTGGAGAGACTAAAGTGGACAGACTAAAGTGGAAAGACTAAAGTGGAAAGACTAAAGTGGACAGACTATAGTGGAAAGACTAAAGTGGACAGACCATAGTGGAAAGACTAAAGTGGAGGGACTAAAGTTGACAGACTATTGTGGAAAGACTAAAGTGGACAGACTAAAGTGGAAAGACTAAAGTGGAAAGACTAAAGTGGACAGACTATAGTTGAAAGACTATAGTGGAAAGACTGTAGTGGACAGAATAAAGTAGAGACTATAGTGGAAAGACTAAAGTGGAAAGACTAAAGTGGACAGACTATAGTGGAAAGACTGAAGTGGACAGACTAAAGTGGAAAAACTAAAGTGGAAAGACTAAAGTGGAGAGACTCTAGTGGAAAGACTGTAGTGGACAGAAAAAAGTGGAGACTATAGTGGAAAGACTAAAGTGGACAGAGAATAGTGGAAAGACTAAAGTGGACAGACTACAGTGGAAAGACTATAGAGGAAAGACTATAGTGGACAGAATAAAGTGGAGACTATATTGGAGAGACTAAAGTGGACAGACTAAAGTGGAAAGACTAAAGTGGAAAGACTAAAGTGGACAGACTATAGTGGAAAGACTAAAGTGGACAGACCATAGTGGAAAGACTAAAGTGGAGGGACTAAAGTTGACAGACTATTGTGGAAAGACTAAAGTGGACAGACTAAAGTGGAAAGACTAAAGTGGAAAGACTAAAGTGGACAGACTATAGTTGAAAGACTATAGTGGAAAGACTGTAGTGGACAGAATAAAGTGGAGACTATGGTGGAAAGACTAAAGCGGAAAGACTAAAGTGGAAAGAGTAAAGTGGACAGACTATAGTGGAAAGACTAAAGTGGAAAGACTAAAGTGGACAGAGAATAGTGGAAAGACATCAAGTGGACAGACTATAGTGGAAAGACTATAGTGGAAAGACTATAGTGGAAAGACTGTAGTGGACAGAATAAAGTAAAGACTATAGTGGAAATGACTAAAGTGGAAAGACTAAAGTGGACAGACTAAAGTGGACAGACTAAAGTGGACAGACTCTAGCGGAAAGACTAAGTGGACAGACTAAAGCGGAAAGACTAAAGTGGAAAGACTAAAGTGGGCAGACTATAGTGGAAAGACTAAAGTGGACAGACTAAAGTGGAAAGACTAAAGTGGAAAGACTAAAGTGGACAGACTATAGTGGAAAGACTATAGTGGAAAGACTGTGGTGGAAAGACTAAAGTGGAAAGATTAAAGTGGAAAGACTATAGTGGAAATACTAAAGTGGACAGACTATAGTGGAAAGACTAAAGTGGAAAGACTAAAGTGGAAAGACTAAATTGGACAGAGAATAGTGGAAAGACTAAAGTGGACAGACTATAGTGGAAAGACTATAGTGGAAAGACTGTAGTGGACAGAATAAAGTAGAGACTATAGTGGAAAGACTAAAGTGGAAAGACAAAAGTGGACAGACTATAGTGGAAAGACTGAAGTGGACAGACTAAAGTGGAAAAACTAAAGTGGACAGACTAAAGTGGACAGACTATAGTGGAAAGACTATAGTGGAAAGCCTGTGTTGGACAGAAAAAGTGGAGACTATAGTGGAAAGACTAAAGTGGACAGAGAATAGTGGAAAGACTAAAGTGGACAGACTACAGTGGAAAGACTATAGTGGACAGACTATAGTGGACAGAATAAAGTGGAGACTATACTGGAGAGACTAAAGTGGACAGACTAAAGTGGAAAGACTAAAGTGGAAAGACTAAAGTGGAGAGACTATAGTGGAAAGACTGTAGTGGACAGAAAAAAGTGGAGACTATAGTGGAAAGACTAAAGTGGACAGAGAATAGTGGAAAGACTAAAGTGGACAGACTACAGTGGAAAGACTATAGAGGAAAGACTATAGTGGACAGAATAAAGTGGAGACTATATTGGAGAGACTAAAGTGGACAGACTAAAGTGGAAAGACTAAAGTGGAAAGACTAAAGTGGACAGACTATAGTGGAAAGACTAAAGTGGACAGACCATAGTGGAAAGACTAAAGTGGAGGGACTAAAGTTGACAGACTATTGTGGAAAGACTAAAGTGGACAGACTAAAGTGGAAAGACTAAAGTGGAAAGACTAAAGTGGACAGACTATAGTTGAAAGACTATAGTGGAAAGACTGTAGTGGACAGAATAAAGTGGAGACTATGGTGGAAAGACTAAAGCGGAAAGACTAAAGTGGAAAGAGTAAAGTGGACAGACTATAGTGGAAAGACTAAAGTGGAAAGACTAAAGTGGACAGAGAATAGTGGAAAGACATCAAGTGGACAGACTATAGTGGAAAGACTATAGTGGAAAGACTATAGTGGAAAGACTGTAGTGGACAGAATAAAGTAAAGACTATAGTGGAAATGACTAAAGTGGAAAGACTAAAGTGGACAGACTAAAGTGGACAGACTAAAGTGGACAGACTCTAGCGGAAAGACTAAGTGGACAGACTAAAGCGGAAAGACTAAAGTGGAAAGACTAAAGTGGGCAGACTATAGTGGAAAGACTAAAGTGGACAGACTAAAGTGGAAAGACTAAAGTGGAAAGACTAAAGTGGACAGACTATAGTGGAAAGACTATAGTGGAAAGACTGTGGTGGAAAGACTAAAGTGGAAAGATTAAAGTGGAAAGACTATAGTGGAAATACTAAAGTGGACAGACTATAGTGGAAAGACTAAAGTGGAAAGACTAAAGTGGAAAGACTAAATTGGACAGAGAATAGTGGAAAGACTAAAGTGGACAGACTATAGTGGAAAGACTATAGTGGAAAGACTGTAGTGGACAGAATAAAGTAGAGACTATAGTGGAAAGACTAAAGTGGAAAGACAAAAGTGGACAGACTATAGTGGAAAGACTGAAGTGGACAGACTAAAGTGGAAAAACTAAAGTGGACAGACTAAAGTGGACAGACTATAGTGGAAAGACTATAGTGGAAAGCCTGTGTTGGACAGAAAAAGTGGAGACTATAGTGGAAAGACTAAAGTGGACAGAGAATAGTGGAAAGACTAAAGTGGACAGACTACAGTGGAAAGACTATAGTGGACAGACTATAGTGGACAGAATAAAGTGGAGACTATACTGGAGAGACTAAAGTGGACAGACTAAAGTGGAAAGACTAAAGTGGAAAGACTAAAGTGGGCAGACTATAGTGGAAAGAATAAAGTGGACAGACTATAGTGGAAAGACTAAAGTGGAGCGACTAAAGTGGACAGACTATAGTGGAAAGACTAAAGTGGACAGACTAAAGTGGAAAGACTGAAGTGGAAAGACTAAAGTGGACAGACTAAAGTGGACAGACTATAGTTGAAAGACTATAGTGGAAAGACTGTAGTGGACAGAATAAAGTGGAGACTATAGTGGAAAGACTAAAGCGGAAAGACTAAAGTGGAAAGACTAAAGTGGACAGACTATAGTGGAAAGACTAAAGTGGACAGACTAAAGTGGAAAGACTAAAGTGGAAAGACTAAAGTGGACAGACTATAGTGGAAAGACTAAAGTGGACAGACTATAGTGGAAAGAAAGTGGACAGACTAAAGTGGACAGACTATAGTGGAAAGACCAAAGTGGACAGACTAAAGTGGAAAGACTAAAGTGGAAAGACTAAAGTGGACAGACTATAGTGGAAAGACTATAGTGGAAAGACTGTAGTGGACAGAATAAAGTGGAGACGATAGTGGAAAGACTGAAGTGGAAAGACTCAGTGGACAGACTAAAGTGTACACATTGAAGTGGACAGAATAAAGTGGAAAGACTAAAGTGGAAAGACTAAAGTGGAAAGACTAAAGTGGACAGACTATAGTGGAAAGACTATAGTGGAATGACTGTAGTGGACAGAATAAAGTAGAGACTATAGTGGAAAGACTAAAGTGGAAAGACTAAAGTGGACAGAGAATAGTGGAAAGACTAAAGTGGACAGACTAAAGTGGAAAGACTAAAGTGGAAAGACTTTAGTGGAAAGACTGTAGTGGACAGAATAAAGTGGAGACTATAGTGGAAAGACTAAAGTGGAAAGACTAAAGTGGACAGAGAATAGTGGAAAGACTAAAGTGGACAGACTAAAGTTGAAAGACTAAAGTGGAAAGACTATAGTGGAAAGACTATAGTGGACAGTCTATAGTGGAAAGACTAAAGTGGACAGACTAAAGTGGAAAGACTAAAGTGGAAAGACTAAAGTGGACAGACTATAGTGGAAAGACTATAATGGAACGACTAAAGTGGAAAGACTAAAGTGGACAGAGAATAGTGGAAAGACTAAAGTGGACAGACTATAGTGGAAAGACTATAGTGGAAAGACTGTAGTGGACAGAATAAAGTAGAGACTATAGTGGAAATGACTAAAGTGGAAAGACTAAAGTGGACAGACTAAAGTGGACAGACTAAAGTGGACAGACTCTAGTGGAAAGACTAAGTGGACAGACTAAAGCGGAAAGACTAAAGTGGAAAGACTAAAATGGACAGACTATAGTGTAAAGACTAAAGTGGACAGACTAAAGTGGAAAGACTATAGTGGAAAGACTAAAGTGGACAGACTATAGTGGAAAGACGATAGTGGAATGACTGTAGTGGACAGAATAAAGTAGAGACTATAGTGGAAAGACTAAAGTGGAAAGACTAAAGTGGACAGAGAATAGTGGAAAGACTAAAGTGGACAGACTAAAGTGGAAAGACTAAAGTGGAAAGACAAAAGTGGACAGACTATAGTGAAAAGACTATAGTGGAATGACTGTAGTGGACAGAGTAAAGTAGAGACTATAGTGGAAAGACTAAAGTGGACAGAGAATAGTGGAAATACTAAAGTGGACAGACTAAAGTGGAAAGACTAAAGTGGAAAGACTATAGTGGAAAGACTGTAGTGGACAGAATAAAGTGGAGACTATAGTGGAAAGACTAAAGTGGAAAGACTAAAGTGGACAGAGAATAGTGGAAAGGCTAAAGTGGACAGACTAAAGTTGAAAGACTAAAGTGGAAAGACTATAGTGGAAAGACTGTAGTGGACAGAATAAAGTGGAGACTATAGTGGAAAGACTAAAGTGGACAGAGAATTATGGAAAGACTAAAGTGGACGGTCTATAGTGGAAAGACTATAGTGGAATGACTGTAGTGGACAGAATAAAGTAGAGACTATAGTGGAAAGACTAAAGTGGAAAGACTAAAGTGGACAGAGAATAGTGGAAAGACTAAAGTGGACAGACTAAAGTGGAAAGACTAAAGTGGAAAGACTATAGTGGAAAGACTGTAGTGGACACAATAAAGTGGAGACTGTAGTGGAAAGACTAAAGTGGAAAGACTAAAGTGGACAGAGAATAGTGGAAAGACTAAAGTGGACAGACTAAAGAGGAAAGACTAAAAGTGGAAAGACTAAAGGGGACAGACTATAGTGGAAATGACTAAAGTGGAAAGACTAAAGTGGACAGACTAAAGTGGACAGACTCTAGTGGAAAGACTAAGTGGACAGAGAATTATGGAAAGACGAAAGTAGACAGTCTATAGTGGAAAGACTGTGGTGGAAAGACTAAAGTGGAAAGACTAAAGTGGACAGACTCTAGTGGAAAGACTAAGTGGACAGACTAAAGCGGAAAGACTAAAGTGGAAAGACTAAAGTGGACAGACTATAGTGGAAAGACTAAAGTGGACAGACTAAAGTGGAAAGACTAAAGTGGAAAGACTAAAGTGGACAGACTATAGTGGAAAGACTATAGTGGAAAGACTGTAGTGGACAGAATAAAGTGGAGACTATAGTGGAAAGACTAAAGTGGACAGAGAATTATGGAAAAGACTAAAGTGGACAGTCTATAGTGGAAAGACTAAAGTGGACAGACTAAAGTGGAAAGAAGAAAGTGGAAAGACTAAAGTGGACAGACTATAGTGGAAAGACTATAGTGGAAAGACTAAAGTGGAAAGACTAAAGTGGACAGAGAATAGTGGAAAGACTAAAGTGGACAGACTATAGTGGAAAGACTATAGTGGAAAGACTATAGTGGACAGAATAAAGTAGAGACTATAGTGGAAAGACTAAAGTGGAAAGACTAAAGTGGACAGACTATAGTGGAAAGACTAAAGTGGAGGGACTAAAGTGGACAGACTATAGTGGAAAGACTAAAGTGGACAGACTAAAGTGGAAAGACTAAAGTGGAAAGACTAAAGTGGACAGACTATAGTTGAAAGACTATAGTGGAAAGACTGTAGTGGACAGAATAAAGTGGAGACTATAGTGGAAAGACTAAAGCGGAAAGACTAAAGTGGAAAGACTAAAGTGGACAGACTATAGTGGAAAGACTAAAGTGGAAAGACTAAAGTGGACAGAGAATAGTGGAAAGACATCAAGTGGACAGACTATAGTGGAAAGACTATAGTGGAAAGACTTTAGTGGACAGAATAAAGTAAAGACTATAGTGGAAATGACTAAAGTGGAAAGACTAAAGTGGACAGAAATGAGTGGACAGACTAAAGTGGACAGACTCTAGCGGAAAGACTAAGTGGACAGACTAAAGCGGAAAGACTAAAGTGGAAAGACTAAAGTGGGCAGACTATAGTGGAAAGACTAAAGTGGACAGACTAAAGTGGAAAGACTAAAGTGGAAAGACTAAAGTGGACAGACTATAGTGGAAAGACTATAGTGGAAAGACTGTGGTGGAAAGACTAAAGTGGAAAGATTAAAGTGGAAAGACTATAGTGGAAATACTAAAGTGGACAGACTATAGTGGAAAGACTAAATTGGACAGAGAATAGTGGAAAGACTAAAGTGGACAGACTATAGTGGAAAGACTATAGTGGAAAGACTGTAGTGGACAGAATAAAGTAGAGACTATAGTGGAAAGACTAAAGTGGAAAGACAAAAGTGGACAGACTATAGTGGAAAGACTGAAGTGGACAGACTAAAGTGGAAAAACTAAAGTGGACAGACTACAGTGGAAAGACTATAGTGGAAAGACTATAGTGGACAGAATAAAGTGGAGACTATATTGGAGAGACTAAAGTGGACAGACTAAAGTGGAAAGACTAAAGTGGAAAGACTAAAGTGGGCAGACTATAGTGGAAAGAATAAAGTGGACAGACTATAGTGGAAAGACTAAAGTGGAGGGACTAAAGTGGACAGACTATAGTGGAAAGACTAAAGTGGACAGACTAAAGTGGAAAGACTATAGTGGAAAGACTATAGTGGAAAGACTGTAGTGGACAGAATAAAGTGGAGACTATAGTGGAAAGACTAAAGTGGACAGAGAATTATGGAAAGACTAAAGTGGACAGTCTATAGTGGAAAGACTAAAGTGGACAGACTAAAGTGGAAAGAAGAAAGTGGAAAGACTAAAGTGGACAGACTATAGTGGAAAGACTATAGTGGAAAGACTAAAGTGGAAAGACTAAAGTGGACAGAGAATAGTGGAAAGACTAAAGTGGACAGACTATAGTGGAAAGACTATAGTGGAAAGACTATAGTGGACAGAATAAAGTAGAGACTATAGTGGAAAGACTAAAGTGGAAAGACTAAAGTGGACAGACTATAGTGGAAAGACTAAAGTGGAGGGACTAAAGTGGACAGACTATAGTGGAAAGACTAAAGTGGACAGACTAAAGTGGAAAGACTAAAGTGGAAAGACTAAAGTGGACAGACTATAGTTGAAAGACTATAGTGGAAAGACTGTAGTGGACAGAATAAAGTGGAGACTATAGTGGAAAGACTAAAGCGGAAAGACTAAAGTGGAAAGACTAAAGTGGACAGACTATAGTGGAAAGACTAAAGTGGAAAGACTAAAGTGGACAGAGAATAGTGGAAAGACATCAAGTGGACAGACTATAGTGGAAAGACTAAAGTGGAGGGACTAAAGTGGACAGACTATAGTGGAAAGACTAAAGTGGACAGACTAAAGTGGAAAGACTATAGTGGAAAGACTATAGTGGAAAGACTGTAGTGGACAGAATAAAGTGGAGACTATAGTGGAAAGACTAAAGCGGAAAGACTAAAGTGGAAAGACTAAAGTGGACAGACTATAGTGGAAAGACTAAAGTGGAAAGACTAAAGTGGACAGAGAATAGTGGAAAGACATCAAGTGGACAGACTATAGTGGAAAGACTAAAGTGGAGGGACTAAAGTGGACAGACTATAGTGGAAAGACTAAAGTGGACAGACTAAAGTGGAAAGACTATAGTGGAAAGACTATAGTGGAAAGACTGTAGTGGACAGAATAAAGTGGAGACTATAGTGGAAAGACTAAAGCGGAAAGACTAAAGTGGAAAGACTAAAGTGGACAGACTATAGTGGAAAGACTAAAGTGGAAAGACTAAAGTGGACAGAGAATAGTGGAAAGACATCAAGTGGACAGACTATAGTGGAAAGACTAAAGTGGAGGGACTAAAGTGGACAGACTATAGTGGAAAGACTAAAGTGGACAGACTAAAGTGGAAAGACTATAGTGGAAAGACTATAGTGGAAAGACTGTAGTGGACAGAATAAAGTGGAGACTATAGTGGAAAGACTAAAGCGGAAAGACTAAAGTGGAAAGACTAAAGTGGACAGACTATAGTGGAAAGACTAAAGTGGAAAGACTAAAGTGGACAGAGAATAGTGGAAAGACATCAAGTGGACAGACTATAGTGGAAAGACTAAAGTGGAGGGACTAAAGTGGACAGACTATAGTGGAAAGACTAAAGTGGACAGACTAAAGTGGAAAGACTATAGTGGAAAGACTATAGTGGAAAGACTGTAGTGGACAGAATAAAGTGGAGACTATAGTGGAAAGACTAAAGCGGAAAGACTAAAGTGGAAAGACTAAAGTGGACAGACTATAGTGGAAAGACTAAAGTGGAAAGACTAAAGTGGACAGAGAATAGTGGAAAGACATCAAGTGGACAGACTATAGTGGAAAGACTAAAGTGGAGGGACTAAAGTGGACAGACTATAGTGGAAAGACTAAAGTGGACAGACTAAAGTGGAAAGACTATAGTGGAAAGACTATAGTGGAAAGACTGTAGTGGACAGAATAAAGTGGAGACTATAGTGGAAAGACTAAAGCGGAAAGACTAAAGTGGAAAGACTAAAGTGGACAGACTATAGTGGAAAGACTAAAGTGGAAAGACTAAAGTGGACAGAGAATAGTGGAAAGACATCAAGTGGACAGACTATAGTGGAAAGACTAAAGTGGAGGGACTAAAGTGGACAGACTATAGTGGAAAGACTAAAGTGGACAGACTAAAGTGGAAAGACTATAGTGGAAAGACTATAGTGGAAAGACTGTAGTGGACAGAATAAAGTGGAGACTATAGTGGAAAGACTAAAGCGGAAAGACTAAAGTGGAAAGACTATAGTGGACAGAATAAAGTAGAGACTATAGTGGAAAGACTAAAGTGGAAAGACTAAAGTGGACAGACTATAGTGGAAAGACTAAAGTGGAGGGACTAAAGTGGACAGACTATAGTGGAAAGACTAAAGTGGACAGACTAAAGTGGAAAGACTAAAGTGGAAAGACTAAAGTGGACAGACTATAGTTGAAAGACTATAGTGGAAAGACTGTAGTGGACAGAATAAAGTGGAGACTATAGTGGAAAGACTAAAGCGGAAAGACTAAAGTGGAAAGACTAAAGTGGACAGACTATAGTGGAAAGACTAAAGTGGAAAGACTAAAGTGGACAGAGAATAGTGGAAAGACATCAAGTGGACAGACTATAGTGGAAAGACTATAGTGGAAAGACTTTAGTGGACAGAATAAAGTAAAGACTATAGTGGAAATGACTAAAGTGGAAAGACTAAAGTGGACAGAAATGAGTGGACAGACTAAAGTGGACAGACTCTAGCGGAAAGACTAAGTGGACAGACTAAAGCGGAAAGACTAAAGTGGAAAGACTAAAGTGGGCAGACTATAGTGGAAAGACTAAAGTGGACAGACTAAAGTGGAAAGACTAAAGTGGAAAGACTAAAGTGGACAGACTATAGTGGAAAGACTATAGTGGAAAGACTGTGGTGGAAAGACTAAAGTGGAAAGATTAAAGTGGAAAGACTATAGTGGAAATACTAAAGTGGACAGACTATAGTGGAAAGACTAAATTGGACAGAGAATAGTGGAAAGACTAAAGTGGACAGACTATAGTGGAAAGACTATAGTGGAAAGACTGTAGTGGACAGAATAAAGTAGAGACTATAGTGGAAAGACTAAAGTGGAAAGACAAAAGTGGACAGACTATAGTGGAAAGACTGAAGTGGACAGACTAAAGTGGAAAAACTAAAGTGGACAGACTACAGTGGAAAGACTATAGTGGAAAGACTATAGTGGACAGAATAAAGTGGAGACTATATTGGAGAGACTAAAGTGGACAGACTAAAGTGGAAAGACTAAAGTGGAAAGACTAAAGTGGGCAGACTATAGTGGAAAGAATAAAGTGGACAGACTATAGTGGAAAGACTAAAGTGGAGGGACTAAAGTGGACAGACTATAGTGGAAAGACTAAAGTGGACAGACTAAAGTGGAAAGACTAAAGTGGAAAGACTAAAGTGGACAGACTAAAGTGGACAGACTATAGTTGAAAGACTATAGTGGAAAGACTGTAGTGGACAGAGAATTATGGAAAGACTAAAGTGGACGGTCTATAGTGGAAAGACTATAGTGGAATGACTGTAGTGGACAGAATAAAGTAGAGACTATAGTGGAAAGACTAAAGTGGAAAGACTAAAGTGGACAGAGAATTATGGAAAGACTAAAGTGGACGGTCTATAGTGGAAAGACTATAGTGGAATGACTGTAGTGGACAGAATAAAGTAGAGACTATAGTGGAAAGACTAAAGTGGAAAGACTAAAGTGGACAGAGAATAGTGGAAAGACTAAAGTGGACAGACTAAAGTGGAAAGACTAAAGTGGAAAGACTATAGTGGAAAGACTGTAGTGGACACAATAAAGTGGAGACTGTAGTGGAAAGACTAAAGTGGAAAGACTAAAGTGGACAGAGAATAGTGGAAAGACTAAAGTGGACAGACTAAAGAGGAAAGACTAAAGTGGAAAGACTAAAGTGGACAGACTATAGTGGAAATGACTAAAGTGGAAAGACTAAAGTGGACAGACTAAAGTGGACAGACTCTAGTGGAAAGACTAAGTGGACAGAGAATTATGGAAAGACGAAAGTAGACAGTCTATAGTGGAAAGACTGTGGTGGAAAGACTAAAGTGGAAAGACTAAAGTGGACAGACTCTAGTGGAAAGACTAAGTGGACAGACTAAAGCGGAAAGACTAAAGTGGAAAGACTAAAGTGGACAGACTATAGTGGAAAGACTAAAGTGGACAGACTAAAGTGGAAAGACTAAAGTGGAAAGACTAAAGTGGACAGACTATAGTGGAAAGACTATAGTGGAAAGACTGTAGTGGACAGAATAAAGTGGAGACTATAGTGGAAAGACTAAAGTGGACAGAGAATTATGGAAAGACTAAAGTGGACAGTCTATAGTGGAAAGACTAAAGTGGACAGACTAAAGTGGAAAGAAGAAAGTGGAAAGACTAAAGTGGACAGACTATAGTGGAAAGACTATAGTGGAAAGACTAAAGTGGAAAGACTAAAGTGGACAGAGAATAGTGGAAAGACTAAAGTGGACAGACTATAGTGGAAAGACTATAGTGGAAAGACTATAGTGGACAGAATAAAGTAGAGACTATAGTGGAAAGACTAAAGTGGAAAGACTAAAGTGGACCGACTATAGTGGAAAGACTGAAGTGGACAGACTAAAGTGGAAAAACTCTAGTGAAAAGACTAAAGTGGAGAGACTATAGTGGAAAGACTATAGTGGAAAGACTGTAGTGGACAGAAAAAAGTGGAGACTATAGTGGAAAGACTAAAGTGGACAGAGAATAGTGAAAAGACTAAAGTGGACAGACTACAGTGGAAAGACTATAGTGGAAAGACTATAGTGGACAGAATAAAGTGGAGACTATATTGGAGAGACTAAAGTGGACAGACTAAAGTGGAAAGACTAAAGTGGAAAGACTAAAGTGGACAGACTATAGTGGAAAGACTAAAGTGGACAGACTATAGTGGAAAGACTAAAGTGGAGGGACTAAAGTGGACAGACTATAGTGGAAAGACTAAAGTGGACAGACTAAAGTGGAAAGACTAAAGTGGAAAGACTAAAGTGGACAGACTATAGTTGAAAGACTATAGTGGAAAGACTGTAGTGGACAGAATAAAGTGGAGACTATAGTGGAAAGACTAAAGCGGAAAGACTAAAGTGGAAAGACTAAAGTGGACAGACTATAGTGGAAAGACTAAAGTGGAAAGACTAAAGTGGACAGAGAATAGTGGAAAGACATCAAGTGGACAGACTATAGTGGAAAGACTATAGTGGAAAGACTTTAGTGGACAGAATAAAGTAAAGACTATAGTGGAAATGACTAAAGTGGAAAGACTAAAGTGGACAGAAATGAGTGGACAGACTAAAGTGGACAGACTCTAGCGGAAAGACTAAGTGGACAGACTAAAGCGGAAAGACTAAAGTGGAAAGACTAAAGTGGGCAGACTATAGTGGAAAGACTAAAGTGGACAGACTAAAGTGGAAAGACTAAAGTGGAAAGACTAAAGTGGACAGACTATAGTGGAAAGACTATAGTGGAAAGACTGTGGTGGAAAGACTAAAGTGGAAAGATTAAAGTGGAAAGACTATAGTGGAAATACTAAAGTGGACAGACTATAGTGGAAAGACTAAATTGGACAGAGAATAGTGGAAAGACTAAAGTGGACAGACTATAGTGGAAAGACTATAGTGGAAAGACTGTAGTGGACAGAATAAAGTAGAGACTATAGTGGAAAGACTAAAGTGGAAAGACAAAAGTGGACAGACTATAGTGGAAAGACTGAAGTGGACAGACTAAAGTGGAAAAACTAAAGTGGACAGACTACAGTGGAAAGACTATAGTGGAAAGACTATAGTGGACAGAATAAAGTGGAGACTATATTGGAGAGACTAAAGTGGACAGACTAAAGTGGAAAGACTAAAGTGGAAAGACTAAAGTGGGCAGACTATAGTGGAAAGAATAAAGTGGACAGACTATAGTGGAAAGACTAAAGTGGAGGGACTAAAGTGGACAGACTATAGTGGAAAGACTAAAGTGGACAGACTAAAGTGGAAAGACTAAAGTGGAAAGACTAAAGTGGACAGACTAAAGTGGACAGACTATAGTTGAAAGACTATAGTGGAAAGACTGTAGTGGACAGAATAAAGTGGAGACTATAGTGGAAAGACGAAAGCGGAAAGACTAAAGTGGAAAGACTAAAGTGGACAGACTATAGTGGAAAGACTAAAGTGGACAGACTAAAGTGGAAAGACTAAAGTGGAAAGACTAAAGTGGACAGACTATAGTGGAAAGACTAAAGTGGACAGACTATAGTGGAAAGAAAGTGGACAGACTAAAGTGGACAGACTATAGTGGAAAGACCAAAGTGGACAGACTAAAGTGGAAAGACTAAAGTGGAAAGACTAAAGTGGACAGACTATAGTGGAAAGACTATAGTGGAAAGACTGTAGTGGACAGAATAAAGTGGAGACGATAGTGGAAAGACTCAGTGGACAGACTAAAGTGTACACACTGAAGTGGACAGAATAAAGTGGAAAGACTAAAGTGGAAAGACTAAAGTGGAATGACTGTAGTGGACAGAATAAAGTAGAGACTATAGTGGAAAGACTAAAGTGGACAGAGAATAGTGGAAAGACTAAAGTGGACAGACTAAAGTGGAAAGACTAAAGTGGAAAGACTATAGTGGAAAGACTGTAGTGGACAGAATAAAGTGGAGACTATAGTGGAAAGACTAAAGTGGAAAGACTAAAGTGGACAGAGAATAGTGGAAAGACTAAAGTGGACAGACTAAAGTTGAAAGACTAAAGGGGAAAGACTATAGTGGAAAGACTGTAGTGGACAGTCTATAGTGGAAAGACTAAAGTGGACAGACTAAAGTGGAAAGACTAAAGTGGAAAGACTAAAGTGGACAGACTATAGTGGAAAGACTATAGTGGAACGACTAAAGTGGAAAGACTAAAGTTTACAGAGAATAGTGGAAAGACTAAAGTGGACAGACTATAGTGGAAAGACTATAGTGGAAAGACTGTAGTGGACAGAATAAAGTAGAGACTATAGTGGAAATGACTAAAGTGGAAAGACTAAAGTGGACAGACTAAAGTGGACAGACTAAAGTGGACAGACTCTAGTGGAAAGACTAAGTGGAGAGACTAACGCGGAAACACTAAAGTGGAAAGACTAAAATGGACAGACTATAGTGGAAAGACTAAAGTGGACAGACTAAAGTGGAAAGACTATAGTGGAAAGACTAAAGTGGACAGACTATAGTGGAAAGAAGATAGTGGAATGACTGTAGTGGACAGAATAAAGTAGAGACTATAGTGGAAAGACTAAAGTGGAAAGACTAAAGTGGACAGAGAATAGTGGAAAGACTAAAGTGGACAGACTAAAGTGGAAAGACTAAAGTGGAAAGACTAAAGTGGACAGACTATAGTGGAAAGACTGTAGTGGAATGACTGTAGTGGACAGAATAAAGTACAGACTATAGTGGAAAGACTAAAGTGGACAGAGAATAGTGGAAAGACTAAAGTGGACAGACTAAAGTGGAAAGACTAAAGTGGAAAGACTATAGTGGAAAGACTGTAGTGGACAGAATAAAGTGGAGACTATAGTGGAAAGACTAAAGTGGAAAGACTAAAGTGGACAGAGAATAGTGGAAAGGCTAAAGTGGACAGACTAAAGTCGAAAGACTAAAGTGGAAAGACTATAGTGGAAAGACTTTAGTGGACAGAATAAAGTGGAGACTATAGTGGAAAGACTAAAGTGGACAGAGAATTATGGAAAGACTAAAGTGGACGGTCTATAGTGGAAAGACTATAGTGGAATGACTGTAGTGGACAGAATAAAGTAAAGACTATAGTGGAAAGACTAAAGTGGAAAGACTAAAGTGGACAGAGAATAGTGGAAAGACTAAAGTGGAAAGACTAAAGTGGAAAGACTAAAGTGGAAAGACTATAGTGGAAAGACTGTAGTGGACACAATAAATTGGAGACTGTAGTGGAAAGACTAAAGTGGAAAGACTAAAGTGGACAGAGAATAGTGGAAAGACTAAAGTGGACAGACTAAAGAGGAAAGACTAAAGTGGAAAGACTAAAGTGGACAGACTATAGTGGAAATGACTAAAGTGGAAAGACTAAAGTGGACAGACTAAAGTGGACAGACTCTAGTGGAAAGACTAAGTGGACAGACTAAAGCGGAAAGACTAAAGTGGAAAGACTAAAGTGGACAGACTATAGTGGAAAGACTAAACTGGACAGAGAATAGTGGAAAGACTAAAGTGGACAGACTAAAGTGGAAAGACTATAGTGGAAAGACTGTGGTGGAAAGACTAAAGTGGAAAAACTAAAGTGGACAGACTATAGTGGAAAGACTAAAGTGGATAGACTAAAGTGGAAAGACTAAAGTGGAAAGACTAAAGTGGACAGACTATAGTGGAAAGACTATAGTGGAATGACTGTAGTGGACAGAATAAAGTAGAGACTATAGTGGAAAGATTAAAGTGGAAAGACTAAAGTGGACAGAGAATAGTGGAAAGACTAAAGTGGACAGACTAAAGTGGAAAGACTAAAGTGGAAAGACTATAGTGGAAAGACTGTAGTGGACAGAATAAAGTGGAGACTATAGTGGAAAGACTAAAGTGGACAGAGAATTATGGAAAGACTAAAGTGGACAGTCTATAGTGGAAAGACTATAGTGGAATGACAGTAGTGGACAGAATAAAGTAGAGACTATAGTGGAAAGACTAAAGTGGAAAGACTAAAGTGGACAGAGAATAGTGGAAAGACTAAAGTGGACAGACTAAAGTGGAAAGACTAAAGTGGAAAGACTATAGTGGAAAGACTGTAGTGGACAGAATAAAGTGGAGACTATAGTGGAAAGACTAAAGTGGAAAGACTAAAGTGGACAGAGAATAGTGGAAAGACTAAAGTGGACAGACTAAAGTGGAAAGACTAAAGTGGAAAGACTAAAGTGGATAGACTATAGTGGAAATGACTAAAGTGGAAAGAC
The DNA here is from genome assembly GCA_030848855.1 of Branchinecta sandiegonensis. NCBI lineage: Eukaryota > Metazoa > Arthropoda > Branchiopoda > Anostraca > Branchinectidae > Branchinecta > Branchinecta sandiegonensis. The sequence continues at coordinate 21,354 of JAUPMV010000078.1, forward strand.
TAAAGTGGACAGACTAAAGTGGACAGACTAAAGTGGACAGACTCTAGTGGAAAGACTAAGTGGACAGACTAAAGCGGAAAGACTAAAGTGGAAAGACTAAAGTGGACAGACTATAGTGGAAAGACTATAATGGAAAGACTAAAGTGGACAGAGAATAGTGGAAAGACTAAAGTGGACAGACTATAGTGGAAAGACTATAGTGGAAAGACTGTAGTGGACAGAATAAAGTAGAGACTATAGTGGAAATGACTAAAGTGGAAAGACTAAAGTGGACAGACTAAAGTGGACAGACTAAAGTGGACAGACTCTAGTGGAAAGACTAAGTGGACAGACTAAAGCGGAAAGACTAAAGTGGAAAGACTAAAGTGGACAGAGAATAGTGGAAAGACTAAAGTGGACAGACCAAAGTGGAAAGACTAAAGTGGAAAGACTAAAGTGGACAGACTATAGTGGAAATGACTAAAGTGGAAAGACTAAAGTGGACAGACTAAAGTGGACAGACTAAAGTGGACAGACTCTAGTGGAAAGACTAAGTGGACAGACTAAAGCGGAAAGACTAAAGTGGAAAGACTAAAGTGGACAGACTATAGTGGAAAGACTAAAGTGGACAGACTAAAGTGGAAAGACTAAAGTGGAAAGACTAAAGTGGACAGACTATAGTGGAAAGACTATAGTGGAAAGACTGTAGTGGACAGAATAAAGTGGAGACTATAGTGGAAAGACTAAAGTGGACAGTGAATTATGGAAAGACTAAAGTGGACAGTCTATAGTGGAAAGACTAAAGTGGACAGACTAAAGTGGAAAGAAGAAAGTGGAAAGACTAAAGTGGACAGAGAATTATGGAAAGACTAAAGTGGACAGTCTATAGTGGAAAGACTATAGTGGAATGACTGTAGTGGACAGAATAAAGTAGAGACTATAGTGGAAAGACTAAAGTGGAAAGACTAAAGTGGACAGAGAATAGTGGAAAGACTATAGTGGAAAGACTGTAGTGGACAGAATAAAGTAGAGACTATAGTGGAAAGACTAAAGTGGAAAGACTAAAGTGGACAGACTATAGTGGAAAGACTGAAGTGGACAGACTAAAGTGGAAAAACTAAAGTGGAAAGACTAAAGTGGAGAGACTATAGTGGAAAGACTGTAGTGGACAGAATAAAGTGGAGACTATAGTGGAAAGACTAAAGTGGACAGAGAATTATGGAAAGACTAAAGTGGACGGTCTATAGTGGAAAGACTATAGTGGAATGACTGTAGTGGACAGAATAAAGTAAAGACTATAGTGGAAAGACTAAAGTGGAAAGACTAAAGTGGACAGAGAATAGTGGAAAGGCTAAAGTGGACAGACTAAAGTCGAAAGACTAAAGTGGAAAGACTATAGTGGAAAGACTGTAGTGGACAGAATAAAGTGGAGACTATAGTGGAAAGACTAAAGTGGACAGAGAATTATGGAAAGACTAAAGTGGACGGTCTATAGTGGAAAGACTATAGTGGAATGACTGTAGTGGACAGAATAAAGTAAAGACTATAGTGGAAAGACTAAAGTGGAAAGACTAAAGTGGACAGAGAATAGTGGAAAGACTAAAGTGGAAAGACTAAAGTGGAAAGACTAAAGTGGAAAGACTATAGTGGAAAGACTGTAGTGGACAGAGAATAGTGGAAAGACTAAAGTGGACAGACTAAAGAGGAAAGACTAAAGTGGAAAGACTAAAGTGGACAGACTATAGTGGAAATGACTAAAGTGGAAAGACTAAAGTGGACAGACTAAAGTGGACAGACGCTAGTGGAAAGACTAAGTGGACAGACTAAAGCGGAAAGACTAAAGTGGAAAGACTAAAGTGGACAGACTATAGTGGAAAGACTAAACTGGACAGAGAATAGTGGAAAGACTAAAGTGGACAGACTATAGTGGAAAGACTATAGTGGAAAGACTGTGGTGGAAAGACTAAAGTGGAAAGACTAAAGTGGACAGACTATAGTGGAAAGACTAAAGTGGATAGACTAAAGTGGAAAGACTAAAGTGGAAAGACTAAAGTGGACAGACTATAGTGGAAAGACTATAGTGGAATGACTGTAGTGGACAGAATAAAGTAGAGACTATAGTGGAAAGATTAAAGTGGAAAGACTAAAGTGGACAGAGAATAGTGGAAAGACTAAAGTGGACAGACTAAAGTGGAAAGACTAAAGTGGAAAGACTATAGTGGAAAGACTGTAGTGGACAGAATAAAGTGGAGACTATAGTGGAAAGAATAAAGTGGACAGAGAATTATGGAAAGACTAAAGTGGACAGTCTATAGTGGAAAGACTATAGTGGAATGACTGTAGTGGACAGAATAAAGTAGAGACTATAGTGGAAAGACTAAAGTGGAAAGACTAAAGTGGACAGAGAATAGTGGAAAGACTAAAGTGGACAGACTAAAGTGGAAAGACTAAAGTGGAAAGACTATAGTGGAAAGACTGTAGTGGACAGAATAAAGTGGAGACTATAGTGGAAAGACTAAAGTGGAAAGACTAAAGTGGACAGAGAATAGTGGAAAGACTAAAGTGGACAGACTAAAGTGGAAAGACTAAAGTGGAAAGACTAAAGTGGATAGACTATAGTGGAAATGACTAAAGTGGAAAGACTAAAGTGGACAGACTAAAGTGGACAGACTAAAGTGGACAGACTCTAGTGGAAAGACTAAGTGGACAGACTAAAGCGGAAAGACTAAAATGGAAAGACTAAAGTGGACAGACTATAGTGGAAAGACTATAATGGAAAGACTAAAGTGGACAGAGAATAGTGGAAAGACTAAAGTGGACAGACTATAGTGGAAAGACTATAGTGGAAATACTGTAGTGGACAGAATAAAGTAGAGACTATAGTGGAAATGACTAAAGTGGAAAGACTAAAGTGGACAGACTAAAGTGGACAGACTAAAGTGGACAGACTCTAGTGGAAAGACTAAGTGGACAGACTAAAGCGGAAAGACTAAAGTGGAAAGACTAAAGTGGACAGAGAATAGTGGAAAGACTAAAGTGGACAGACCAAAGTGGAAAGACTAAAGTGGAAAGACTAAAGTGGACAGACTATAGTGGAAATGACTAAAGTGGAAAGACTAAAGTGGACAGACTAAAGTGGACAGACTAAAGTGGACAGACTCTAGTGGAAAGACTAAGTGGACAGACTAAAGCGGAAAGACTAAAGTGGAAAGACTAAAGTGGACAGACTATAGTGGAAAGACTAAAGTGGACAGACTAAAGCGGAAAGACTACAGTGGAAAGACTAAAGTGGACAGACTATACTGGAAAGACTATAGTGGAAAGACTGTAGTGGACAGAATAAAGTAGAGACTATAGTGGAAAGACTAAAGTGGACAGAGAATTATGGAAAGACTAAAGTGGACAGTCTATAGTGGAAAGACTAAAGTGGACAGACTAAAGTGGAAAGAAGAAAGTGGAAAGACTAAAGTGGACAGACTATAGTGGAAAGACTATAGTGGAAAGACTAAAGTGGAAAGACTAAAGTGGACAGAGAATAGTGGAAAGACTATAGTGGAAAGACTGTAGTGGACAGAATAAAGTAGAGACTATAGTGGAAAGACTAAAGTGGAAAGACTAAAGTGGACAGACTATAGTGGAAAGACTGAAGTGGACAGACTAAAGTGGAAAAACTAAAGTGGAAAGACTAAAGTGGAGAGACTATAGTGGAAAGACTATAGTGGAAAGACTGTAGTGGACAGAAAAAAGTGGAGACTATAGTGGAAAGACTAAAGTGGACAGAGAATAGTGGAAAGACTAAAGTGGACAGACTACAGTGGAAAGACTATAGTGGAAAGACTATAGTGGACAGAATAAAGTGGAGACTATGTTGGAGAGACTAAAGTGGACAGACTAAAGTGGAAAGACTAAAGTAGAAAGACTAAAGTGGACAGACTATAGTGGAAAGACTAAAGTGGACAGACTATAGTGGAAAGACTAAAGTGGAGGACTAAAGTGGACAGACTATAGTGGAAAGACTAAAGTGGACAGACTAAAGTGGAAAGACTAAAGTGGAAAGACTAAAGTGAACAGACTCTAGTTGAAAGACTATAGTGGAAAGACTGTAGTGGACAGAATAAAGTGGAGACTATAGTGGAAAGACTAAAGCGGAAAGAATACAGTGGAAAGACTAAAGTGGACAGACTATAGTGGAAAGACTAAAGTGGAAAGACTAAAGTGGACAGAGAATAGTGGAAAGACTAAAGTGGACAGACTATAGTGGAAAGACTATAGTGGAAAGACTGTAGTGGACAGAATAAAGTAGAGACTATAGTGGAAATGACTAAAGTGGAAAGACTAAAGTGGACAGACTAAAGTGGACAGACTAAAGTGGACAGACTCTAGTGGAAAGACTAAGTGGACAGACTAAAGCGGAAAGACTAAAGTGGAAAGACTAAAGTGGACAGAGAATAGTGGAAAGACTAAAGTGGACAGACCAAAGTTGAAAGACTAAAGTGGAAAGACTAAAGTGGACAGACTATAGTGGAAATGACTAAAGTGGAAAGACTAAAGTGGACAGACTAAAGTGGACAGACTAAAGTGGACAGACTCTAGTGGAAAGACTAAGTGGACAGACTAAAGCGGAAAGACTAAAGTGGAAAGACTAAAGTGGAAAGACTAAAGTGGACAGACTATAGTGGAAAGACTAAAGTGGACAGACTAAAGTGGAAAGACTAAAGTGGAAAGACTAAAGTGGACAGACTATAGTGGAAAGACTATAGTGGAAAGACTGTAGTGGACAGAATAAAGTGGAGACTATAGTGGAAAGACTAAAGTGGACAGTGAATTATGGAAAGACTAAAGTGGACAGACTATAGTGGAAAGACTAAAGTGGACAGACTAAAGTGGAAAGACTAAAGTGGAAAGACTAAAGTGGACAGACTATAGTGGAAAGACTATAGTGGAAAGACTGTAGTGGACAGAATAAAGTGGAGACTATAGTGGAAAGACTAAAGTGGACAGTGAATTATGGAAAGACTAAAGTGGACAGTCTATAGTGGAAAGACTAAAGTGGACAGACTAAAGTGGAAAGAAGAAAGTGGAAAGACGAAAGTGGACAGAGAATTATGGAAAGACTAAAGTGGACAGTCTATAGTGGAAAGACTATAGTGGAATGACTGTAGTGGACAGAATAAAGTAGAGACTATAGTGGAAAGACTAAAGTGGAAAGACTAAAGTGGACAGAGAATAGTGGAAAGACTATAGTGGAAAGACTGTAGTGGACAGAATAAAGTGGAGACTATAGTGGAAAGACTAAAGTGGACAGAGAATTATGGAAAGACTAAAGTGGACAGTCTATAGTGGAAAGACTATAGTGGAATGACTGTAGTGGACAGAATAAAGTAGAGACTATAGTGGAAAGACTAAAGTGGAAAGACTAAACTGGACAGAGAATAGTGGAAAGACTAAAGTGGACAGACTAAAGTGGAAAGACTAAAGTGGAAAGACTATAGTGGAAAGACTGTAGTGGACAGAATAAAGTGGGGACTATAGTGGAAAGACTAAAGTGGAAAGACTAAAGTGGACAGAAAATAGTGGAAAGACTAAAGTGGACAGACTAAAGTGGAAAGACTAAAGTGGAAAGACTAAAGTGGAAAGACTAAAGTGGATAGACTATAGTGGAAATGACTAAAGTGGAAAGACTAAAGTGGACAGACTAAAGTGGACAGACTAAAGTGGACAGACTCTAGTGGAAAGACTAAGTGGACAGACTAAAGCGGAAAGACTAAAGTGGAAAGACTAAAGTGGACAGACTATAGTGGAAAGACTATAATGGAAAGACTAAAGTGGACAGAGAATAGTGGAAAGACTAAAGTGGACAGACTATAGTGGAAAGACTATAGTGGAAAGACTGTAGTGGACAGAATAAAGTAGAGACTATAGTGGAAATGACTAAAGTGGAAAGACTAAAGTGGACAGACTAAAGTGGACAGACTAAAGTGGACAGACTCTAGTGGAAAGACTAAGTGGACAGACTAAAGCGGAAAGACTAAAGTGGAAAGACTAAAGTGGACAGAGAATAGTGGAAAGACTAAAGTGGACAGACCAAAGTGGAAAGACTAAAGTGGAAAGACTAAAGTGGACAGACTATAGTGGAAATGACTAAAGTGGAAAGACTAAAGTGGACAGACTAAAGTGGACAGACTAAAGTGGACAGACTCTAGTGGAAAGACTAAGTGGACAGACTAAAGCGGAAAGACTAAAGTGGAAAGACTAAAGTGGACAGACTATAGTGGAAAGACTAAAGTGGACAGACTAAAGTGGAAAGACTAAAGTGGAAAGACTAAAGTGGACAGACTATAGTGGAAAGACTATAGTGGAAAGACTGTAGTGGACAGAATAAAGTGGAGACTATAGTGGAAAGACTAAAGTGGACAGTGAATTATGGAAAGACTAAAGTGGACAGTCTATAGTGGAAAGACTAAAGTGGACAGACTAAAGTGGAAAGAAGAAAGTGGAAAGACTAAAGTGGACAGAGAATTATGGAAAGACTAAAGTGGACAGTCTATAGTGGAAAGACTATAGTGGAATGACTGTAGTGGACAGAATAAAGTAGAGACTATAGTGGAAAGACTAAAGTGGAAAGACTAAAGTGGACAGAGAATAGTGGAAAGACTATAGTGGAAAGACTGTAGTGGACAGAATAAAGTAGAGACTATAGTGGAAAGACTAAAGTGGAAAGACTAAAGTGGACAGACTATAGTGGAAAGACTGAAGTGGACAGACTAAAGTGGAAAAACTAAAGTGGAAAGACTAAAGTGGAGAGACTATAGTGGAAAGACTGTAGTGGACAGAATAAAGTGGAGACTATAGTGGAAAGACTAAAGTGGACAGAGAATTATGGAAAGACTAAAGTGGACGGTCTATAGTGGAAAGACTATAGTGGAATGACTGTAGTGGACAGAATAAAGTAAAGACTATAGTGGAAAGACTAAAGTGGAAAGACTAAAGTGGACAGAGAATAGTGGAAAGGCTAAAGTGGACAGACTAAAGTCGAAAGACTAAAGTGGAAAGACTATAGTGGAAAGACTAAAGTGGACAGAGAATTATGGAAAGACTAAAGTGGACGGTCTTTAGTGGAAAGACTATAGTGGAATGACTGTAGTGGACAGAATAAAGTAAAGACTATAGTGGAAAGACTAAAGTGGAAAGACTAAAGTGGACAGAGAATAGTGGAAAGACTAAAGTGGAAAGACTAAAGTGGAAAGACTAAAGTGGAAAGACTATAGTGGAAAGACTGTAGTGGACACAATAAAGTGGAGACTGTAGTGGAAAGACTAAAGTGGAAAGACTAAAGTGGACAGAGAATAGTGGAAAGACTAAAGTGGACAGACTAAAGAGGAAGGACTAAAGTGGAAAGACTAAAGTGGACAGACTATAGTGGAAATGACTAAAGTGGAAAGACTAAAGTGGACAGACTAAAGTGGACAGACTCTAGTGGAAAGACTAAGTGGACAGACTAAAGCGGAAAGACTAAAGTGGAAAGACTAAAGTGGACAGACTATAGTGGAAAGACTAAACTGGACAGAGAATAGTGGAAAGACTAAAGTGGACAGACTATAGTGGAAAGACTATAGTGGAAAGACTGTGGTGGAAAGACTAAAGTGGAAAGACTAAAGTGGACAGACTATAGTGGAAAGACTAAAGTGGATAGACTAAAGTGGAAAGACTAAAGTGGAAAGACTAAAGTGGACAGACTATAGTGGAAAGACTATAGTGGAATGACTGTAGTGGACAGAATAAAGTAGAGACTATAGTGGAAAGATTAAAGTGGAAAGACTAAAGTGGACAGAGAATAGTGGAAAGACTAAAGTGGACAGACTAAAGTGGAAAGACTAAAGTGGAAAGACTATAGTGGAAAGACTGTAGTGGACAGAATAAAGTGGAGACTATAGTGGAAAGACTAAAGTGGACAGAGAATTATGGAAAGACTAAAGTGGACAGTCTATAGTGGAAAGACTATAGTGGAATGACTGTAGTGGACAGAATAAAGTAGAGACTATAGTGGAAAGACTAAAGTGGAAAGACTAAAGTGGACAGAGAATAGTGGAAAGACTAAAGTGGACAGACTAAAGTGGAAAGACTAAAGTGGAAAGACTATAGTGGACAGAGAATAGTGGAAAGACTAAAGTGGACAGACTAAAGTGGAAAGACTAAAGTGGAAAGAAAAAAATGGATAGACTATAGTGGAAATGACTAAAGTGGAAAGACTAAAGTGGACAGACTAAAGTGGACAGACTAAAGTGGACAGACTCTAGTGGAAAGACTAAGTGGACAGACTAAAGCGGAAAGACTAAAATGGAAAGACTAAAGTGGACAGACTATAGTGGAAAGACTATAATGGAAAGACTAAAGTGGACAGAGAATAGTGGAAAGACTAAAGTGGACAGACTATAGTGGAATGACTGTAGTGGACAGAATAAAGTAAAGACTATAGTGGAAAGACTAAAGTGGAAAGACTAAAGTGGACAGAGAATAGTGGAAAGACTAAAGTGGAAAGACTAAAGTGGAAAGACTAAAGTGGAAAGACTATAGTGGAAAGACTGTAGTGGACACAATAAAGTGGAGACTGTAGTGGAAAGACTAAAGTGGAAAGACTAAAGTGGACAGAGAATAGTGGAAAGACTAAAGTGGACAGACTAAAGAGGAAGGACTAAAGTGGAAAGACTAAAGTGGACAGACTATAGTGGAAATGACTAAAGTGGAAAGACTAAAGTGGACAGACTAAAGTGGACAGACTCTAGTGGAAAGACTAAGTGGACAGACTAAAGCGGAAAGACTAAAGTGGAAAGACTAAAGTGGACAGACTATAGTGGAAAGACTAAACTGGACAGAGAATAGTGGAAAGACTAAAGTGGACAGACTATAGTGGAAAGACTATAGTGGAAAGACTGTGGTGGAAAGACTAAAGTGGAAAGACTAAAGTGGACAGACTATAGTGGAAAGACTAAAGTGGATAGACTAAAGTGGAAAGACTAAAGTGGAAAGACTAAAGTGGACAGACTATAGTGGAAAGACTATAGTGGAATGACTGTAGTGGACAGAATAAAGTAGAGACTATAGTGGAAAGATTAAAGTGGAAAGACTAAAGTGGACAGAGAATAGTGGAAAGACTAAAGTGGACAGACTAAAGTGGAAAGACTAAAGTGGAAAGACTATAGTGGAAAGACTGTAGTGGACAGAATAAAGTGGAGACTATAGTGGAAAGACTAAAGTGGACAGAGAATTATGGAAAGACTAAAGTGGACAGTCTATAGTGGAAAGACTATAGTGGAATGACTGTAGTGGACAGAATAAAGTAGAGACTATAGTGGAAAGACTAAAGTGGAAAGACTAAAGTGGACAGAGAATAGTGGAAAGACTAAAGTGGACAGACTAAAGTGGAAAGACTAAAGTGGAAAGACTATAGTGGACAGAGAATAGTGGAAAGACTAAAGTGGACAGACTAAAGTGGAAAGACTAAAGTGGAAAGAAAAAAATGGATAGACTATAGTGGAAATGACTAAAGTGGAAAGACTAAAGTGGACAGACTAAAGTGGACAGACTAAAGTGGACAGACTCTAGTGGAAAGACTAAGTGGACAGACTAAAGCGGAAAGACTAAAATGGAAAGACTAAAGTGGACAGACTATAGTGGAAAGACTATAATGGAAAGACTAAAGTGGACAGAGAATAGTGGAAAGACTAAAGTGGACAGACTATAGTGGAAAGACTATAGTGGAAAGACTGTAGTGGACAGAATAAAGTAGAGACTATAGTGGAAATGACTAAAGTGGAAAGACTAAAGTGGACAGACTAAAGTGGACAGACTAAAGTGGACAGACTCTAGTGGAAAGACTAAGTGGACAGACTAAAGCGGAAAGACTAAAATGGAAAGACTAAAGTGGACAGAGAATAGTGGAAAGACTAAAGTGGACAGACCAAAGTGGAAAGACTAAAGTGGAAAGACTAAAGTGGACAGACTAAAGTGGACAGACTAAAGTGGACAGACTCTAGTGGAAAGACTAAGTGGACAGACTAAAGCGGAAAGACTAAAGTGGAAAGACTAAAGTGGACAGACTATAGTGGAAAGACTAAAGTGGACAGACTAAAGTGGAAAGACTAAAGTGGAAAGACTAAAGTGGACAGACTATACTGGAAAGACTATAGTGGAAAGACTGTAGTGGACAGAATAAAGTAGAGACTATAGTGGAAAGACTAAAGTGGACAGAGAATTATGGAAAGACTAAAGTGGACAGTCTATAGTGGAAAGACTAAAGTGGACAGACTAAAGTGGAAAGAAGAAAGTGGAAAGACTAAAGTGGACAGACTATAGTGGAAAGACTATAGTGGAAAGACTAAAGTGGAAAGACTAAAGTGGACAGAGAATAGTGGAAAGACTATAGTGGAAAGACTATAGTGGAAATGACTAAAGTGGAAAGACTAAAGTGGACAGACTAAAGTGGACAGACTAAAGTGGACAGACTCTAGCGGAAAGACTAAGTGGACAGACTAAAGCGGAAAGACTAAAGTGGAAAGACTAAAGTGGGCAGACTATAGTGGAAAGACTAAAGTGGACAGACTAAAGTGGAAAGACTAAAGTGGAAAGACTAAAGTGGACAGACTATAGTGGAAAGACTATAGTGGAAAGACTGTGGTGGAAAGACTAAAGTGGAAAGATTAAAGTGGAAAGACTATAGTGGAAATACTAAAGTGGACAGACTATAGTGGAAAGACTAAAGTGGAAAGACTAAAGTGGACAGAGAATAGTGGAAAGACTGAAGTGGACAGACTAAAGTGGAAAAACTAAAGTGGAAAGACTAAAGTGGAGAGACTATAGTGGAAAGACTATAGTGGAAAGACTGTAGTGGACAGAAAAAAGTGGAGACTATAGTGGAAAGACTAAAGTGGACAGAGAATAGTGGAAAGACTAAAGTGGACAGACTACAGTGGAAAGACTATAGTGGAAAGACTATAGTGGACAGAATAAAGTGGAGACTATGTTGGAGAGACTAAAGTGGACAGACTAAAGTGGAAAGACTAAAGTAGAAAGACTAAAGTGGACAGACTATAGTGGAAAGACTAAAGTGGACAGACTATAGTGGAAAGACTAAAGTGGAGGACTAAAGTGGACAGACTATAGTGGAAAGACTAAAGTGGACAGACTAAAGTGGAAAGACTAAAGTGGAAAGACTAAAGTGAACAGACTCTAGTTGAAAGACTATAGTGGAAAGACTGTAGTGGACAGAATAAAGTGGAGACTATAGTGGAAAGACTAAAGCGGAAAGACTACAGTGGAAAGACTAAAGTGGACAGACTATAGTGGAAAGACTAAAGTGGAAAGACTAAAGTGGACAGAGAATAGTGGAAAGACTAAAGTGGACAGACTATAGTGGAAAGACTATAGTGGAAAGACTGTAGTGGACAGAATAAAGTAGAGACTATAGTGGAAATGACTAAAGTGGAAAGACTAAAGTGGACAGACTAAAGTGGACAGACTAAAGTGGACAGACTCTAGCGGAAAGACTAAGTGGACAGACTAAAGCGGAAAGACTAAAGTGGAAAGACTAAAGTGGGCAGACTATAGTGGAAAGACTAAAGTGGACAGACTAAAGTGGAAAGACTAAAGTGGAAAGACTAAAGTGGACAGACTATAGTGGAAAGACTATAGTGGAAAGACTGTGGTGGAAAGACTAAAGTGGAAAGATTAAAGTGGAAAGACTATAGTGGAAATACTAAAGTGGACAGACTATAGTGGAAAGACTAAAGTGGAAAGACTAAAGTGGACAGAGAATAGTGGAAAGACTAAAGTGGACAGACTATAGTGGAAAGACTATAATGGAAAGAGTGTAGTGGACACAATAAAGTAGAGACTATAGTGGAAAGACTAAAGTGGAAAGACTAAAGTGGACAGACTATAGTGGAAAGACTGAAGTGGACAGACTAAAGTGGAAAAACTAAAGTGGACAGACTAAAGTGGACAGACTATAGTGGAAAGACTATAGTGGAAAGACTGTAGTGGACAGAAAAAAGTGGAGACTATAGTGGAAAGACTAAAGTGGACAGAGAATAGTGGAAAGACTAAAGTGGACAGACTACAGTGGAAAGACTATAGTGGAAAGACTGTAGTGGACAGAATAAAGTAGAGACTATAGTGGAAAGACTAAAGTGGAAAGACTAAAGTGGACAGACTATAGTGGAAAGACTGAAGTGGACAGACTAAAGTGGAAAAACTAAAGTGGACAGACTAAAGTGGACAGACTATAGTGGAAAGACTGTAGTGGACAGAAAAAAGTGGAGACTATACTGGAAAGACTAAAGTGGACAGAGAATAGTGGAAAGACTAAAGTGGACAGACTACAGTGGAAAGACTATAGTGGAAAGACTATAGTGGACAGAATCAAGTGGAGACTATATTGGAGAGACTAAAGTGGACAGACTAAAGTGGAAAGACTAAAGTGGAAAGACTAAAGTGGACAGACTATAGTGGAAAGACTAAAGTGGAAAGACTAAAGTGGACAGACTATAGTGGAAAGACTATAATGGAAAGACTAAAGTGGACAGAGAATAGTGGAAAGACTAAAGTGGACAGACTATAGTGGAAAGACTATAGTGGAAAGACTGTAGTGGACAGAATAAAGTAGAGACTATAGTGGAAATGACTAAAGTGGAAAGACTAAAGTGGACAGACTAAAGTGGACAGACTAAAGTGGACAGACTCTAGTGGAAAGACTAAGTGGACAGACTAGAGCGGAAAGACGAAAGTGGAAAGACTAAAGTGGCCAGAGAATAGTGGAAAGACTAAAGTGGACAGACTAAAGTGGAAAGACTAAAGTGGAAAGACTAAAGTGGACAGACTATAGTGGAAATGACTAAAGTGGAAAGACTAAAGTGGACAGACTAAAGTGGACAGACTAAAGTGGACAGACTCTAGTGGAAAGACTAAGTGGACAGACTAAAGCGGAAAGACTAAAGTGGAAAGACTAAAGTGGACAGACTATAGTGGAAAGACTAAAGTGGACAGACTAAAGTGGAAAGACTAAAGTGGAAAGACTAAAGTGGACAGACTATAGTGGAAAGACTATAGTATAAAGACTGTAGTGGACAGAATAAAATGGAGACTATAGTGGAAAGACTAAAGTGGACAGAGAATTATGGAAAGACTAAAGTGGACAGTCTATAGTGGAAAGACTAAAGTGGACAGACTAAAGTGGAAAGAAGAAAGTGGAAAGACTAAAGTGGACAGACTATAGTGGAAAGACTATAGTGGAAAGACTAAAGTGGAAAGACTATAGTGGACAGAGAATAGTGGAAAGACTATAGTGGAAAGACTGTAGTGGACAGAATAAAGTAGAGACTATAGTGGAAAGACTAAAGTGGAAAGACTAAAGTGGACAGACTATAGTGGAAAGACTGAAGTGGACAGACTAAAGTGGAAAAACTAAAGTGGAAAGACTAAAGTGGAGAGACTATAGTGGAAAGACTATAGTGGAAAGACTGTAGTGGACAGAAAAAAGTGGAGACTATAGTGGAAAGACTAAAGTGGACAGAGAATAGTGGAAAGACTAAAGTGGACAGACTACAGTGGAAAGACTATAGTGGAAAGACTATAGTGGACAGAATAAAGTGGAGACTATATTGGAGAGACTAAAGTGGACAGACTAAAGTGGAAAGACTAAAGTGGAAAGACTAAAGTGGACAGACTATAGTGGAAAGACTAAAGTGGACAGACTATAGTGGAAAGACTAAAGTGGAGGGACTAAAGTGGACAGACTATAGTGGAAAGACTAAAGTGGACAGACTAAAGTGGAAAGACTAAAGTGGAAAGACTAAAGTGGACAGACTATAGTTGAAAGACTATAGTGGAAAGACTGTAGTGGACAGAATAAAGTGGAGACTATAGTGGAAAGACTAAAGCGGACAGACTATAGTGGAAAGACTATAGTGGAAAGACTGTAGTGGACAGAATAAAGTGGAAAGACTAAAGTGGAAAGACTAAAGTGGAAAGACTAAAGTGGACAGACTATAGTGGAAAGACTATAGTGGAATGACTGTAGTGGACAGAATAAAGTAGAGACTATAGTGGAAAGACTAAAGTGGAAAGACTAAAGTGGACAGAGAATAGTGGAAAGACTAAAGTGGACAGACTAAAGTGGAAAGACTAAAGTGGAAAGACTATAGTGGAAAGACTGTAGTGGACAGAATAAAGTGGAGACTATAGTGGAAAGACTAAAGTGGAAAGACTAAAGTGGACAGAGAATAGTGGAAAGACTAAAGTGGACAGACTAAAGTTGAAAGACTAAAGTGGAAAGACTATAGTGGAAAGACTGTAGTGGACAGTCTATAGTGGAAAGACTAAAGTGGACAGACTAAAGTGGAAAGACTAAAGTGGAAAGACTAAAGTGGACAGACTATAGTGGAAAGACTATAGTGGAACGACTAAAGTGGAAAGACTAAAGTGGACAGAGAATAGTGAAAAGACTAAAGTGGACAGACTATAGTGGAAAGACTATAGTGGAAAGACTGTAGTGGACAGAATAAAGTAGAGACTATAGTGGAAATGACTAAAGTGGAAAGACTAAAGTGGACGGACTAAAGTGGACAGACTAAAGTGGACAGACTCTAGTGGAAAGACTAAGTGGACAGACTAAAGCGGAAAGACTAAAGTGGAAAGACTAAAATGGACAGACTATAGTGGAAAGACTAAAGTGGACAGACTAAAGTGGAAAGACTATAGTGGAAAGACTAAAGTGGACAGACTATAGTGGAAAGACGATAGTGGAATGACTGTAGTGGACAGAATAAAGTAGAGACTATAGTGGAAAGACTAAAGTGGAAAGACTAAAGTGGACAGAGAATAGTGGAAAGACTAAAGTGGACAGACTAAAGTGGAAAGACTAAAGTGGAAAGACTAAAGTGGACAGACTATAGTGGAAAGACTATAGTGGAATGACTGTAGTGGACAGAATAAAGTAGAGACTATAGTGGAAAGACTAAAGTGGACAGAGAATAGTGGAAAGACTAAAGTGGACAGACTAAAGTGGAAAGACTAAAGTGGAAAGACTATAGTGGAAAGACTGTAGTGGACAGAATAAAGTGGAGACTATAGTGGAAAGACTAAAGTGGAAAGACTAAAGTGGACAGAGAATAGTGGAAAGGCTAAAGTGGACAGACTAAAGTTGAAAGACTAAAGTGGAAAGACTATAGTGGAAAGACTGTAGTGGACAGAATAAAGTGGAGACTATAGTGGAAAGACTAAAGTGGACAGAGAATTATGGAAAGACTAAAGTGGACGGTCTATAGTGGAAAGACTATAGTGGAATGACTGTAGTGGACAGAATAAAGTAGAGACTATAGTGGAAAGACTAAAGTGGAAAGACTAAAGTGGACAGAGAATAGTGGAAAGACTAAAGTGGACAGACTAAAGTGGAAAGACTAAAGTGGAAAGACTATAGTGGAAAGACTGTAGTGGACACAATAAAGTGGAGACTGTAGTGGAAAGACTAAAGTGGAAAGACTAAAGTGGACAGAGAATAGTGGAAAGACTAAAGTGGACAGACTAAAGTGGAAAGACTAAAGTGGAAAGACTATAGTGGAAAGACTGTAGTGGACACAATAAAGTGGAGACTGTAGTGGAAAGACTAAAGTGGAAAGACTAAAGTGGACAGAGAATAGTGGAAAGACTAAAGTGGACAGACTAAAGAGGAAAGACTAAAGTGGAAAGACTAAAGTGGACAGACTATAGTGGAAATGACTAAAGTGGAAAGACTAAAGTGGACAGACTAAAGTGGACAGACTAAAGTGGACAGACTCTAGCGGAAAGACTAAGTGGACAGACTAAAGCGGAAAGACTAAAGTGGAAAGACTAAAGTGGGCAGACTATAGTGGAAAGACTAAAGTGGACAGACTAAAGTGGAAAGACTAAAGTGGAAAGACTAAAGTGGACAGACTATAGTGGAAAGACTATAGTGGAAAGACTGTGGTGGAAAGACTAAAGTGGAAAGATTAAAGTGGAAAGACTATAGTGGAAATACTAAAGTGGACAGACTATAGTGGAAAGACTAAAGTGGAAAGACTAAAGTGGACAGAGAATAGTGGAAAGACTGAAGTGGACAGACTAAAGTGGAAAAACTAAAGTGGAAAGACTAAAGTGGAGAGACTATAGTGGAAAGACTATAGTGGAAAGACTGTAGTGGACAGAAAAAAGTGGAGACTATAGTGGAAAGACTAAAGTGGACAGAGAATAGTGGAAAGACTAAAGTGGACAGACTACAGTGGAAAGACTATAGTGGAAAGACTATAGTGGACAGAATAAAGTGGAGACTATGTTGGAGAGACTAAAGTGGACAGACTAAAGTGGAAAGACTAAAGTAGAAAGACTAAAGTGGACAGACTATAGTGGAAAGACTAAAGTGGACAGACTATAGTGGAAAGACTAAAGTGGAGGACTAAAGTGGACAGACTATAGTGGAAAGACTAAAGTGGACAGACTAAAGTGGAAAGACTAAAGTGGAAAGACTAAAGTGAACAGACTCTAGTTGAAAGACTATAGTGGAAAGACTGTAGTGGACAGAATAAAGTGGAGACTATAGTGGAAAGACTAAAGCGGAAAGACTACAGTGGAAAGACTAAAGTGGACAGACTATAGTGGAAAGACTAAAGTGGAAAGACTAAAGTGGACAGAGAATAGTGGAAAGACTAAAGTGGACAGACTATAGTGGAAAGACTATAGTGGAAAGACTGTAGTGGACAGAATAAAGTAGAGACTATAGTGGAAATGACTAAAGTGGAAAGACTAAAGTGGACAGACTAAAGTGGACAGACTAAAGTGGACAGACTCTAGCGGAAAGACTAAGTGGACAGACTAAAGCGGAAAGACTAAAGTGGAAAGACTAAAGTGGGCAGACTATAGTGGAAAGACTAAAGTGGACAGACTAAAGTGGAAAGACTAAAGTGGAAAGACTAAAGTGGACAGACTATAGTGGAAAGACTATAGTGGAAAGACTGTGGTGGAAAGACTAAAGTGGAAAGATTAAAGTGGAAAGACTATAGTGGAAATACTAAAGTGGACAGACTATAGTGGAAAGACTAAAGTGGAAAGACTAAAGTGGACAGAGAATAGTGGAAAGACTAAAGTGGACAGACTATAGTGGAAAGACTATAATGGAAAGAGTGTAGTGGACACAATAAAGTAGAGACTATAGTGGAAAGACTAAAGTGGAAAGACTAAAGTGGACAGACTATAGTGGAAAGACTGAAGTGGACAGACTAAAGTGGAAAAACTAAAGTGGACAGACTAAAGTGGACAGACTATAGTGGAAAGACTATAGTGGAAAGACTGTAGTGGACAGAAAAAAGTGGAGACTATAGTGGAAAGACTAAAGTGGACAGAGAATAGTGGAAAGACTAAAGTGGACAGACTACAGTGGAAAGACTATAGTGGAAAGACTGTAGTGGACAGAATAAAGTAGAGACTATAGTGGAAAGACTAAAGTGGAAAGACTAAAGTGGACAGACTATAGTGGAAAGACTGAAGTGGACAGACTAAAGTGGAAAAACTAAAGTGGACAGACTAAAGTGGACAGACTATAGTGGAAAGACTGTAGTGGACAGAAAAAAGTGGAGACTATACTGGAAAGACTAAAGTGGACAGAGAATAGTGGAAAGACTAAAGTGGACAGACTACAGTGGAAAGACTATAGTGGAAAGACTATAGTGGACAGAATCAAGTGGAGACTATATTGGAGAGACTAAAGTGGACAGACTAAAGTGGAAAGACTAAAGTGGAAAGACTAAAGTGGACAGACTATAGTGGAAAGACTAAAGTGGAAAGACTAAAGTGGACAGACTATAGTGGAAAGACTATAATGGAAAGACTAAAGTGGACAGAGAATAGTGGAAAGACTAAAGTGGACAGACTATAGTGGAAAGACTATAGTGGAAAGACTGTAGTGGACAGAATAAAGTAGAGACTATAGTGGAAATGACTAAAGTGGAAAGACTAAAGTGGACAGACTAAAGTGGACAGACTAAAGTGGACAGACTCTAGTGGAAAGACTAAGTGGACAGACTAGAGCGGAAAGACGAAAGTGGAAAGACTAAAGTGGCCAGAGAATAGTGGAAAGACTAAAGTGGACAGACTAAAGTGGAAAGACTAAAGTGGAAAGACTAAAGTGGACAGACTATAGTGGAAATGACTAAAGTGGAAAGACTAAAGTGGACAGACTAAAGTGGACAGACTAAAGTGGACAGACTCTAGTGGAAAGACTAAGTGGACAGACTAAAGCGGAAAGACTAAAGTGGAAAGACTAAAGTGGACAGACTATAGTGGAAAGACTAAAGTGGACAGACTAAAGTGGAAAGACTAAAGTGGAAAGACTAAAGTGGACAGACTATAGTGGAAAGACTATAGTATAAAGACTGTAGTGGACAGAATAAAATGGAGACTATAGTGGAAAGACTAAAGTGGACAGAGAATTATGGAAAGACTAAAGTGGACAGTCTATAGTGGAAAGACTAAAGTGGACAGACTAAAGTGGAAAGAAGAAAGTGGAAAGACTAAAGTGGACAGACTATAGTGGAAAGACTATAGTGGAAAGACTAAAGTGGAAAGACTATAGTGGACAGAGAATAGTGGAAAGACTATAGTGGAAAGACTGTAGTGGACAGAATAAAGTAGAGACTATAGTGGAAAGACTAAAGTGGAAAGACTAAAGTGGACAGACTATAGTGGAAAGACTGAAGTGGACAGACTAAAGTGGAAAAACTAAAGTGGAAAGACTAAAGTGGAGAGACTATAGTGGAAAGACTATAGTGGAAAGACTGTAGTGGACAGAAAAAAGTGGAGACTATAGTGGAAAGACTAAAGTGGACAGAGAATAGTGGAAAGACTAAAGTGGACAGACTACAGTGGAAAGACTATAGTGGAAAGACTATAGTGGACAGAATAAAGTGGAGACTATATTGGAGAGACTAAAGTGGACAGACTAAAGTGGAAAGACTAAAGTGGAAAGACTAAAGTGGACAGACTATAGTGGAAAGACTAAAGTGGACAGACTATAGTGGAAAGACTAAAGTGGAGGGACTAAAGTGGACAGACTATAGTGGAAAGACTAAAGTGGACAGACTAAAGTGGAAAGACTAAAGTGGAAAGACTAAAGTGGACAGACTATAGTTGAAAGACTATAGTGGAAAGACTGTAGTGGACAGAATAAAGTGGAGACTATAGTGGAAAGACTAAAGCGGACAGACTATAGTGGAAAGACTATAGTGGAAAGACTGTAGTGGACAGAATAAAGTGGAGACTATAGTGGAAAGACTGAAGTGGAAAGACTCAGTGGACAGACTATAGTGGAAAGACTATAGTGGAAAGACTGTAGTGGACAGAATAAAGTGGAGACTATAGTGGAAAGACTGAAGTGGAAAGACTCAGTGGACAGACTAAAGTGTACACACTGAAGTGGACAGAATAAAGTGGAAAGACTAAAGTGGAAAGACTAAAGTGGAAAGACTAAAGTGGACAGACTATAGTGGAAAGACTATAGTGGAATGACTGTAGTGGACAGAATAAAGTAGAGACTATAGTGGAAAGACTAAAGTGGAAAGACTAAAGTGGACAGAGAATAGTGGAAAGACTAAAGTGGACAGACTAAAGTGGAAAGACTAAAGTGGAAAGACTATAGTGGAAAGACTGTAGTGGACAGAATAAAGTGGAGACTATAGTGGAAAGACTAAAGTGGAAAGACTAAAGTGGACAGAGAATAGTGGAAAGACTAAAGTGGACAGACTAAAGTTGAAAGACTAAAGTGGAAAGACTATAGTGGAAAGACTGTAGTGGACAGTCTATAGTGGAAAGACTAAAGTGGACAGACTAAAGTGGAAAGACTAAAGTGGAAAGACTAAAGTGGACAGACTATAGTGGAAAGACTATAGTGGAACGACTAAAGTGGAAAGACTAAAGTGGACAGAGAATAGTGAAAAGACTAAAGTGGACAGACTATAGTGGAAAGACTATAGTGGAAAGACTGTAGTGGACAGAATAAAGTAGAGACTATAGTGGAAATGACTAAAGTGGAAAGACTAAAGTGGACGGACTAAAGTGGACAGACTAAAGTGGACAGACTCTAGTGGAAAGACTAAGTGGACAGACTAAAGCGGAAAGACTAAAGTGGAAAGACTAAAATGGACAGACTATAGTGGAAAGACTAAAGTGGACAGACTAAAGTGGAAAGACTATAGTGGAAAGACTAAAGTGGACAGACTATAGTGGAAAGACGATAGTGGAATGACTGTAGTGGACAGAATAAAGTAGAGACTATAGTGGAAAGACTAAAGTGGAAAGACTAAAGTGGACAGAGAATAGTGGAAAGACTAAAGTGGACAGACTAAAGTGGAAAGACTAAAGTGGAAAGACTAAAGTGGACAGACTATAGTGGAAAGACTATAGTGGAATGACTGTAGTGGACAGAATAAAGTAGAGACTATAGTGGAAAGACTAAAGTGGACAGAGAATAGTGGAAAGACTAAAGTGGACAGACTAAAGTGGAAAGACTAAAGTGGAAAGACTATAGTGGAAAGACTGTAGTGGACAGAATAAAGTGGAGACTATAGTGGAAAGACTAAAGTGGAAAGACTAAAGTGGACAGAGAATAGTGGAAAGGCTAAAGTGGACAGACTAAAGTTGAAAGACTAAAGTGGAAAGACTATAGTGGAAAGACTGTAGTGGACAGAATAAAGTGGAGACTATAGTGGAAAGACTAAAGTGGACAGAGAATTATGGAAAGACTAAAGTGGACGGTCTATAGTGGAAAGACTATAGTGGAATGACTGTAGTGGACAGAATAAAGTAGAGACTATAGTGGAAAGACTAAAGTGGAAAGACTAAAGTGGACAGAGAATAGTGGAAAGACTAAAGTGGACAGACTAAAGTGGAAAGACTAAAGTGGAAAGACTATAGTGGAAAGACTGTAGTGGACACAATAAAGTGGAGACTGTAGTGGAAAGACTAAAGTGGAAAGACTAAAGTGGACAGAGAATAGTGGAAAGACTAAAGTGGACAGACTAAAGTGGAAAGACTAAAGTGGAAAGACTATAGTGGAAAGACTGTAGTGGACACAATAAAG
This sequence comes from Branchinecta sandiegonensis, assembly GCA_030848855.1. Classification (NCBI taxonomy): domain Eukaryota; kingdom Metazoa; phylum Arthropoda; class Branchiopoda; order Anostraca; family Branchinectidae; genus Branchinecta; species Branchinecta sandiegonensis. The sequence continues at coordinate 42,472 of JAUPMV010000078.1, forward strand.
TGGAGACTGTAGTGGAAAGACTAAACTGGAAAGACTAAAGTGGACAGAGAATAGTGGAAAGACTAAAGTGGACAGACTAAAGAGGAAAGACTAAAGTGGAAAGACTAAAGTGGACAGACTATAGTGGAAATGACTAAAGTGGAAAGACTAAAGTGGACAGACTAAAGTGGACAGACTCTAGTGGAAAGACTAAGTGGACAGACTAAAGCGGAAAGACTAAAGTGGAAAGACTAAAGTGGACAGACTATAGTGGAAAGACTAAACTGGACAGAGAATAGTGGAAAGACTAAAGTGGACAGACTACAGTGGAAAGACTATAGTGGAAAGACTGTGGTGGAAAGACTAAAGTGGAAAGACTAAAGTGGACAGACTATAGTGGAAAGACTAAAGTGGATAGACTAAAGTGGAAAGACTAAAGTGGACAGAGAATAGTGGAAAGACTAAAGTGGACCGACTAAAGTGGAAAGACTAAAGTGGAAAGACTAAAGTGGACAGACTATAGTGGAAAGACTATAGTGGAATGACTGTAGTGGACAGAATAAAGTAGAGACTATAGTGGAAAGACTAAAGTGGACAGAGAATAGTGGAAAGACTAAAGTGGACGGACTAAAGTGGAAAGACTAAAGTGGAAAGACTATAGTGGAAAGACTGTAGTGGACAGAATAAAGTGGAGACTATAGTGGAAAGACTAAAGTGGAAAGACTAAAGTGGACAGAGAATAGTGGAAAGGCTAAAGTGGACAGACTAAAGTTGAAAGACTAAAGTGGAAAGACTAAAGTGGAAAGACTAAAGTGGACAGAGAATAGTGGAAAGACTAAAGTGGACAGACCAAAGTGGAAAGACTAAAGTGGAAAGACTAAAGTGGACAGACTATAGTGGAAATGACTAAAGTGGAAAGACTAAAGTGGACAGACTAAAGTGGACAGACTAAAGTGGACAGACTCTAGTGGAAAGACTAAGTGGACAGACTAAAGCGGAAAGACTAAAGTGGAAAGACTAAAGTGGACAGACTATAGTGGAAAGACTAAAGTGGACAGACTAAAGTGGAAAGACTAAAGTGGAAAGACTAAAGTGGACAGACTATAGTGGAAAGACTATAGTGGAAAGACTGTAGTGGACAGAATAAAGTAGAGACTATAGTGGAAAGACTAAAGTGGACAGAGAATTATGGAAAGACTAAAGTGGACAGTCTATAGTGGAAAGACTAAAGTGGACAGACTAAAGTGGAAAGAAGAAAGTGGAAAGACTAAAGTGGACAGACTATAGTGGAAAGACTATAGTGGAAAGACTAAAGTGGAAAGACTAAAGTGGACAGAGAATAGTGGAAAGACTATAGTGGAAAGACTGTAGTGGACAGAATAAAGTAGAGACTATAGTGGAAAGACTAAAGTGGAAAGACTAAAGTGGACAGACTATAGTGGAAAGACTGAAGTGGACAGACTAAAGTGGAAAAACTAAAGTGGAAAGACTAAAGTGGAGAGACTATAGTGGAAAGACTATAGTGGAAAGACTGTAGTGGACAGAAAAAAGTGGAGACTATAGTGGAAAGACTAAAGTGGACAGAGAATAGTGGAAAGACTAAAGTGGACAGACTACAGTGGAAAGACTATAGTGGAAAGACTATAGTGGACAGAATAAAGTGGAGACTATGTTGGAGAGACTAAAGTGGACAGACTAAAGTGGAAAGACTAAAGTAGAAAGACTAAAGTGGACAGACTATAGTGGAAAGACTAAAGTGGACAGACTATAGTGGAAAGACTAAAGTGGAGGGACTAAAGTGGACAGACTATAGTGGAAAGACTAAAGTGGACAGACTAAAGTGGAAAGACTAAAGTGGAAAGACTAAAGTGAACAGACTCTAGTTGAAAGACTATAGTGGAAAGACTGTAGTGGACAGAATAAAGTGGAGACTATAGTGGAAAGACTAAAGCGGAAAGACTACAGTGGAAAGACTAAAGTGGACAGACTATAGTGGAAAGACTAAAGTGGAAAGACTAAAGTGGACAGAGAATAGTGGAAAGACTAAAGTGGACAGACTATAGTGGAAAGACTATAGTGGAAAGACTGTAGTGGACAGAATAAAGTAGAGACTATAGTGGAAATGACTAAAGTGGAAAGACTAAAGTGGACAGACTAAAGTGGACAGACTAAAGTGGACAGACTCTAGCGGAAAGACTAAGTGGACAGACTAAAGCGGAAAGACTAAAGTGGAAAGACTAAAGTGGGCAGACTATAGTGGAAAGACTAAAGTGGACAGACTAAAGTGGAAAGACTAAAGTGGAAAGACTAAAGTGGACAGACTATAGTGGAAAGACTATAGTGGAAAGACTGTGGTGGAAAGACTAAAGTGGAAAGATTAAAGTGGAAAGACTATAGTGGAAATACTAAAGTGGACAGACTATAGTGGAAAGACTAAAGTGGAAAGACTAAAGTGGACAGAGAATAGTGGAAAGACTAAAGTGGACAGACTATAGTGGAAAGACTATAATGGAAAGAGTGTAGTGGACACAATAAAGTAGAGACTATAGTGGAAAGACTAAAGTGGAAAGACTAAAGTGGACAGACTATAGTGGAAAGACTGAAGTGGACAGACTAAAGTGGAAAAACTAAAGTGGACAGACTAAAGTGGACAGACTATAGTGGAAAGACTATAGTGGAAAGACTGTAGTGGACAGAAAAAAGTGGAGACTATAGTGGAAAGACTAAAGTGGACAGAGAATAGTGGAAAGACTAAAGTGGACAGACTACAGTGGAAAGACTATAGTGGAAAGACTGTAGTGGACAGAATAAAGTAGAGACTATAGTGGAAAGACTAAAGTGGAAAGACTAAAGTGGACAGACTATAGTGGAAAGACTGAAGTGGACAGACTAAAGTGGAAAAACTAAAGTGGACAGACTACAGTGGACAGACTATAGTGGAAAGACTGTAGTGGACAGAAAAAAGTGGAGACTATACTGGAAAGACTAAAGTGGACAGAGAATAGTGGAAAGACTAAAGTGGACAGACTACAGTGGAAAGACTATAGTGGAAAGACTATAGTGGACAGAATCAAGTGGAGACTATATTGGAGAGACTAAAGTGGACAGACTAAAGTGGAAAGACTAAAGTGGAAAGACTAAAGTGGACAGACTATAGTGGAAAGACTAAAGTGGAAAGACTAAAGTGGACAGACTATAGTGGAAAGACTATAATGGAAAGACTAAAGTGGACAGAGAATAGTGGAAAGACTAAAGTGGACAGACTATAGTGGAAAGACTATAGTGGAAAGACTGTAGTGGACAGAATAAAGTAGAGACTATAGTGGAAATGACTAAAGTGGAAAGACTAAAGTGGACAGACTAAAGTGGACAGACTAAAGTGGACAGACTCTAGTGGAAAGACTAAGTGGACAGACTAGAGCGGAAAGACGAAAGTGGAAAGACTAAAGTGGCCAGAGAATAGTGGAAAGACTAAAGTGGACAGACTAAAGTGGAAAGACTAAAGTGGAAAGACTAAAGTGGACAGACTATAGTGGAAATGACTAAAGTGGAAAGACTAAAGTGGACAGACTAAAGTGGACAGACTAAAGTGGACAGACTCTAGTGGAAAGACTAAGTGGACAGACTAAAGCGGAAAGACTAAAGTGGAAAGACTAAAGTGGACAGACTATAGTGGAAAGACTAAAGTGGACAGACTATAGTGGAAAGACTATAGTATAAAGACTGTAGTGGACAGAATAAAATGGAGACTATAGTGGAAAGACTAAAGTGGACAGAGAATTATGGAAAGACTAAAGTGGACAGTCTATAGTGGAAAGACTAAAGTGGACCGACTAAAGTGGAAAGACTAAAGTGGAAAGACTAAAGTGGACAGACTATAGTGGAAAGACTATAGTGGAATGACTGTAGTGGACAGAATAAAGTAGAGACTATAGTGGAAAGACTAAAGTGGACAGAGAATAGTGGAAAGACTAAAGTGGACGGACTAAAGTGGAAAGACTAAAGTGGAAAGACTATAGTGGAAAGACTGTAGTGGACAGAATAAAGTGGAGACTATAGTGGAAAGACTAAAGTGGAAAGACTAAAGTGGACAGAGAATAGTGGAAAGGCTAAAGTGGACAGACTAAAGTTGAAAGACTAAAGTGGAAAGACTAAAGTGGAAAGACTAAAGTGGACAGAGAATAGTGGAAAGACTAAAGTGGACAGACCAAAGTGGAAAGACTAAAGTGGAAAGACTAAAGTGGACAGACTATAGTGGAAATGACTAAAGTGGAAAGACTAAAGTGGACAGACTAAAGTGGACAGACTAAAGTGGACAGACTCTAGTGGAAAGACTAAGTGGACAGACTAAAGCGGAAAGACTAAAGTGGAAAGACTAAAGTGGACAGACTATAGTGGAAAGACTAAAGTGGACAGACTAAAGTGGAAAGACTAAAGTGGAAAGACTAAAGTGGACAGACTATAGTGGAAAGACTATAGTGGAAAGACTGTAGTGGACAGAATAAAGTAGAGACTATAGTGGAAAGACTAAAGTGGACAGAGAATTATGGAAAGACTAAAGTGGACAGTCTATAGTGGAAAGACTAAAGTGGACAGACTAAAGTGGAAAGAAGAAAGTGGAAAGACTAAAGTGGACAGACTATAGTGGAAAGACTATAGTGGAAAGACTAAAGTGGAAAGACTAAAGTGGACAGAGAATAGTGGAAAGACTATAGTGGAAAGACTGTAGTGGACAGAATAAAGTAGAGACTATAGTGGAAAGACTAAAGTGGAAAGACTAAAGTGGACAGACTATAGTGGAAAGACTGAAGTGGACAGACTAAAATGGAAAAACTAAAGTGGAAAGACTAAAGTGGAGAGACTATAGTGGAAAGACTATAGTGGAAAGACTGTAGTGGACAGAAAAAAGTGGAGACTATAGTGGAAAGACTAAAGTGGACAGAGAATAGTGGAAAGACTAAAGTGGACAGACTACAGTGGAAAGACTATAGTGGAAAGACTATAGTGGACAGAATAAAGTGGAGACTATGTTGGAGAGACTAAAGTGGACAGACTAAAGTGGAAAGACTAAAGTAGAAAGACTAAAGTGGACAGACTATAGTGGAAAGACTAAAGTGGACAGACTATAGTGGAAAGACTAAAGTGGAGGGACTAAAGTGGACAGACTATAGTGGAAAGACTAAAGTGGACAGACTAAAGTGGAAAGACTAAAGTGGAAAGACTAAAGTGAACAGACTCTAGTTGAAAGACTATAGTGGAAAGACTGTAGTGGACAGAATAAAGTGGAGACTATAGTGGAAAGACTAAAGCGGAAAGACTACAGTGGAAAGACTAAAGTGGACAGACTATAGTGGAAAGACTAAAGTGGAAAGACTAAAGTGGACAGAGAATAGTGGAAAGACTAAAGTGGACAGACTATAGTGGAAAGACTATAGTGGAAAGACTGTAGTGGACAGAATAAAGTAGAGACTATAGTGGAAATGACTAAAGTGGAAAGACTAAAGTGGACAGACTAAAGTGGACAGACTAAAGTGGACAGACTCTAGCGGAAAGACTAAGTGGACAGACTAAAGCGGAAAGACTAAAGTGGAAAGACTAAAGTGGGCAGGCTATAGTGGAAAGACTAAAGTGGACAGACTAAAGTGGAAAGACTAAAGTGGAAAGACTAAAGTGGACAGACTATAGTGGAAAGACTATAGTGGAAAGACTGTGGTGGAAAGACTAAAGTGGAAAGATTAAAGTGGAAAGACTATAGTGGAAATACTAAAGTGGACAGACTATAGTGGAAAGACTAAAGTGGAAAGACTAAAGTGGACAGAGAATAGTGGAAAGACTAAAGTGGACAGACTATAGTGGAAAGACTATAATGGAAAGAGTGTAGTGGACACAATAAAGTAGAGACTATAGTGGAAAGACTAAAGTGGAAAGACTAAAGTGGACAGACTATAGTGGAAAGACTGAAGTGGACAGACTAAAGTGGAAAAACTAAAGTGGACAGACTAAAGTGGACAGACTATAGTGGAAAGACTATAGTGGAAAGACTGTAGTGGACAGAAAAAAGTGGAGACTATAGTGGAAAGACTAAAGTGGACAGAGAATAGTGGAAAGACTAAAGTGGACAGACTACAGTGGAAAGACTATAGTGGAAAGACTGTAGTGGACAGAATAAAGTAGAGACTATAGTGGAAAGACTAAAGTGGAAAGACTAAAGTGGACAGACTATAGTGGAAAGACTGAAGTGGACAGACTAAAGTGGAAAAACTAAAGTGGACAGACTACAGTGGACAGACTATAGTGGAAAGACTGTAGTGGACAGAAAAAAGTGGAGACTATACTGGAAAGACTAAAGTGGACAGAGAATAGTGGAAAGACTAAAGTGGACAGACTACAGTGGAAAGACTATAGTGGAAAGACTATAGTGGACAGAATCAAGTGGAGACTATATTGGAGAGACTAAAGTGGACAGACTAAAGTGGAAAGACTAAAGTGGAAAGACTAAAGTGGACAGACTATAGTGGAAAGACTAAAGTGGAAAGACTAAAGTGGACAGACTATAGTGGAAAGACTATAATGGAAAGACTAAAGTGGACAGAGAATAGTGGAAAGACTAAAGTGGACAGACTATAGTGGAAAGACTATAGTGGAAAGACTGTAGTGGACAGAATAAAGTAGAGACTATAGTGGAAATGACTAAAGTGGAAAGACTAAAGTGGACAGACTAAAGTGGACAGACTAAAGTGGACAGACTCTAGTGGAAAGACTAAGTGGACAGACTAGAGCGGAAAGACGAAAGTGGAAAGACTAAAGTGGCCAGAGAATAGTGGAAAGACTAAAGTGGACAGACTAAAGTGGAAAGACTAAAGTGGAAAGACTAAAGTGGACAGACTATAGTGGAAATGACTAAAGTGGAAAGACTAAAGTGGACAGACTAAAGTGGACAGACTAAAGTGGACAGACTCTAGTGGAAAGACTAAGTGGACAGACTAAAGCGGAAAGACTAAAGTGGAAAGACTAAAGTGGACAGACTATAGTGGAAAGACTAAAGTGGACAGACTAAAGTGGAAAGACTAAAGTGGAAAGACTAAAGTGGACAGACTATAGTGGAAAGACTATAGTATAAAGACTGTAGTGGACAGAATAAAATGGAGACTATAGTGGAAAGACTAAAGTGGACAGAGAATTATGGAAAGACTAAAGTGGACAGTCTATAGTGGAAAGACTAAAGTGGACAGACTAAAGTGGAAAGAAGAAAGTGGAAAGACTAAAGTGGACAGACTATAGTGGAAAGACTATAGTGGAAAGACTAAAGTGGAAAGACTATAGTGGACAGAGAATAGTGGAAAGACTATAGTGGAAAGACTGTAGTGGACAGAATAAAGTAGAGACTATAGTGGAAAGACTAAAGTGGAAAGACTAAAGTGGACAGACTATAGTGGAAAGACTGAAGTGGACAGACTAAAGTGGAAAAACTAAAGTGGAAAGACTAAAGTGGAGAGACTATAGTGGAAAGACTATAGTGGAAAGACTGTAGTGGACAGAAAAAAGTGGAGACTATAGTGGAAAGACTAAAGTGGACAGAGAATAGTGGAAAGACTAAAGTGGACAGACTACAGTGGAAAGACTATAGTGGAAAGACTATAGTGGACAGAATAAAGTGGAGACTATATTGGAGAGACTAAAGTGGACAGACTAAAGTGGAAAGACTAAAGTGGAAAGACTAAAGTGGACAGACTATAGTGGAAAGACTAAAGTGGACAGACTATAGTGGAAAGACTAAAGTGGAGGGACTAAAGTGGACAGACTATAGTGGAAAGACTAAAGTGGACAGACTAAAGTGGAAAGACTAAAGTGGACAGACTATAGTTGAAAGACTATAGTGGAAAGACTGTAGTGGACAGAATAAAGTGGAGACTATAGTGGAAAGACTAAAGCGGACAGACTATAGTGGAAAGACTATAGTGGAAAGACTGTAGTGGACAGAATAAAGTGGAGACTATAGTGGAAAGACTGAAGTGGAAAGACTCAGTGGACAGACTATAGTGGAAAGACTATAGTGGAAAGACTGTAGTGGACAGAATAAAGTGGAGACTATAGTGGAAAGACTGAAGTGGAAAGACTCAGTGGACAGACTAAAGTGTACACACTGAAGTGGACAGAATAAAGTGGAAAGACTAAAGTGGAAAGACTAAAGTGGAAAGACTAAAGTGGACAGACTATAGTGGAAAGACTATAGTGGAATGACTGTAGTGGACAGAATAAAGTAGAGACTATAGTGGAAAGACTAAAGTGGAAAGACTAAAGTGGACAGAGAATAGTGGAAAGACTAAAGTGGACAGACTAAAGTGGAAAGACTAAAGTGGAAAGACTATAGTGGAAAGACTGTAGTGGACAGAATAAAGTGGAGACTGTAGTGGAAAGACTAAAGTGGAAAGACTAAAGTGGACAGAGAATAGTGGAAAGACTAAAGTGGACAGACTAAAGTTGAAAGACTAAAGTGGAAAGACTATAGTGGAAAGACTGTAGTGGACAGTCTATAGTGGAAAGACTAAAGTGGACAGACTAAAGTGGAAAGACTAAAGTGGAAAGACTAAAGTGGACAGACTATAGTGGAAAGACTATAGTGGAACGACTAAAGTGGAAAGACTAAAGTGGACAGAGAATAGTGAAAAGACTAAAGTGGACAGACTATAGTGGAAAGACTATAGTGGAAAGACTGTAGTGGACAGAATAAAGTAGAGACTATAGTGGAAATGACTAAAGTGGAAAGACTAAAGTGGACAGACTAAAGTGGACAGACTAAAGTGGACAGACTCTAGTGGAAAGACTAAGTGGACAGACTAAAGCGGAAAGACTAAAGTGGAAAGACTAAAATGGACAGACTATAGTGGAAAGACTAAAGTGGACAGACTAAAGTGGAAAGACTATAGTGGAAAGACTAAAGTGGACAGACTATAGTGGAAAGACGATAGTGGAATGACTGTAGTGGACAGAATAAAGTAGAGACTATAGTGGAAAGACTAAAGTGGAAAGACTAAAGTGGACAGAGAATAGTGGAAAGACTAAAGTGGACAGACTAAAGTGGAAAGACTAAAGTGGAAAGACTAAAGTGGACAGACTATAGTGGAAAGACTATAGTGGAATGACTGTAGTGGACAGAATAAAGTAGAGACTATAGTGGAAAGACTAAAGTGGACAGAGAATAGTGGAAAGACTAAAGTGGACAGACCAAAGTGGAAAGACTAAAGTGGAAAGACTATAGTGGAAAGACTGTAGTGGACAGAATAAAGTGGAGACTATAGTGGAAAGACTAAAGTGGAAAGACTAAAGTGGACAGAGAATAGTGGAAAGGCTAAAGTGGACAGACTAAAGTTGAAAGACTAAAGTGGAAAGACTATAGTGGAAAGACTGTAGTGGACAGAATAAAGTGGAGACTATAGTGGAAAGACTAAAGTGGACAGAGAATTATGGAAAGACTAAAGTGGACGGTCTATAGTGGAAAGACTATAGTGGAATGACTGTAGTGGACAGAATAAAGTAGAGACTATAGTGGAAAGACTAAAGTGGAAAGACTAAAGTGGACAGAGAATAGTGGAAAGACTAAAGTGGACAGACTAAAGTGGAAAGACTAAAGTGGAAAGACTATAGTGGAAAGACTGTAGTGGACACAATAAAGTGGAGACTGTAGTGGAAAGACTAAAGTGGAAAGACTAAAGTGGACAGAGAATAGTGGAAAGACTAAAGTGGACAGACTAAAGTGGAAAGACTAAAGTGGAAAGACTATAGTGGAAAGACTGTAGTGGACACAATAAAGTGGAGACTGTAGTGGAAAGACTAAAGTGGAAAGACTAAAGTGGACAGAGAATAGTGGAAAGACTAAAGTGGACAGACTAAAGAGGAAAGACTAAAGTGGAAAGACTAAAGTGGACAGACTATAGTGGAAATGACTAAAGTGGAAAGACTAAAGTGGACAGACTAAAGTGGACAGACTCTAGTGGAAAGACTAAGTGGACAGACTAAAGCGGAAAGACTAAAGTGGAAAGACTAAAGTGGACAGACTATAGTGGAAAGACTAAACTGGACAGAGAATAGTGGAAAGACTAAAGTGGACAGACTACAGTGGAAAGACTATAGTGGAAAGACTGTGGTGGAAAGACTAAAGTGGAAAGACTAAAGTGGACAGACTATAGTGGAAAGACTAAAGTGGATAGACTAAAGTGGAAAGACTAAAGTGGACAGAGAATAGTGGAAAGACTAAAGTGGACCGACTAAAGTGGAAAGACTAAAGTGGAAAGACTAAAGTGGACAGACTATAGTGGAAAGACTATAGTGGAATGACTGTAGTGGACAGAATAAAGTAGAGACTATAGTGGAAAGACTAAAGTGGACAGAGAATAGTGGAAAGACTAAAGTGGACGGACTAAAGTGGAAAGACTAAAGTGGAAAGACTATAGTGGAAAGACTGTAGTGGACAGAATAAAGTGGAGACTATAGTGGAAAGACTAAAGTGGAAAGACTAAAGTGGACAGAGAATAGTGGAAAGGCTAAAGTGGACAGACTAAAGTTGAAAGACTAAAGTGGAAAGACTATAGTGGAAAGACTGTAGTGGACAGAATAAAGTGGAGACTATAGTGGAAAGACTAAAGTGGACAGAGAATAATGGAAAGACTAAAGTGGACGGTCTATAGTGGAAAGACTATAGTGGAATGACTGTAGTGGACAGAATAAAGTAGAGACTATAGTGGAAAGACTAAAGTGGAAAGACTAAAGTGGACAGAGAATAGTGGAAAGACTAAAGTGGACAGACTAAAGTGGAAAGACTAAAGTGGAAAGACTATAGTGGAAAGACTGTAGTGGACACAATAAAGTGGAGACTGTAGTGGAAAGACTAAAGTGGAAAGACTAAAGTGGACAGAGAATAGTGGAAAGACTAAAGTGGACAGACTAAAGTGGAAAGACTAAAGTGGAAAGACTATAGTGGAAAGACTGTAGTGGACACAATAAAGTGGAGACTGTAGTGGAAAGACTAAAGTGGAAAGACTAAAGTGGACAGAGAATAGTGGAAAGACTAAAGTGGACAGACTAAAGAGGAAAGACTAAAGTGGAAAGACTAAAGTGGACAGACTATAGTGGAAATGACTAAAGTGGAAAGACTAAAGTGGACAGACTAAAGTGGACAGACTCTAGTGGAAAGACTAAGTGGACAGACTAAAGCGGAAAGACTAAAGTGGAAAGACTAAAGTGGACAGACTATAGTGGAAAGACTAAACTGGACAGAGAATAGTGGAAAGACTAAAGTGGACAGACTACAGTGGAAAGACTATAGTGGAAAGACTGTGGTGGAAAGACTAAAGTGGAAAGACTAAAGTGGACAGACTATAGTGGAAAGACTAAAGTGGATAGACTAAAGTGGAAAGACTAAAGTGGACAGAGAATAGTGGAAAGACTAAAGTGGACCGACTAAAGTGGAAAGACTAAAGTGGAAAGACTAAAGTGGACAGACTATAGTGGAAAGACTATAGTGGAATGACTGTAGTGGACAGAATAAAGTAGAGACTATAGTGGAAAGACTAAAGTGGACAGAGAATAGTGGAAAGACTAAAGTGGAAAGACTAAAGTGGACAGACTCTAGTGGAAAGACTAAGTGGACAGACTAAAGCGGAAAGACTAAAGTGGAAAGACTAAAGTGGACAGACTATAGTGGAAAGACTAAAGTGGACAGACTAAAGTGGAAAGACTAAAGTGGAAAGACTAAAGTGGACAGACTATAGTGGAAAGACTATAGTGGAAAGACTGTAGTGGACAGAATAAAGTAGAGACTATAGTGGAAAGACTAAAGTGGACAGAGAATTATGGAAAGACTAAAGTGGACAGTCTATAGTGGAAAGACTAAAGTGGACAGACTAAAGTGGAAAGAAGAAAGTGGAAAGACTAAAGTGGTCAGACTATAGTGGAAAGACTATAGTGGAAAGACTAAAGTGGAAAGACTAAAGTGGACAGAGAATAGTGGAAAGACTATAGTGGAAAGACTGTAGTGGACAGAATAAAGTAGAGACTATAGTGGAAAGACTAAAGTGGAAAGACTAAAGTGGACAGACTATAGTGGAAAGACTGAAGTGGACAGACTAAAGTGGAAAAACTAAAGTGGAAAGACTAAAGTGGAGAGACTATAGTGGAAAGACTATAGTGGAAAGACTAAAGTGGACAGAGAATAGTGGAAAGACTAAAGTGGACAGACTACAGTGGAAAGACTATAGTGGAAAGACTATAGTGGACAGAATAAAGTGGAGACTATGTTGGAGAGACTAAAGTGGACAGACTAAAGTGGAAAGACTAAAGTAGAAAGACTAAAGTGGACAGACTATAGTGGAAAGACTAAAGTGGACAGACTATAGTGGAAAGACTAAAGTGGAGGGACTAAAGTGGACAGACTATAGTGGAAAGACTAAAGTGGACAGACTAAAGTGGAAAGACTAAAGTGGAAAGACTAAAGTGAACAGACTCTAGTTGAAAGACTATAGTGGAAAGACTGTAGTGGACAGAATAAAGTGGAGACTATAGTGGAAAGACTAAAGCGGAAAGACTACAGTGGAAAGACTAAAGTGGACAGACTATAGTGGAAAGACTAAAGTGGAAAGACTAAAGTGGACAGAGAATAGTGGAAAGACTAAAGTGGACAGACTATAGTGGAAAGACTATAGTGGAAAGACTGTAGTGGACAGAATAAAGTAGAGACTATAGTGGAAATGACTAAAGTGGAAAGACTAAAGTGGACAGACTAAAGTGGACAGACTAAAGTGGACAGACTCTAGCGGAAAGACTAAGTGGACAGACTAAAGCGGAAAGACTAAAGTGGAAAGACTAAAGTGGGCAGACTATAGTGGAAAGACTAAAGTGGACAGATTAAAGTGGAAAGACTAAAGTGGAAAGACTAAAGTGGACAGACTATAGTGGAAAGACTATAGTGGAAAGACTGTGGTGGAAAGACTAAAGTGGAAAGATTAAAGTGGAAAGACTATAGTGGAAATACTAAAGTGGACAGACTATAGTGGAAAGACTAAAGTGGAAAGACTAAAGTGGACAGAGAATAGTGGAAAGACTAAAGTGGACAGACTATAGTGGAAAGACTATAGTGGAAAGAGTGTAGTGGACACAATAAAGTAGAGACTATAGTGGAAAGACTAAAGTGGAAAGACTAAAGTGGAAAGACTAAAGTGGACAGACTATAGTGGAAAGACTGAAGTGGACAGACTAAAGTGGAAAAACTAAAGTGGACAGACTAAAGTGGACAGACTATAGTGGAAAGACTATAGTGGAAGACTGTAGTGGACAGAAAAAAGTGGAGACTATAGTGGAAAGACTAAAGTGGACAGAGAATAGTGGAAAGACTAAAGTGGACAGACTACAGTGGAAAGACTATAGTGGAAAGACTGTAGTGGACAGAATAAAGTAGAGACTATAGTGGAAAGACTAAAGTGGAAAGACTAAAGTGGACAGACTATAGTGGAAAGACTGAAGTGGACAGACTAAAGTGGAAAAACTAAAGTGGACAGACTAAAGTGGACAGACTATAGTGGAAAGACTGTAGTGGACAGAATAAAGTGGAGACTATAGTGGAAAGACTAAAGTGGACAGAGAATAGTGGAAAGACTAAAGTGGACAGACTACAGTGGAAAGACTATAGTGGAAAGACTATAGTGGACAGAATCAAGTGGAGACTATATTGGAGAGACTAAAGTGGACAGACTAAAGTGGAAAGACTAAAGTGGAAAGACTAAAGTGGACAGACTATAGTGGAAAGACTAAAGTGGAAAGACTAAAGTGGACAGACTATAGTGGAAAGACTATAATGGAAAGACTAAAGTGGACAGAGAATAGTGGAAAGACTAAAGTGGACAGACTATAGTGGAAAGACTATAGTGGAAAGACTGTAGTGGACAGAATAAAGTAGAGACTATAGTGGAAATGACTAAAGTGGAAAGACTAAAGTGGACAGACTAAAGTGGACAGACTAAAGTGGACAGACTCTAGTGGAAAGACTAAGTGGACAGACTAAAGCGGAAAGACGAAAGTGGAAAGACTAAAGTGGCCAGAGAATAGTGGAAAGACTAAAGTGGACAGACTAAAGTGGAAAGACTAAAGTGGAAAGACTAAAGTGGACAGACTATAGTGGAAATGACTAAAGTGGAAAGACTAAAGTGGACAGACTAAAGTGGACAGACTAAAGTGGACAGACTCTAGTGGAAAGACTAAGTGGACAGACTAAAGCGGAAAGACTAAAGTGGAAAGACTAAAGTGGACAGACTATAGTGGAAAGACTAAAGTGGACAGACTAAAGTGGAAAGACTAAAGTGGAAAGACTAAAGTGGACAGACTATAGTGGAAAGACTATAGTATAAAGACTGTAGTGGACAGAATAAAATGGAGACTATAGTGGAAAGACTAAAGTGGACAGAGAATTATGGAAAGACTAAAGTGGACAGTCTATAGTGGAAAGACTAAAGTGGACAGACTAAAGTGGAAAGAAGAAAGTGGAAAGACTAAAGTGGACAGACTATAGTGGAAAGACTATAGTGGAAAGACTAAAGTGGAAAGACTATAGTGGACAGAGAATAGTGGAAAGATTATAGTGGAAAGACTGTAGTGGACAGAATAAAGTAGAGACTATAGTGGAAAGACTAAAGTGGAAAGACTAAAGTGGACAGACTATAGTGGAAAGACTGAAGTGGACAGACTAAAGTGGAAAAACTAAAGTGGAAAGACTAAAGTGGAAAGACTATAGTGGAAAGACTATAGTGGAAAGACTGTAGTGGACAGAAAAAAGTGGAGACTATAGTGGAAAGACTAAAGTGGACAGAGAATAGTGGAAAGACTAAAATGGACAGACTACAGTGGAAAGACTATAGTGGAAAGACTATAGTGGACAGAATAAAGTGGAGACTATATTGGAGAGACTAAAGTGGACAGACTAAAGTGGAAAGACTAAAGTGGAAAGACTAAAGTGTACAGACTATAGTGGAAAGACTAAAGTGGACAGACTATAGTGGAAAGACTAAAGTGGAGGGACTAAAGTGGACAGACTATAGTGGAAAGACTAAAGTGGACAGACTAAAGTGGAAAGACTAAAGTGGAAAGACTAAAGTGGACAGACTATAGTTGAAAGACTATAGTGGAAAGACTGTAGTGGACAGAATAAAGTGGAGACTATAGTGGAAAGACTAAAGCGGACAGACTATAGTGGAAAGACTATAGTGGAAAGACTGTAGTGGACAGAATAAAGTGGAGACTATAGTGGAAAGACTGAAGTGGAAAGACTCAGTGGACAGACTATAGTGGAAAGACTATAGTGGAAAGACTGTAGTGGACAGAATAAAGTGGAGACTATAGTGGAAAGACTGAAGTGGAAAGACTCAGTGGACAGACTAAAGTGTACACACTGAAGTGGACAGAATAAAGTGGAAAGACTAAAGTGGAAAGACTAAAGTGGAAAGACTAAAGTGGACAGACTATAGTGGAAAGACTATAGTGGAATGACTGTAGTGGACAGAATAAAGTAGAGACTATAGTGGAAAGACTAAAGTGGAAAGACTAAAGTGGACAGAGAATAGTGGAAAGACTAAAGTGGACAGACTAAAGTGGAAAGACTAAAGTGGAAAGACTATAGTGGAAAGACTGTAGTGGACAGAATAAAGTGGAGACTATAGTGGAAAGACTAAAGTGGAAAGACTAAAGTGGACAGAGAATAGTGGAAAGACTAAAGTGGACAGACTAAAGTTGAAAGACTAAAGTGGAAAGACTATAGTGGAAAGACTGTAGTGGACAGTCTATAGTGGAAAGACTAAAGTGGACAGACTAAAGTGGAAAGACTAAAGTGGAAAGACTAAAGTGGACAGACTATAGTGGAAAGACTATAGTGGAACGACTAAAGTGGAAAGACTAAAGTGGACAGAGAATAGTGAAAAGACTAAAGTGGACAGACTATAGTGGAAAGACTATAGTGGAAAGACTGTAGTGGACAGAATAAAGTAGAGACTATAGTGGAAATGACTAAAGTGGAAAGACTAAAGTGGACAGACTAAAGTGGACAGACTAAAGTGGACAGACTCTAGTGGAAAGACTAAGTGGACAGACTAAAGCGGAAAGACTAAAGTGGAAAGACTAAAATGGACAGACTATAGTGGAAAGACTAAAGTGGACAGACTAAAGTGGAAAGACTATAGTGGAAAGACTAAAGTGGACAGACTATAGTGGAAAGACGATAGTGGAATGACTGTAGTGGACAGAATAAAGTAGAGACTATAGTGGAAAGACTAAAGTGGAAAGACTAAAGTGGACAGAGAATAGTGGAAAGACTAAAGTGGACAGACTAAAGTGGAAAGACTAAAGTGGAAAGACTAAAGTGGACAGACTATAGTGGAAAGACTATAGTGGAATGACTGTAGTGGACAGAATAAAGTAGAGACTATAGTGGAAAGACTAAAGTGGACAGAGAATAGTGGAAAGACTAAAGTGGACAGACTAAAGTGGAAAGACTAAAGTGGAAAGACTATAGTGGAAAGACTGTAGTGGACAGAATAAAGTGGAGACTATAGTGGAAAGACTAAAGTGGAAAGACTAAAGTGGACAGAGAATAGTGGAAAGGCTAAAGTGGACAGACTAAAGTTGAAAGACTAAAGTGGAAAGACTATAGTGGAAAGACTGTAGTGGACAGAATAAAGTGGAGACTATAGTGGAAAGACTAAAGTGGACAGAGAATTATGGAAAGACTGAAGTGGACGGTCTATAGTGGAAAGACTATAGTGGAATGACTGTAGTGGACAGAATAAAGTAGAGACTATAGTGGAAAGACTAAAGTGGAAAGACTAAAGTGGACAGAGAATAGTGGAAAGACTAAAGTGGACAGACTAAAGTGGAAAGACTAAAGTGGAAAGACTATAGTGGAAAGACTGTAGTGGACACAATAAAGTGGAGACTGTAGTGGAAAGACTAAAGTGGACAGAGAATAGTGGAAAGACTAAAGTGGACAGACTAAAGTGGAAAGAATAAAGTGGAAAGACTATAGTGGAAAGACTGTAGTGGACACAATAAAGTGGAGACTGTAGTGGAAAGACTAAAGTGGAAAGACTAAAGTGGACAGAGAATAGTGGAAAGACTAAAGTGGACAGACTAAAGAGGAAAGACTAAAGTGGAAAGACTAAAGTGGACAGACTATAGTGGAAATGACTAAAGTGGAAAGACTAAAGTGGACAGACTAAAGTGGACAGACTCTAGTTGAAAGACTAAGTGGACAGACTAAAGCGGAAAGACTAAAGTGGAAAGACTAAAGTGGACAGACTATAGTGGAAAGACTAAACTGGACAGAGAATAGTGGAAAGACTAAAGTGGACAGACTACAGTGGAAAGACTATAGTGGAAAGACTGTGGTGGAAAGACTAAAGTGGAAAGACTAAAGTGGACAGACTATAGTGGAAAGACTAAAGTGGATAGACTAAAGTGGAAAGACTAAAGTGGACAGAGAATAGTGGAATGACTAAAGTGGACAGACTAAAGTGGAAAGACTAAAGTGGAAAGACTAAAGTGGACAGACTATAGTGGAAAGACTATAGTGGAATGACTGTAGTGGACAGAATAAAGTAGAGACTATAGTGGAAAGACTAAAGTGGACAGAGAATAGTGGAAAGACTAAAGTGGACAGACTAAAGTGGAAAGACTAAAGTGGAAAGACTATAGTGGAAAGACTGTAGTGGACAGAATAAAGTGGAGACTATAGTGGAAAGACTAAAGTGGAAAGACTAAAGTGGACAGAGAATAGTGGAAAGGCTAAAGTGGACAGACTAAAGTTGAAAGACTAAAGTGGAAAGACTATAGTGGAAAGACTGTAGTGGACAGAATAAAGTGGAGACTATAGTGGAAAGACTAAAGTGGACAGAGAATTATGGAAAGACTAAAGTGGACAGTCTATAGTGGAAAGACTAAAGTGGAATGACTGTAGTGGACAGAATAAAGTAGAGACTATAGTGGAAAGACTAAAGTGGAAAGACTAAAGTGGACAGAGAATAGTGGAAAGACTAAAGTGGACAGACTAAAGTGGAAAGACTAAAGTGGAAAGACTATAGTGGAAAGACTGTAGTGGACAGAATAAAGTGGAGACTAAAGTGGAAAGACTAAAGTGGACGGAGAATAGTGGAAAGACTAAAGTGGACAGACTAAAGTGGAAAGACTAAAGTGGAAAGACTAAAGTGGATAGACTATAGTGGAAATGACTAAAGTGGAAAGACTAAAGTGGACAGACTAAAGTGGACAGACTAAAGTGGACAGACTCTAGTGGAAAGACTAAGTGGACAGACTAAAGCGGAAAGACTAAAGTGGAAAGACTAAAGTGGACAGACTATAGTGGAAAGACTATAATGGAAAGACTAAAGTGGACAGAGAATAGTGGAAAGACTAAAGTGGACAGACTATAGTGGAAAGACTATAGTGGAAAGACTGTAGTGGACAGAATAAAGTAGAGACTATAGTGGAAATGACTAAAGTGGAAAGACTAAAGTGGACAGACTAAAGTGGACAGACTAAAGTGGACAGACTCTAGTGGAAAGACTAAGTGGACAGACTAAAGCGGAAAGACTAAAGTGGAAAGACTAAAGTGGACAGAGAATAGTGGAAAGACTAAAGTGGACAGACCAAAGTGGAAAGACTAAAGTGGAAAGACTAAAGTGGACAGACTATAGTGGAAATGACTAAAGTGGAAAGACTAAAGTGGACAGACTAAAGTGGACAGACTAAAGTGGACAGACTAAAGTGGACAGACTCTAGTGGAAAGACTAAGTGGACAGACTAAAGCGGAAAGACTAAAGTGGAAAGACTAAAGTGGACAGACTATAGTGGAAAGACTAAAGTGGACAGACTAAAGTGGAAAGACTAAAGTGGAAAGACTAAAGTAGAAAGACTAAAGTGGACAGACTATAGTGGAAAGACTAAAGTGACTATAGTGGAAAGACTAAAGTGGAGGGACTAAAGTGGACAGACTATAGTGGAAAGACTAAAGTGGAAAGACTAAAGTGGACAGACTATAGTGGAAAGACTATAGTGGAAAGACTGTAGTGGACAGAAAAAAGTGGAGACTATAGTGGAAAGACTAAAGTGGACAGAGAATAGTGGAAAGACTAAAGTGGACAGACTACAGTGGAAAGACTATAGTGGAAAGACTAAAGTAGAAAGACTAAAGTGGACAGACTATAGTGGAAAGACTAAAGTAGAAAGACTAAAGTGGACAGACTAAAGTGGAAAAACTAAAGTGGAAAGACTAAAGTGGAGAGACTATAGTGGAAAGACTATAGTGGAAAGACTAAAGTAGAAAGACTAAAGTGGACAGACTAAAGTGGAAAAACTAAAGTGGAAAGACTAAAGTGGAGAGACTATAGTGGAAAGACTATAGTGGAAAGACTGTAGTGGACAGAATAAAGTGGAGACTATAGTGGAAAGACTAAAGTGGACAGAGAATTATGGAAAGACTAAAGTGGACAGTCTATAGTGGAAAGACTAAAGTGGACAGACTAAAGTGGAAAAACTAAAGTGGAAAGACTAAAGTGGAGAGACTATAGTGGAAAGACTATAGTGGAAAGACTGTAGTGGACAGCATAAAGTGGAGACTATAGTGGAAAGACTAAAGTGGACAGAGAATTATGGAAAGACTAAAGTGGACAGTCTATAGTGGAAAGACTAAAGTGGAAAAACTAAAGTGGAAAGACTAAAGTGGAGAGACTATAGTGGAAAGACTATAGTGGAAAGACTGTAGTGGACAGCATAAAGTGGAGACTATAGTGGAAAGACTAAAGTGGACAGAGAATTATGGAAAGACTAAAGTGGACAGTCTATAGTGGAAAGACTAAAGTGGACAGACTAAAGTGGACAGACTATAGTGGAAAGACTGAAGTGGACAGACTAAAGTGGAAAAACTAAAGTGGAAAGACTAAAGTGGAGAGACTATAGTGGAAAGACTATAGTGGAAAGACTGTAGTGGACAGAAAAAAGTGGAGACTATAGTGGAAAGACTAAAGTGGACAGAGAATAGTGGAAAGACTAAAGTGGACAGACTACAGTGGAAAGACTATAGTGGAAAGACTATAGTGGACAGAATAAAGTGGAGACTATGTTGGAGAGACTAAAGTGGACAGACTAAAGTGGAAAGACTAAAGTAGAAAGACTAAAGTGGACAGACTATAGTGGAAAGACTAAAGTGGACAGACTATAGTGGAAAGACTAAAGTGGAGGGACTAAAGTGGACAGACTATAGTGGAAAGACTAAAGTGGACAGACTAAAGTGGAAAGACTAAAGTGGAAAGACTAAAGTGAACAGACTCTAGTTGAAAGACTATAGTGGAAAGACTGTAGTGGACAGAATAAAGTGGAGACTATAGTGGAAAGACTAAAGCGGAAAGACTACAGTGGAAAGACTAAAGTGGACAGACTATAGTGGAAAGACTAAAGTGGAAAGACTAAAGTGGACAGAGAATAGTGGAAAGACTAAAGTGGACAGACTATAGTGGAAAGACTATAGTGGAAAGACTGTAGTGGACAGAATAAAGTAGAGACTATAGTGGAAATGACTAAAGTGGAAAGACTAAAGTGGACAGACTAAAGTGGACAGACTAAAGTGGACAGACTCTAGCGGAAAGACTAAGTGGACAGACTAAAGCGGAAAGACTAAAGTGGAAAGACTAAAGTGGGCAGACTATAGTGGAAAGACTAAAGTGGACAGACTAAAGTGGAAAGACTAAAGTGGAAAGACTAAAGTGGACAGACTATAGTGGAAAGACTATAGTGGAAAGACTGTGGTGGAAAGACTAAAGTGGAAAGATTAAAGTGGAAAGACTATAGTGGAAATACTAAAGTGGACAGACTATAGTGGAAAGACTAAAGTGGAAAGACTAAAGTGGACAGAGAATAGTGGAAAGACTAAAGTGGACAGACTATAGTGGAAAGACTATAGTGGAAAGAGTGTAGTGGACACAATAAAGTAGAGACTATAGTGGAAAGACTAAAGTGGAAAGACTAAAGTGGAAAGACTAAAGTGGACAGACTATAGTGGAAAGACTGAAGTGGACAGACTAAAGTGGAAAAACTAAAGTGGACAGACTAAAGTGGACAGACTATAGTGGAAAGACTATAGTGGAAAGACTGTAGTGGACAGAAAAAAGTGGAGACTATAGTGGAAAGACTAAAGTGGACAGAGAATAGTGGAAAGACTAAAGTGGACAGACTACAGTGGAAAGACTATAGTGGAAAGACTGTAGTGGACAGAATAAAGTAGAGACTATAGTGGAAAGACTAAAGTGGAAAGACTAAAGTGGACAGACTATAGTGGAAAGACTGAAGTGGACAGACTAAAGTGGAAAAACTAAAGTGGACAGACTAAAGTGGACAGACTATAGTGGAAAGACTGTAGTGGACAGAAAAAAGTGGAGACTATAGTGGAAAGACTAAAGTGGACAGAGAATAGTGGAAAGACTAAAGTGGACAGACTACAGTGGAAAGACTATAGTGGAAAGACTATAGTGGACAGAATCAAGTGGAGACTATATTGGAGAGACTAAAGTGGACAGACTAAAGTGGAAAGACTAAAGTGGAAAGACTAAAGTGGACAGACTATAGTGGAAAGACTAAAGTGGAAAGACTAAAGTGGACAGACTATAGTGGAAAGACTATAATGGAAAGACTAAAGTGGACAGAGAATAGTGGAAAGACTAAAGTGGACAGACTATAGTGGAAAGACTATAGTGGAAAGACTGTAGTGGACAGAATAAAGTAGAGACTATAGTGGAAATGACTAAAGTGGAAAGACTAAAGTGGACAGACTAAAGTGGACAGACTAAAGTGGACAGACTCTAGTGGAAAGACTAAGTGGACAGACTAAAGCGGAAAGACGAAAGTGGAAAGACTAAAGTGGCCAGAGAATAGTGGAAAGACTAAAGTGGACAGACTAAAGTGGAAAGACTAAAGTGGAAAGACTAAAGTGGACAGACTATAGTGGAAATGACTAAAGTGGAAAGACTAAAGTGGACAGACTAAAGTGGACAGACTAAAGTGGACAGACTCTAGTGGAAAGACTAAGTGGACAGACTAAAGCGGAAAGACTAAAGTGGAAAGACTAAAGTGGACAGACTATAGTGGAAAGACTAAAGTGGACAGACTAAAGTGGAAAGACTAAAGTGGAAAGACTAAAGTGGACAGACTATAGTGGAAAGACTATAGTATAAAGACTGTAGTGGACAGAATAAAATGGAGACTATAGTGGAAAGACTAAAGTGGACAGAGAATTATGGAAAGACTAAAGTGGACAGTCTATAGTGGAAAGACTAAAGTGGACAGACTAAAGTGGAAAGAAGAAAGTGGAAAGACTAAAGTGGACAGACTATAGTGGAAAGACTATAGTGGAAAGACTAAAGTGGAAAGACTATAGTGGACAGAGAATAGTGGAAAGACTATAGTGGAAAGACTGTAGTGGACAGAATAAAGTAGAGACTATAGTGGAAAGACTAAAGTGGAAAGACTAAAGTGGACAGACTATAGTGGAAAGACTGAAGTGGACAGACTAAAGTGGAAAAACTAAAGTGGAAAGACTAAAGTGGAAAGACTATAGTGGAAAGACTATAGTGGAAAGACTGTAGTGGACAGAAAAAAGTGGAGACTATAGTGGAAAGACTAAAGTGGACAGAGAATAGTGGAAAGACTAAAGTGGACAGACTACAGTGGAAAGACTATAGTGGAAAGACTATAGTGGACAGAATAAAGTGGAGACTATATTGGAGAGACTAAAGTGGACAGACTAAAGTGGAAAGACTAAAGTGGAAAGACTAAAGTGGACAGACTATAGTGGAAAGACTAAAGTGGACAGACTATAGTGGAAAGACTAAAGTGGAGGGACTAAAGTGGACAGACTATAGTGGAAAGACTAAAGTGGACAGACTAAAGTGGAAAGACTAAAGTGGAAAGACTAAAGTGGACAGACTATAGTTGAAAGACTATAGTGGAAAGACTGTAGTGGACAGAATAAAGTGGAGACTATAGTGGAAAGACTAAAGCGGACAGACTATAGTGGAAAGACTATAGTGGAAAGACTGTAGTGGACAGAATAAAGTGGAGACTATAGTGGAAAGACTGAAGTGGAAAGACTCAGTGGACAGACTATAGTGGAAAGACTATAGTGGAAAGACTGTAGTGGATAGAATAAAGTGGAGACTATAGTGGAAAGACTGAAGTGGAAAGACTCAGTGGACAGACTAAAGTGTACACACTGAAGTGGACAGAATAAAGTGGAAAGACTAAAGTGGAAAGACTAAAGTGGAAAGACTAAAGTGGACAGACTATAGTGGAAAGACTATAGTGGAATGACTGTAGTGGACAGAATAAAGTAGAGACTATAGTGGAAAGACTAAAGTGGAAAGACTAAAGTGGACAGAGAATAGTGGAAAGACTAAAGTGGACAGACTAAAGTGGAAAGACTAAAGTGGAAAGACTATAGTGGAAAGACTGTAGTGGACAGAATAAAGTGGAGACTATAGTGGAAAGACTAAAGTGGAAAGACTAAAGTGGACAGAGAATAGTGGAAAGACTAAAGTGGACAGACTAAAGTTGAAAGACTAAAGTGGAAAGACTATAGTGGAAAGACTGTAGTGGACAGTCTATAGTGGAAAGACTAAAGTGGACAGACTAAAGTGGAAAGACTAAAGTGGAAAGACTAAAGTGGACAGACTATAGTGGAAAGACTATAGTGGAACGACTAAAGTGGAAAGACTAAAGTGGACAGAGAATAGTGAAAAGACTAAAGTGGACAGACTATAGTGGAAAGACTATAGTGGAAAGACTGTAGTGGACAGAATAAAGTAGAGACTATAGTGGAAATGACTAAAGTGGAAAGACTAAAGTGGACAGACTAAAGTGGACAGACTAAAGTGGACAGACTCTAGTGGAAAGACTAAGTGGACAGACTAAAGCGGAAAGACTAAAGTGGAAAGACTAAAATGGACAGACTATAGTGGAAAGACTAAAGTGGACAGACTAAAGTGGAAAGACTATAGTGGAAAGACTAAAGTGGACAGACTATAGTGGAAAGACGATAGTGGAATGACTGTAGTGGACAGAATAAAGTAGAGACTATAGTGGAAAGACTAAAGTGGAAAGACTAAAGTGGACAGAGAATAGTGGAAAGACTAAAGTGGACAGACTAAAGTGGAAAGACTAAAGTGGAAAGACTAAAGTGGACAGACTATAGTGGAAAGACTATAGTGGAATGACTGTAGTGGACAGAATAAAGTAGAGACTATAGTGGAAAGACTAAAGTGGACAGAGAATAGTGGAAAGACTAAAGTGGACAGACTAAAGTGGAAAGACTAAAGTGGAAAGACTATAGTGGAAAGACTGTAGTGGACAGAATAAAGTGGAGACTATAGTGGAAAGACTAAAGTGGAAAGACTAAAGTGGACAGAGAATAGTGGAAAGGCTAAAGTGGACAGACTAAAGTTGAAAGACTAAAGTGGAAAGACTATAGTGGAAAGACTGTAGTGGACAGAATAAAGTGGAGACTATAGTGGAAAGACTAAAGTGGACAGAGAATTATGGAAAGACTGAAGTGGACGGTCTATAGTGGAAAGACTATAGTGGAATGACTGTAGTGGACAGAATAAAGTAGAGACTATAGTGGAAAGACTAAAGTGGAAAGACTAAAGTGGACAGAGAATAGTGGAAAGACTAAAGTGGACAGACTAAAGTGGAAAGACTAAAGTGGAAAGACTATAGTGGAAAGACTGTAGTGGACACAATAAAGTGGAGACTGTAGTGGAAAGACTAAAGTGGACAGAGAATAGTGGAAAGACTAAAGTGGACAGACTAAAGTGGAAAGAATAAAGTGGAAAGACTATAGTGGAAAGACTGTAGTGGACACAATAAAGTGGAGACTGTAGTGGAAAGACTAAAGTGGAAAGACTAAAGTGGACAGAGAATAGTGGAAAGACTAAAGTGGACAGACTAAAGAGGAAAGACTAAAGTGGAAAGACTAAAGTGGACAGACTATAGTGGAAATGACTAAAGTGGAAAGACTAAAGTGGACAGACTAAAGTGGACAGACTCTAGTTGAAAGACTAAGTGGACAGACTAAAGCGGAAAGACTAAAGTGGAAAGACTAAAGTGGACAGACTATAGTGGAAAGACTAAACTGGACAGAGAATAGTGGAAAGACTAAAGTGGACAGACTACAGTGGAAAGACTATAGTGGAAAGACTGTGGTGGAAAGACTAAAGTGGAAAGACTAAAGTGGACAGACTATAGTGGAAAGACTAAAGTGGATAGACTAAAGTGGAAAGACTAAAGTGGACAGAGAATAGTGGAATGACTAAAGTGGACAGACTAAAGTGGAAAGACTAAAGTGGAAAGACTAAAGTGGACAGACTATAGTGGAAAGACTATAGTGGAATGACTGTAGTGGACAGAATAAAGTAGAGACTATAGTGGAAAGACTAAAGTGGACAGAGAATAGTGGAAAGACTAAAGTGGACAGACTAAAGTGGAAAGACTAAAGTGGAAAGACTATAGTGGAAAGACTGTAGTGGACAGAATAAAGTGGAGACTATAGTGGAAAGACTAAAGTGGAAAGACTAAAGTGGACAGAGAATAGTGGAAAGGCTAAAGTGGACAGACTAAAGTTGAAAGACTAAAGTGGAAAGACTATAGTGGAAAGACTGTAGTGGACAGAATAAAGTGGAGACTATAGTGGAAAGACTAAAGTGGACAGAGAATTATGGAAAGACTAAAGTGGACAGTCTATAGTGGAAAGACTAAAGTGGAATGACTGTAGTGGACAGAATAAAGTAGAGACTATAGTGGAAAGACTAAAGTGGAAAGACTAAAGTGGACAGAGAATAGTGGAAAGACTAAAGTGGACAGACTAAAGTGGAAAGACTAAAGTGGAAAGACTATAGTGGAAAGACTGTAGTGGACAGAATAAAGTGGAGACTAAAGTGGAAAGACTAAAGTGGACGGAGAATAGTGGAAAGACTAAAGTGGACAGACTAAAGTGGAAAGACTAAAGTGGAAAGACTAAAGTGGATAGACTATAGTGGAAATGACTAAAGTGGAAAGACTAAAGTGGACAGACTAAAGTGGACAGACTAAAGTGGACAGACTCTAGTGGAAAGACTAAGTGGACAGACTAAAGCGGAAAGACTAAAGTGGAAAGACTAAAGTGGACAGACTATAGTGGAAAGACTATAATGGAAAGACTAAAGTGGACAGAGAATAGTGGAAAGACTAAAGTGGACAGACTATAGTGGAAAGACTATAGTGGAAAGACTGTAGTGGACAGAATAAAGTAGAGACTATAGTGGAAATGACTAAAGTGGAAAGACTAAAGTGGACAGACTAAAGTGGACAGACTAAAGTGGACAGACTCTAGTGGAAAGACTAAGTGGACAGACTAAAGCGGAAAGACTAAAGTGGAAAGACTAAAGTGGACAGAGAATAGTGGAAAGACTAAAGTGGACAGACCAAAGTGGAAAGACTAAAGTGGAAAGACTAAAGTGGACAGACTATAGTGGAAATGACTAAAGTGGAAAGACTAAAGTGGACAGACTAAAGTGGACAGACTAAAGTGGACAGACTAAAGTGGACAGACTCTAGTGGAAAGACTAAGTGGACAGACTAAAGCGGAAAGACTAAAGTGGAAAGACTAAAGTGGACAGACTATAGTGGAAAGACTAAAGTGGACAGACTAAAGTGGAAAGACTAAAGTGGAAAGACTAAAGTAGAAAGACTAAAGTGGACAGACTATAGTGGAAAGACTAAAGTGACTATAGTGGAAAGACTAAAGTGGAGGGACTAAAGTGGACAGACTATAGTGGAAAGACTAAAGTGGAAAGACTAAAGTGGACAGACTATAGTGGAAAGACTATAGTGGAAAGACTGTAGTGGACAGAAAAAAGTGGAGACTATAGTGGAAAGACTAAAGTGGACAGAGAATAGTGGAAAGACTAAAGTGGACAGACTACAGTGGAAAGACTATAGTGGAAAGACTAAAGTAGAAAGACTAAAGTGGACAGACTATAGTGGAAAGACTAAAGTAGAAAGACTAAAGTGGACAGACTAAAGTGGAAAAACTAAAGTGGAAAGACTAAAGTGGAGAGACTATAGTGGAAAGACTATAGTGGAAAGACTAAAGTAGAAAGACTAAAGTGGACAGACTAAAGTGGAAAAACTAAAGTGGAAAGACTAAAGTGGAGAGACTATAGTGGAAAGACTATAGTGGAAAGACTGTAGTGGACAGAATAAAGTGGAGACTATAGTGGAAAGACTAAAGTGGACAGAGAATTATGGAAAGACTAAAGTGGACAGTCTATAGTGGAAAGACTAAAGTGGACAGACTAAAGTGGAAAAACTAAAGTGGAAAGACTAAAGTGGAGAGACTATAGTGGAAAGACTATAGTGGAAAGACTGTAGTGGACAGCATAAAGTGGAGACTATAGTGGAAAGACTAAAGTGGACAGAGAATTATGGAAAGACTAAAGTGGACAGTCTATAGTGGAAAGACTAAAGTGGAAAAACTAAAGTGGAAAGACTAAAGTGGAGAGACTATAGTGGAAAGACTATAGTGGAAAGACTGTAGTGGACAGCATAAAGTGGAGACTATAGTGGAAAGACTAAAGTGGACAGAGAATTATGGAAAGACTAAAGTGGACAGTCTATAGTGGAAAGACTAAAGTGGACAGACTAAAGTGGACAGACTATAGTGGAAAGACTGAAGTGGACAGACTAAAGTGGAAAAACTAAAGTGGAAAGACTAAAGTGGAGAGACTATAGTGGAAAGACTATAGTGGAAAGACTGTAGTGGACAGAAAAAAGTGGAGACTATAGTGGAAAGACTAAAGTGGACAGAGAATAGTGGAAAGACTAAAGTGGACAGACTACAGTGGAAAGACTATAGTGGAAAGACTATAGTGGACAGAATAAAGTGGAGACTATGTTGGAGAGACTAAAGTGGACAGACTAAAGTGGAAAGACTAAAGTAGAAAGACTAAAGTGGACAGACTATAGTGGAAAGACTAAAGTGGACAGACTATAGTGGAAAGACTAAAGTGGAGGGACTAAAGTGGACAGACTATAGTGGAAAGACTAAAGTGGACAGACTAAAGTGGAAAGACTAAAGTGGAAAGACTAAAGTGAACAGACTCTAGTTGAAAGACTATAGTGGAAAGACTGTAGTGGACAGAATAAAGTGGAGACTATAGTGGAAAGACTAAAGCGGAAAGACTACAGTGGAAAGACTAAAGTGGACAGACTATAGTGGAAAGACTAAAGTGGAAAGACTAAAGTGGACAGAGAATAGTGGAAAGACTAAAGTGGACAGACTATAGTGGAAAGACTATAGTGGAAAGACTGTAGTGGACAGAATAAAGTAGAGACTATAGTGGAAATGACTAAAGTGGAAAGACTAAAGTGGACAGACTAAAGTGGACAGACTAAAGTGGACAGACTCTAGCGGAAAGACTAAGTGGACAGACTAAAGCGGAAAGACTAAAGTGGAAAGACTAAAGTGGGCAGACTATAGTGGAAAGACTAAAGTGGACAGACTAAAGTGGAAAGACTAAAGTGGAAAGACTAAAGTGGACAGACTATAGTGGAAAGACTATAGTGGAAAGACTGTGGTGGAAAGACTAAAGTGGAAAGATTAAAGTGGAAAGACTATAGTGGAAATACTAAAGTGGACAGACTATAGTGGAAAGACTAAAGTGGAAAGACTAAAGTGGACAGAGAATAGTGGAAAGACTAAAGTGGACAGACTATAGTGGAAAGACTATAGTGGAAAGAGTGTAGTGGACACAATAAAGTAGAGACTATAGTGGAAAGACTAAAGTGGAAAGACTAAAGTGGAAAGACTAAAGTGGACAGACTATAGTGGAAAGACTGAAGTGGACAGACTAAAGTGGAAAAACTAAAGTGGACAGACTAAAGTGGACAGACTATAGTGGAAAGACTATAGTGGAAAGACTGTAGTGGACAGAAAAAAGTGGAGACTATAGTGGAAAGACTAAAGTGGACAGAGAATAGTGGAAAGACTAAAGTGGACAGACTACAGTGGAAAGACTATAGTGGAAAGACTGTAGTGGACAGAATAAAGTAGAGACTATAGTGGAAAGACTAAAGTGGAAAGACTAAAGTGGACAGACTATAGTGGAAAGACTGAAGTGGACAGACTAAAGTGGAAAAACTAAAGTGGACAGACTAAAGTGGACAGACTATAGTGGAAAGACTGTAGTGGACAGAAAAAAGTGGAGACTATAGTGGAAAGACTAAAGTGGACAGAGAATAGTGGAAAGACTAAAGTGGACAGACTACAGTGGAAAGACTATAGTGGAAAGACTATAGTGGACAGAATCAAGTGGAGACTATATTGGAGAGACTAAAGTGGACAGACTAAAGTGGAAAGACTAAAGTGGAAAGACTAAAGTGGACAGACTATAGTGGAAAGACTAAAGTGGAAAGACTAAAGTGGACAGACTATAGTGGAAAGACTATAATGGAAAGACTAAAGTGGACAGAGAATAGTGGAAAGACTAAAGTGGACAGACTATAGTGGAAAGACTATAGTGGAAAGACTGTAGTGGACAGAATAAAGTAGAGACTATAGTGGAAATGACTAAAGTGGAAAGACTAAAGTGGACAGACTAAAGTGGACAGACTAAAGTGGACAGACTCTAGTGGAAAGACTAAGTGGACAGACTAAAGCGGAAAGACGAAAGTGGAAAGACTAAAGTGGCCAGAGAATAGTGGAAAGACTAAAGTGGACAGACTAAAGTGGAAAGACTAAAGTGGAAAGACTAAAGTGGACAGACTATAGTGGAAATGACTAAAGTGGAAAGACTAAAGTGGACAGACTAAAGTGGACAGACTAAAGTGGACAGACTCTAGTGGAAAGACTAAGTGGACAGACTAAAGTGGAAAGACTAAAGTGGAAAGACTAAAGTGGACAGACTATAGTGGAAAGACTATAGTATAAAGACTGTAGTGGACAGAATAAAATGGAGACTATAGTGGAAAGACTAAAGTGGACAGAGAATTATGGAAAGACTAAAGTGGACAGTCTATAGTGGAAAGACTAAAGTGGACAGACTAAAGTGGAAAGAAGAAAGTGGAAAGACTAAAGTGGACAGACTATAGTGGAAAGACTATAGTGGAAAGACTAAAGTGGAAAGACTATAGTGGACAGAGAATAGTGGAAAGACTATAGTGGAAAGACTGTAGTGGACAGAATAAAGTAGAGACTATAGTGGAAAGACTAAAGTGGAAAGACTAAAGTGGACAGACTATAGTGGAAAGACTGAAGTGGACAGACTAAAGTGGAAAAACTAAAGTGGAAAGACTAAAGTGGAAAGACTATAGTGGAAAGACTATAGTGGAAAGACTGTAGTGGACAGAAAAAAGTGGAGACTATAGTGGAAAGACTAAAGTGGACAGAGAATAGTGGAAAGACTAAAGTGGACAGACTACAGTGGAAAGACTATAGTGGAAAGACTATAGTGGACAGAATAAAGTGGAGACTATATTGGAGAGACTAAAGTGGACAGACTAAAGTGGAAAGAATAAAGTGGAAAGACTATAGTGGAAAGACTGTAGTGGACACAATAAAGTGGAGACTGTAGTGGAAAGACTAAAGTGGAAAGACTAAAGTGGACAGAGAATAGTGGAAAGACTAAAGTGGACAGACTAAAGAGGAAAGACTAAAGTGGAAAGACTAAAGTGGACATACTATAGTGGAAATGACTAAAGTGGAAAGACTAAAGTGGACAGACTAAAGTGGACAGACTCTAGTTGAAAGACTAAGTGGACAGACTAAAGCGGAAAGACTAAAGTGGAAAGACTAAAGTGGACAGACTATAGTGGAAAGACTAAACTGGACAGAGAATAGTGGAAAGACTAAAGTGGACAGACTACAGTGGAAAGACTATAGTGGAAAGACTGTGGTGGAAAGACTAAAGTGGAAAGACTAAAGTGGACAGACTATAGTGGAAAGACTAAAGTGGATAGACTAAAGTGGAAAGACTAAAGTGGACAGAGAATAGTGGAATGACTAAAGTGGACAGACTAAAGTGGAAAGACTAAAGTGGAAAGACTAAAGTGGACAGACTATAGTGGAAAGACTATAGTGGAATGACTGTAGTGGACAGAATAAAGTAGAGACTATAGTGGAAAGACTAAAGTGGACAGAGAATAGTGGAAAGACTAAAGTGGACAGACTAAAGTGGAAAGACTAAAGTGGAAAGACTATAGTGGAAAGACTGTAGTGGACAGAATAAAGTGGAGACTATAGTGGAAAGACTAAAGTGGAAAGACTAAAGTGGACAGAGAATAGTGGAAAGGCTAAAGTGGACAGACTAAAGTTGAAAGACTAAAGTGGAAAGACTATAGTGGAAAGACTGTAGTGGACAGAATAAAGTGGAGACTATAGTGGAAAGACTAAAGTGGACAGAGAATTATGGAAAGACTAAAGTGGACAGTCTATAGTGGAAAGACTAAAGTGGAATGACTGTAGTGGACAGAATAAAGTAGAGACTATAGTGGAAAGACTAAAGTGGAAAGACTAAAGTGGACAGAGAATAGTGGAAAGACTAAAGTGGACAGACTAAAGTGGAAAGACTAAAGTGGAAAGACTATAGTGGAAAGACTGTAGTGGACAGAATAAAGTGGAGACTAAAGTGGAAAGACTAAAGTGGACGGAGAATAGTGGAAAGACTAAAGTGGACAGACTAAAGTGGAAAGACTAAAGTGGAAAGACTAAAGTGGATAGACTATAGTGGAAATGACTAAAGTGGAAAGACTAAAGTGGACAGACTAAAGTGGACAGACTAAAGTGGACAGACTCTAGTGGAAAGACTAAGTGGACAGACTAAAGCGGAAAGACTAAAGTGGAAAGACTAAAGTGGACAGACTATAGTGGAAAGACTATAATGGAAAGACTAAAGTGGACAGAGAATAGTGGAAAGACTAAAGTGGACAGACTATAGTGGAAAGACTATAGTGGAAAGACTGTAGTGGACAGAATAAAGTAGAGACTATAGTGGAAATGACTAAAGTGGAAAGACTAAAGTGGACAGACTAAAGTGGACAGACTAAAGTGGACAGACTCTAGTGGAAAGACTAAGTGGACAGACTAAAGCGGAAAGACTAAAGTGGAAAGACTAAAGTGGACAGAGAATAGTGGAAAGACTAAAGTGGACAGACCAAAGTGGAAAGACTAAAGTGGAAAGACTAAAGTGGACAGACTATAGTGGAAATGACTAAAGTGGAAAGACTAAAGTGGACAGACTAAAGTGGACAGACTAAAGTGGACAGACTAAAGTGGACAGACTCTAGTGGAAAGACTAAGTGGACAGACTAAAGCGGAAAGACTAAAGTGGAAAGACTAAAGTGGACAGACTATAGTGGAAAGACTAAAGTGGACAGACTAAAGTGGAAAGACTAAAGTGGAAAGACTAAAGTAGAAAGACTAAAGTGGACAGACTATAGTGGAAAGACTAAAGTGACTATAGTGGAAAGACTAAAGTGGAGGGACTAAAGTGGACAGACTATAGTGGAAAGACTAAAGTGGAAAGACTAAAGTGGACAGACTATAGTGGAAAGACTATAGTGGAAAGACTGTAGTGGACAGAAAAAAGTGGAGACTATAGTGGAAAGACTAAAGTGGACAGAGAATAGTGGAAAGACTAAAGTGGACAGACTACAGTGGAAAGACTATAGTGGAAAGACTAAAGTAGAAAGACTAAAGTGGACAGACTATAGTGGAAAGACTAAAGTAGAAAGACTAAAGTGGACAGACTAAAGTGGAAAAACTAAAGTGGAAAGACTAAAGTGGAGAGACTATAGTGGAAAGACTATAGTGGAAAGACTAAAGTAGAAAGACTAAAGTGGACAGACTAAAGTGGAAAAACTAAAGTGGAAAGACTAAAGTGGAGAGACTATAGTGGAAAGACTATAGTGGAAAGACTGTAGTGGACAGAATAAAGTGGAGACTATAGTGGAAAGACTAAAGTGGACAGAGAATTATGGAAAGACTAAAGTGGACAGTCTATAGTGGAAAGACTAAAGTGGACAGACTAAAGTGGAAAAACTAAAGTGGAAAGACTAAAGTGGAGAGACTATAGTGGAAAGACTATAGTGGAAAGACTGTAGTGGACAGCATAAAGTGGAGACTATAGTGGAAAGACTAAAGTGGACAGAGAATTATGGAAAGACTAAAGTGGACAGTCTATAGTGGAAAGACTAAAGTGGAAAAACTAAAGTGGAAAGACTAAAGTGGAGAGACTATAGTGGAAAGACTATAGTGGAAAGACTGTAGTGGACAGCATAAAGTGGAGACTATAGTGGAAAGACTAAAGTGGACAGAGAATTATGGAAAGACTAAAGTGGACAGTCTATAGTGGAAAGACTAAAGTGGACAGACTAAAGTGGACAGACTATAGTGGAAAGACTGAAGTGGACAGACTAAAGTGGAAAAACTAAAGTGGAAAGACTAAAGTGGAGAGACTATAGTGGAAAGACTATAGTGGAAAGACTGTAGTGGACAGAAAAAAGTGGAGACTATAGTGGAAAGACTAAAGTGGACAGAGAATAGTGGAAAGACTAAAGTGGACAGACTACAGTGGAAAGACTATAGTGGAAAGACTATAGTGGACAGAATAAAGTGGAGACTATGTTGGAGAGACTAAAGTGGACAGACTAAAGTGGAAAGACTAAAGTAGAAAGACTAAAGTGGACAGACTATAGTGGAAAGACTAAAGTGGACAGACTATAGTGGAAAGACTAAAGTGGAGGGACTAAAGTGGACAGACTATAGTGGAAAGACTAAAGTGGACAGACTAAAGTGGAAAGACTAAAGTGGAAAGACTAAAGTGAACAGACTCTAGTTGAAAGACTATAGTGGAAAGACTGTAGTGGACAGAATAAAGTGGAGACTATAGTGGAAAGACTAAAGCGGAAAGACTACAGTGGAAAGACTAAAGTGGACAGACTATAGTGGAAAGACTAAAGTGGAAAGACTAAAGTGGACAGAGAATAGTGGAAAGACTAAAGTGGACAGACTATAGTGGAAAGACTATAGTGGAAAGACTGTAGTGGACAGAATAAAGTAGAGACTATAGTGGAAATGACTAAAGTGGAAAGACTAAAGTGGACAGACTAAAGTGGACAGACTAAAGTGGACAGACTCTAGCGGAAAGACTAAGTGGACAGACTAAAGCGGAAAGACTAAAGTGGAAAGACTAAAGTGGGCAGACTATAGTGGAAAGACTAAAGTGGACAGACTAAAGTGGAAAGACTAAAGTGGAAAGACTAAAGTGGACAGACTATAGTGGAAAGACTATAGTGGAAAGACTGTGGTGGAAAGACTAAAGTGGAAAGATTAAAGTGGAAAGACTATAGTGGAAATACTAAAGTGGACAGACTATAGTGGAAAGACTAAAGTGGAAAGACTAAAGTGGACAGAGAATAGTGGAAAGACTAAAGTGGACAGACTATAGTGGAAAGACTATAGTGGAAAGAGTGTAGTGGACACAATAAAGTAGAGACTATAGTGGAAAGACTAAAGTGGAAAGACTAAAGTGGAAAGACTAAAGTGGACAGACTATAGTGGAAAGACTGAAGTGGACAGACTAAAGTGGAAAAACTAAAGTGGACAGACTAAAGTGGACAGACTATAGTGGAAAGACTATAGTGGAAAGACTGTAGTGGACAGAAAAAAGTGGAGACTATAGTGGAAAGACTAAAGTGGACAGAGAATAGTGGAAAGACTAAAGTGGACAGACTACAGTGGAAAGACTATAGTGGAAAGACTGTAGTGGACAGAATAAAGTAGAGACTATAGTGGAAAGACTAAAGTGGAAAGACTAAAGTGGACAGACTATAGTGGAAAGACTGAAGTGGACAGACTAAAGTGGAAAAACTAAAGTGGACAGACTAAAGTGGACAGACTATAGTGGAAAGACTGTAGTGGACAGAAAAAAGTGGAGACTATAGTGGAAAGACTAAAGTGGACAGAGAATAGTGGAAAGACTAAAGTGGACAGACTACAGTGGAAAGACTATAGTGGAAAGACTATAGTGGACAGAATCAAGTGGAGACTATATTGGAGAGACTAAAGTGGACAGACTAAAGTGGAAAGACTAAAGTGGAAAGACTAAAGTGGACAGACTATAGTGGAAAGACTAAAGTGGAAAGACTAAAGTGGACAGACTATAGTGGAAAGACTATAATGGAAAGACTAAAGTGGACAGAGAATAGTGGAAAGACTAAAGTGGACAGACTATAGTGGAAAGACTATAGTGGAAAGACTGTAGTGGACAGAATAAAGTAGAGACTATAGTGGAAATGACTAAAGTGGAAAGACTAAAGTGGACAGACTAAAGTGGACAGACTAAAGTGGACAGACTCTAGTGGAAAGACTAAGTGGACAGACTAAAGCGGAAAGACGAAAGTGGAAAGACTAAAGTGGCCAGAGAATAGTGGAAAGACTAAAGTGGACAGACTAAAGTGGAAAGACTAAAGTGGAAAGACTAAAGTGGACAGACTATAGTGGAAATGACTAAAGTGGAAAGACTAAAGTGGACAGACTAAAGTGGACAGACTAAAGTGGACAGACTCTAGTGGAAAGACTAAGTGGACAGACTAAAGTGGAAAGACTAAAGTGGAAAGACTAAAGTGGACAGACTATAGTGGAAAGACTATAGTATAAAGACTGTAGTGGACAGAATAAAATGGAGACTATAGTGGAAAGACTAAAGTGGACAGAGAATTATGGAAAGACTAAAGTGGACAGTCTATAGTGGAAAGACTAAAGTGGACAGACTAAAGTGGAAAGAAGAAAGTGGAAAGACTAAAGTGGACAGACTATAGTGGAAAGACTATAGTGGAAAGACTAAAGTGGAAAGACTATAGTGGACAGAGAATAGTGGAAAGACTATAGTGGAAAGACTGTAGTGGACAGAATAAAGTAGAGACTATAGTGGAAAGACTAAAGTGGAAAGACTAAAGTGGACAGACTATAGTGGAAAGACTGAAGTGGACAGACTAAAGTGGAAAAACTAAAGTGGAAAGACTAAAGTGGAAAGACTATAGTGGAAAGACTATAGTGGAAAGACTGTAGTGGACAGAAAAAAGTGGAGACTATAGTGGAAAGACTAAAGTGGACAGAGAATAGTGGAAAGACTAAAGTGGACAGACTACAGTGGAAAGACTATAGTGGAAAGACTATAGTGGACAGAATAAAGTGGAGACTATATTGGAGAGACTAAAGTGGACAGACTAAAGTGGAAAGACTAAAGTGGAAAGACTAAAGTGGACAGACTATAGTGGAAAGACTAAAGTGGACAGACTATAGTGGAAAGACTAAAGTGGAGGGACTAAAGTGGACAGACTATAGTGGAAAGACTAAAGTGGACAGACTAAAGTGGAAAGACTAAAGTGGAAAGACTAAAGTGGACAGACTATAGTTGAAAGACTATAGTGGAAAGACTGTAGTGGACAGAATAAAGTGGAGACTATAGTGGAAAGACTAAAGCGGACAGACTATAGTGGAAAGACTATAGTGGAAAGACTGTAGTGGACAGAATAAAGTGGAGACTATAGTGGAAAGACTGAAGTGGAAAGACTCAGTGGACAGACTATAGTGGAAAGACTATAGTGGAAAGACTGTAGTGGATAGAATAAAGTGGAGACTATAGTGGAAAGACTGAAGTGGAAAGACTCAGTGGACAGACTAAAGTGTACACACTGAAGTGGACAGAATAAAGTGGAAAGACTAAAGTGGAAAGACTAAAGTGGAAAGACTAAAGTGGACAGACTATAGTGGAAAGACTATAGT
Organism: Branchinecta sandiegonensis; assembly: GCA_030848855.1. Classification (NCBI taxonomy): domain Eukaryota; kingdom Metazoa; phylum Arthropoda; class Branchiopoda; order Anostraca; family Branchinectidae; genus Branchinecta; species Branchinecta sandiegonensis. The sequence goes on from JAUPMV010000078.1 coordinate 79,346, forward strand.
GGAATGACTGTAGTGGACAGAATAAAGTAGAGACTATAGTGGAAAGACTAAAGTGGAAAGACTAAAGTGGACAGAGAATAGTGGAAAGACTAAAGTGGACAGACTAAAGTGGAAAGACTAAAGTGGAAAGACTATAGTGGAAAGACTGTAGTGGACAGAATAAAGTGGAGACTATAGTGGAAAGACTAAAGTGGAAAGACTAAAGTGGACAGAGAATAGTGGAAAGACTAAAGTGGACAGACTAAAGTTGAAAGACTAAAGTGGAAAGACTATAGTGGAAAGACTGTAGTGGACAGTCTATAGTGGAAAGACTAAAGTGGACAGACTAAAGTGGAAAGACTAAAGTGGAAAGACTAAAGTGGACAGACTATAGTGGAAAGACTATAGTGGAACGACTAAAGTGGAAAGACTAAAGTGGACAGAGAATAGTGAAAAGACTAAAGTGGACAGACTATAGTGGAAAGACTATAGTGGAAAGACTGTAGTGGACAGAATAAAGTAGAGACTATAGTGGAAATGACTAAAGTGGAAAGACTAAAGTGGACAGACTAAAGTGGACAGACTAAAGTGGACAGACTCTAGTGGAAAGACTAAGTGGACAGACTAAAGCGGAAAGACTAAAGTGGAAAGACTAAAATGGACAGACTATAGTGGAAAGACTAAAGTGGACAGACTAAAGTGGAAAGACTATAGTGGAAAGACTAAAGTGGACAGACTATAGTGGAAAGACGATAGTGGAATGACTGTAGTGGACAGAATAAAGTAGAGACTATAGTGGAAAGACTAAAGTGGAAAGACTAAAGTGGACAGAGAATAGTGGAAAGACTAAAGTGGACAGACTAAAGTGGAAAGACTAAAGTGGAAAGACTAAAGTGGACAGACTATAGTGGAAAGACTATAGTGGAATGACTGTAGTGGACAGAATAAAGTAGAGACTATAGTGGAAAGACTAAAGTGGACAGAGAATAGTGGAAAGACTAAAGTGGACAGACTAAAGTGGAAAGACTAAAGTGGAAAGACTATAGTGGAAAGACTGTAGTGGACAGAATAAAGTGGAGACTATAGTGGAAAGACTAAAGTGGAAAGACTAAAGTGGACAGAGAATAGTGGAAAGGCTAAAGTGGACAGACTAAAGTTGAAAGACTAAAGTGGAAAGACTATAGTGGAAAGACTGTAGTGGACAGAATAAAGTGGAGACTATAGTGGAAAGACTAAAGTGGACAGAGTATTATGGAAAGACTGAAGTGGACGGTCTATAGTGGAAAGACTATAGTGGAATGACTGTATTGGACAGAATAAAGTAGAGACTATAGTGGAAAGACTAAAGTGGAAAGACTAAAGTGGACAGAGAATAGTGGAAAGACTAAAGTGGACAGACTAAAGTGGAAAGACTAAAGTGGAAAGACTATAGTGGAAAGACTGTAGTGGACACAATAAAGTGGAGACTGTAGTGGAAAGACTAAAGTGGACAGAGAATAGTGGAAAGACTAAAGTGGACAGACTAAAGTGGAAAGAATAAAGTGGAAAGACTATAGTGGAAAGACTGTAGTGGACACAATAAAGTGGAGACTGTAGTGGAAAGACTAAAGTGGAAAGACTAAAGTGGACAGAGAATAGTGGAAAGACTAAAGTGGACAGACTAAAGAGGAAAGACTAAAGTGGAAAGACTAAAGTGGACAGACTATAGTGGAAATGACTAAAGTGGAAAGACTAAAGTGGACAGACTAAAGTGGACAGACTCTAGTTGAAAGACTAAGTGGACAGACTAAAGCGGAAAGACTAAAGTGGAAAGACTAAAGTGGACAGACTATAGTGGAAAGACTAAACTGGACAGAGAATAGTGGAAAGACTAAAGTGGACAGACTACAGTGGAAAGACTATAGTGGAAAGACTGTGGTGGAAAGACTAAAGTGGAAAGACTAAAGTGGACAGACTATAGTGGAAAGACTAAAGTGGATAGACTAAAGTGGAAAGACTCAAGTGGACAGAGAATAGTGGAATGACTAAAGTGGACAGACTAAAGTGGAAAGACTAAAGTGGAAAGACTAAAGTGGACAGACTATAGTGGAAAGACTATAGTGGAATGACTGTAGTGGACAGAATAAAGTAGAGACTATAGTGGAAAGACTAAAGTGGACAGAGAATAGTGGAAAGACTAAAGTGGACAGACTAAAGTGGAAAGACTAAAGTGGAAAGACTATAGTGGAAAGACTGTAGTGGACAGAATAAAGTGGAGACTATAGTGGAAAGACTAAAGTGGAAAGACTAAAGTGGACAGAGAATAGTGGAAAGGCTAAAGTGGACAGACTAAAGTTGAAAGACTAAAGTGGAAAGACTATAGTGGAAAGACTGTAGTGGACAGAATAAAGTGGAGACTATAGTGGAAAGACTAAAGTGGACAGAGAATTATGGAAAGACTAAAGTGGACAGTCTATAGTGGAAAGACTATAGTGGAATGACTGTAGTGGACAGAATAAAGTAGAGACTATATTGGAAAGACTAAAGTGGAAAGACTAAAGTGGACAGAGAATAGTGGAAAGACTAAAGTGGACAGACTAAAGTGGAAAGACTAAAGTGGAAAGACTATAGTGGAAAGACTGTAGTGGACAGAATAAAGTGGAGACTAAAGTGGAAAGACTAAAGTGGACAGAGAATAGTGGAAAGACTAAAGTGGACAGACTAAAGTGGAAAGACTAAAGTGGAAAGACTAAAGTGGATAGACTATAGTGGAAATGACTAAAGTGGAAAGACTAAAGTGGACAGACTAAAGTGGACAGACTAAAGTGGACAGACTCTAGTGGAAAGACTAAGTGGACAGACTAAAGCGGAAAGACTAAAGTGGAAAGACTAAAGTGGACAGACTATAGTGGAAAGACTATAATGGAAAGACTAAAGTGGACAGAGAATAGTGGAAAGACTAAAGTGGACAGACTATAGTGGAAAGACTATAGTGGAAAGACTGTAGTGGACAGAATAAAGTAGAGACTATAGTGGAAATGACTAAAGTGGAAAGACTAAAGTGGACAGACTAAAGTGGACAGACTAAAGTGGACAGACTCTAGTGGAAAGACTAAGTGGACAGACTAAAGCGGAAAGACTAAAGTGGAAAGACTAAAGTGGACAGAGAATAGTGGAAAGACTAAAGTGGACAGACCAAAGTGGAAAGACTAAAGTGGAAAGACTAAAGTGGACAGACTATAGTGGAAATGACTAAAGTGGAAAGACTAAAGTGGACAGACTAAAGTGGACAGACTAAAGTGGACAGACTAAAGTGGACAGACTCTAGTGGAAAGACTAAGTGGACAGACTAAAGCGGAAAGACTAAAGTGGAAAGACTAAAGTGGACAGACTATAGTGGAAAGACTAAAGTGGACAGACTAAAGTGGAAAGACTAAAGTGGAAAGACTAAAGTAGAAAGACTAAAGTGGACAGACTATAGTGGAAAGACTAAAGTGACTATAGTGGAAAGACTAAAGTGGAGGGACTAAAGTGGACAGACTATAGTGGAAAGACTAAAGTGGAAAGACTAAAGTGGACAGACTATAGTGGAAAGACTATAGTGGAAAGACTGTAGTGGACAGAAAAAAGTGGAGACTATAGTGGAAAGACTAAAGTGGACAGAGAATAGTGGAAAGACTAAAGTGGACAGACTACAGTGGAAAGACTATAGTGGAAAGACTAAAGTAGAAAGACTAAAGTGGACAGACTATAGTGGAAAGACTAAAGTAGAAAGACTAAAGTGGACAGACTAAAGTGGAAAAACTAAAGTGGAAAGACTAAAGTGGAGAGACTATAGTGGAAAGACTATAGTGGAAAGACTAAAGTAGAAAGACTAAAGTGGACAGACTAAAGTGGAAAAACTAAAGTGGAAAGACTAAAGTGGAGAGACTATAGTGGAAAGACTACAGTGGAAAGACTGTAGTGGACAGAATAAAGTGGAGACTATAGTGGAAAGACTAAAGTGGACAGAGAATTATGGAAAGACTAAAGTGGACAGTCTATAGTGGAAAGACTAAAGTGGACAGACTAAAGTGGAAAAACTAAAGTGGAAAGACTAAAGTGGAGAGACTATAGTGGAAAGACTATAGTGGAAAGACTGTAGTGGACAGCATAAAGTGGAGACTATAGTGGAAAGACTAAAGTGGACAGAGAATTATGGAAAGACTAAAGTGGACAGTCTATAGTGGAAAGACTAAAGTGGAAAAACTAAAGTGGAAAGACTAAAGTGGAGAGACTATAGTGGAAAGACTATAGTGGAAAGACTGTAGTGGACAGCATAAAGTGGAGACTATAGTGGAAAGACTAAAGTGGACAGAGAATTATGGAAAGACTAAAGTGGACAGTCTATAGTGGAAAGACTAAAGTGGACAGACTAAAGTGGACAGACTATAGTGGAAAGACTGAAGTGGACAGACTAAAGTGGAAAAACTAAAGTGGAAAGACTAAAGTGGAGAGACTATAGTGGAAAGACTATAGTGGAAAGACTGTAGTGGACAGAAAAAAGTGGAGACTATAGTGGAAAGACTAAAGTGGACAGAGAATAGTGGAAAGACTAAAGTGGACAGACTACAGTGGAAAGACTATAGTGGAAAGACTATAGTGGACAGAATAAAGTGGAGACTATGTTGGAGAGACTAAAGTGGACAGACTAAAGTGGAAAGACTAAAGTAGAAAGACTAAAGTGGACAGACTATAGTGGAAAGACTAAAGTGGACAGACTATAGTGGAAAGACTAAAGTGGAGGGACTAAAGTGGACAGACTATAGTGGAAAGACTAAAGTGGACAGACTAAAGTGGAAAGACTAAAGTGGAAAGACTAAAGTGAACAGACTCTAGTTGAAAGACTAGTGGAAAGACTGTAGTGGACAGAATAAAGTGGAGACTATAGTGGAAAGACTAAAGCGGAAAGACTACAGTGGAAAGACTAAAGTGGACAGACTATAGTGGAAAGACTAAAGTGGAAAGACTAAAGTGGACAGAGAATAGTGGAAAGACTAAAGTGGACAGACTATAGTGGAAAGACTATAGTGGAAAGAGTGTAGTGGACACAATAAAGTAGAGACTATAGTGGAAAGACTAAAGTGGAAAGACTAAAGTGGAAAGACTAAAGTGGACAGACTATAGTGGAAAGACTGAAGTGGACAGACTAAAGTGGAAAAACTAAAGTGGACAGACTAAAGTGGACAGACTATAGTGGAAAGACTATAGTGGAAAGACTGTAGTGGACAGAAAAAAGTGGAGACTATAGTGGAAAGACTAAAGTGGACAGAGAATAGTGGAAAGACTAAAGTGGAAAGACTAAAGTGGACAGACTACAGTGGAAAGACTATAGTGGAAAGACTATAGTGGACAGAATAAAGTGGAGACTATATTGGATAGACTAAAGTGGACAGACTAAAGTGGAAAGACTAAAGTTGAAAGACTAAAGTGGACAGACTATAGTGGAAAGACTAAAGTGGAAAGACTAAAGTGGACAGACTATAGTGGAAAGACTAAAGTGGAAAGACTAAAGTGGACAGACTATAGTGGAAAGACTAAAGTGGACAGACTAAAGTGGAAAGACTAAAGTGGAAAGACTAAAGTGGACAGACTATAGTGGAAAGACTATAGTGGAAAGACTGTAGTGGACAGAATAAAGTGGAGACTATAGTGGAAAGACTAAAGTGGACAGAGAATTATGGAAAGACTAGTGGACTAAAGATTAAAGACTAAAGTGGACAGACTATAGTGGAAAGACTATAATGGAAAGACTAAAGTGGACAGAGAATAGTGGAAAGACTAAAGTGGACAGACTATAGTGGAAAGACTATAGTGGAAAGACTGTAGTGGACAGAATAAAGTAGAGACTATAGTGGAAATGACTAAAGTGGAAAGACTAAAGTGGACAGACTAAAGTGGACAGACTAAAGTGGACAGACTCTAGTGGAAAGACTAAGTGGACAGACTAAAGCGGAAAGACTAAAGTGGAAAGACTAAAGTGGACAGAGAATAGTGGAAAGACTAAAGTGGACAGACCAAAGTGGAAAGACTAAAGTGGAAAGACTAAAGTGGACAGACTATAGTGGAAATGACTAAAGTGGAAAGACTAAAGTGGACAGACTAAAGTGGACAGACTAAAGTGGACAGACTCTAGTGGAAAGACTAAGTGGACAGACTAAAGCGGAAAGACTAAAGTGGAAAGACTAAAGTGGACAGACTATAGTGGAAAGACTAAAGTGGACAGACTAAAGTGGAAAGACTAAAGTGAAAAGACTAAAGTGGACAGACTATAGTGGAAAGACTATAGTGGAAAGACTGTAGTGGACAGAATAAAGTGGAGACTATAGTGGAAAGACTAAAGTGGACAGAGAATTATGGAAAGACTAAAGTGGACAGTCTATAGTGGAAAGACTAAAGTGGACATACTAAAGTGGAAAGAAGAAAGGAAAGACTAAAGTGGACAGACTATAGTGGAAAGACTATAGTGGAAAGACTAAAGTGGAAAGACTATAGTGGACAGAGAATAGTGGAAAGACTATAGTGGAAAGACTGTAGTGGACAGAATAAAGTAGAGACTATAGTGGAAAGACTAAAGTGGAGAGACTATAGTGGAAAGACTATAGTGGAAAGACTGTAGTGGACAGAAAAAAGTGGAGACTATAGTGGAAAGACTAAAGTGGACAGAGAATAGTGGAAAGACTAAAGTGGACAGACTACAGTGGAAAGACTATAGTGGAAAGACTGTAGTGGACAGAATAAAGTGGAGACTATAGTGGAAAGACTAAAGCGGACAGACTATAGTGGAAAGACTATAGTGGAAAGACTATAGTGGACAGAATAAAGTGGAGACTATATTGGAGAGACTAAAGTGGACAGACTAAAGTGGAAAGACTAAAGTGGAAAGACTAAAGTGGACAGACTATAGTGGAAAGACTAAAGTGGACAGACTATAGTGGAAAGACTAAAGTGGAGGGACTAAAGTGGACAGACTATAGTGGAAAGACTATAGTGGAAAGACTGTAGTGGACAGAAAAAAGTGGAGACTATAGTGGAAAGACTAAAGTGGACAGAGAATAGTGGAAAGACTAAAGTGGACAGACTACAGTGGAAAGACTATAGTGGAAAGACTATAGTGGACAGAATAAAGTGGAGACTATGTTGGAGAGACTAAAGTGGACAGACTAAAGTGGAAAGACTAAAGTAGAAAGACTAAAGTGGACAGACTATAGTGGAAAGACTAAAGTGGACAGACTATAGTGGAAAGACTAAAGTGGAGGGACTAAAGTGGACAGACTATAGTGGAAAGACTAAAGTGGACAGACTAAAGTGGAAAGACTAAAGTGGAAAGACTAAAGTGAACAGACTCTAGTTGAAAGACTAGTGGAAAGACTGTAGTGGACAGAATAAAGTGGAGACTATAGTGGAAAGACTAAAGCGGAAAGACTACAGTGGAAAGACTAAAGTGGACAGACTATAGTGGAAAGACTAAAGTGGAAAGACTAAAGTGGACAGAGAATAGTGGAAAGACTAAAGTGGACAGACTATAGTGGAAAGACTATAGTGGAAAGAGTGTAGTGGACACAATAAAGTAGAGACTATAGTGGAAAGACTAAAGTGGAAAGACTAAAGTGGAAAGACTAAAGTGGACAGACTATAGTGGAAAGACTGAAGTGGACAGACTAAAGTGGAAAAACTAAAGTGGACAGACTAAAGTGGACAGACTATAGTGGAAAGACTATAGTGGAAAGACTGTAGTGGACAGAAAAAAGTGGAGACTATAGTGGAAAGACTAAAGTGGACAGAGAATAGTGGAAAGACTAAAGTGGAAAGACTAAAGTGGACAGACTACAGTGGAAAGACTATAGTGGAAAGACTATAGTGGACAGAATAAAGTGGAGACTATATTGGATAGACTAAAGTGGACAGACTAAAGTGGAAAGACTAAAGTTGAAAGACTAAAGTGGACAGACTATAGTGGAAAGACTAAAGTGGAAAGACTAAAGTGGACAGACTATAGTGGAAAGACTAAAGTGGAAAGACTAAAGTGGACAGACTATAGTGGAAAGACTAAAGTGGACAGACTAAAGTGGAAAGACTAAAGTGGAAAGACTAAAGTGGACAGACTATAGTGGAAAGACTATAGTGGAAAGACTGTAGTGGACAGAATAAAGTGGAGACTATAGTGGAAAGACTAAAGTGGACAGAGAATTATGGAAAGACTAGTGGACTAAAGATTAAAGACTAAAGTGGACAGACTATAGTGGAAAGACTATAATGGAAAGACTAAAGTGGACAGAGAATAGTGGAAAGACTAAAGTGGACAGACTATAGTGGAAAGACTATAGTGGAAAGACTGTAGTGGACAGAATAAAGTAGAGACTATAGTGGAAATGACTAAAGTGGAAAGACTAAAGTGGACAGACTAAAGTGGACAGACTAAAGTGGACAGACTCTAGTGGAAAGACTAAGTGGACAGACTAAAGCGGAAAGACTAAAGTGGAAAGACTAAAGTGGACAGAGAATAGTGGAAAGACTAAAGTGGACAGACCAAAGTGGAAAGACTAAAGTGGAAAGACTAAAGTGGACAGACTATAGTGGAAATGACTAAAGTGGAAAGACTAAAGTGGACAGACTAAAGTGGACAGACTAAAGTGGACAGACTCTAGTGGAAAGACTAAGTGGACAGACTAAAGCGGAAAGACTAAAGTGGAAAGACTAAAGTGGACAGACTATAGTGGAAAGACTAAAGTGGACAGACTAAAGTGGAAAGACTAAAGTGAAAAGACTAAAGTGGACAGACTATAGTGGAAAGACTATAGTGGAAAGACTGTAGTGGACAGAATAAAGTGGAGACTATAGTGGAAAGACTAAAGTGGACAGAGAATTATGGAAAGACTAAAGTGGACAGTCTATAGTGGAAAGACTAAAGTGGACATACTAAAGTGGAAAGAAGAAAGGAAAGACTAAAGTGGACAGACTATAGTGGAAAGACTATAGTGGAAAGACTAAAGTGGAAAGACTATAGTGGACAGAGAATAGTGGAAAGACTATAGTGGAAAGACTGTAGTGGACAGAATAAAGTAGAGACTATAGTGGAAAGACTAAAGTGGAGAGACTATAGTGGAAAGACTATAGTGGAAAGACTGTAGTGGACAGAAAAAAGTGGAGACTATAGTGGAAAGACTAAAGTGGACAGAGAATAGTGGAAAGACTAAAGTGGACAGACTACAGTGGAAAGACTATAGTGGAAAGACTGTAGTGGACAGAATAAAGTGGAGACTATAGTGGAAAGACTAAAGCGGACAGACTATAGTGGAAAGACTATAGTGGAAAGACTATAGTGGACAGAATAAAGTGGAGACTATATTGGAGAGACTAAAGTGGACAGACTAAAGTGGAAAGACTAAAGTGGAAAGACTAAAGTGGACAGACTATAGTGGAAAGACTAAAGTGGACAGACTATAGTGGAAAGACTAAAGTGGAGGGACTAAAGTGGACAGACTATAGTGGAAAGACTAAAGTGGACAGACTAAAGTGGAAAGACTAAAGTGGAAAGACTAAAGTGGACAGACTATAGTTGAAAGACTATAGTGGAAAGACTGTAGTGGACAGAATAAAGTGGAGACTATAGTGGAAAGACTAAAGCGGACAGACTATAGTGGAAAGACTATAGTGGAAAGACTGTAGTGGACAGAATAAAGTGGAGACTATAGTGGAAAGACTGAAGTGGAAAGACTCAGTGGACAGACTATAGTGGAAAGACTATAGTGGAAAGACTGTAGTGGACAGAATAAAGTGGAGACTATAGTGGAAAGACTGAAGTGGAAAAACTCAGTGGACAGACTAAAGTGTACACACTGAAGTGGACGGAATAAAGTGGAAAGACTAAAGTGGAAAGACTAAAGTGGAAAGACTAAAGTGGACAGACTATAGTGGAAAGAATATAGTGGAATGACTGTAGTGGACAGAATAAAGTAGAGACTATAGTGGAAAGACTAAAGTGGAAAGACTAAAGTGGAAAGACTATAGTGGAAAGACTGTAGTGGACAGTCTATAGTGGAAAGACTAAAGTGGACAGACTAAAGTGGAAAGACTAAAGTGGAAAGACTAAAGTGGACAGACTATAGTGGAAAGACTATAGTGGAACGACTAAAGTGGAAAGACTAAAGTGGACAGAGAATAGTGGAAAGACTAAAGTGGACAGACTATAGTGGAAAGACTATAGTGGAAAGACTGTAGTGGACAGAATAAAGTAGAGACTATAGTGGAAATGACTAAAGTGGAAAGACTAAATTGGACAGACTAAAGTGGACAGACTAAAGTGGACAGACTCTAGTGGAAAGACTAAGTGGACAGACTAAAGCGGAAAGACTAAAGTGGAAAGACTAAAATGGACAGACTATAGTTGAAAGACTAAAGTGGACAGACTAAAGTGGAAAGACTATAGTGGAAAGACTAAAGTGGACAGACTATAGTGGAAAGACGATAGTGGAATGACTGTAGTGGACAGAATAAAGTAGAGACTATAGTGGAAAGACTAAAGTGGAAAGACTAAAGTGGACAGAGAATAGTGGAAAGACTAAAGTGGACAGACTAAAGTGGAAAGACTAAAGTGGAAAGACTAAAGTGGAAAGACTATAGTGGAAAGACTATAGTGGAATGACTGTAGTGGACAGAATAAAGTAGAGACTATAGTGGAAAGACTAAAGTGGACAGAGAATAGTGGAAAGACTAAAGTGGACAGACTAAAGTGGAAAGACTAAAGTGGAAAGACTATAGTGGAAAGACTGTAGTGGACAGAATAAAGTGGAGACTATAGTGGAAAGACTAAAGTGGAAAGACTAAAGTGGACAGAGAATAGTGGAAAGGCTAAAGTGGACAGACTAAAGTTGAAAGGCTAAAGTGGAAAGACTATAGTGGAAAGACTGTAGTGGACAGAATAAAGTGGAGACTATAGTGGAAAGACTAAAGTGGACAGAGAATTATGGAAAGACTAAAGTGGACGGTCTATAGTGGAAAGACTATAGTGGAATGACTGTAGTGGACAGAATAAAGTAGAGACTATAGTGGAAAGACTAAAGTGGAAAGACTAAAGTGGACAGAGAATAGTGGAAAGACTAAAGTGGACAGACTAAAGTGGAAAGACTAAAGTGGAAAGACTATAGTGGAAAGACTGTAGTGGAAACAATAAAGTGGAGACTGTAGTGGAAAGACTAAAGTGGAAAGACTAAAGTGGACAGAGAATAGTGGAAAGACTAAAGTGGACAGACTAAAGTGGAAAGACTAAAGTGGAAAGACTATAGTGGAAAGACTGTAGTGGACACAATAAAGTGGAGACTGTAGTGGAAAGACTAAAGTGGAAAGACTAAAGTGGACAGAGAATAGTGGAAAGACTAAAGTGGACAGACTAAAGAGGAAAGACTAAAGTGGAAAGACTAAAGTGGACAGACTATAGTGGAAATGACAAAAGTGGAAAGACTAAAGTGGACAGACTAAAGTGGACAGACTCTAGTGGAAAGACTAAGTGGACAGACTAAAGCGGAAAGACTAAAGTGGAAAGACTAAAGTGGACAGACTATAGTGGAAAGACTAAACTGGACAGACTAAAGTGGAAAGAAGAAAGTGGAAAGACTAAAGTGGACAGACTCTAGTGGAAAGACTAAGTGGACAGACTAAAGCGGAAAGACTAGAGTGGAACGACTAAAGTGGACAGACTATAGTACAAAGACTAAAGTGGACAGACTAAAGTGGAAAGACTAAAGTGGAAAGACTAAAGTGGACAGAATAAAGTAGAGACTATAGTGGAAATGACTAAAGTGGAAAGACTAAAGTGGACAGACTAAAGTGGACAGACTAAAGTGGACAGACTCTAGCGGAAAGACTAAGTGGACAGACTAAAGCGGAAAGACTAAAGTGGAAAGACTAAAGTGGGCAGACTATAGTGGAAAGACTAAAGTGGACAGACTAAAGTGGAAAGACTAAAGTGGAAAGACTAAAGTGGACAGACTATAGTGGAAAGACTATAGTGGAAAGACTGTGGTGGAAAGACTAAAGTGGAAAGATTAAAGTGGAAAGACTATAGTGGAAATACTAAAGTGGACAGACTATAGTGGAAAGACTAAAGTGGAAAGACTAAAGTGGACAGAGAATAGTGGAAAGACTAAAGTGGACAGACTATGGTGGAAAGACAATAGTGGAAAGACTGTAGTGGACAGAATAAAGTAGAGACTATAGTGGAAAGACTAAAGTGGAAAGACTAAAGTGGACAGACTATAGTGGAAAGACTGAAGTGGACAGACTAAAGTGGAAAAACTAAAGTAGACAGACTAAAGTGGACAGACTATAGTGGAAAGACTATAGTGGAAAGACTGTAGTGGACAGAAAAAAGTGGAGACTATAGTGGAAAGACTAAAGTGGACAGAGAATAGTGGAAAGACTAAAGTGGACAGACTACAGTGGAAAGACTATAGTGGAAAGACTGTAGTGGACAGAATAAAGTAGAGACTATAGTGGAAAGACTAAAGTGGAAAGACTAAAGTGGACAGACTATAGTAGAAAGACTGAAGTGGACAGACTAAAGTGGAAAAACTAAAGTGGACAGACTAAAGTAGACAGACTATAGTGGAAAGATTGTAGTGGACAGAAAAAAGTGGAGACTATAGTGGAAAGACTAAAGTGGACAGAGAATAGTTGAAAGACTAAAGTGGACAGACTACAGTGGAAAGACTATAGTGGAAAGACTATAGTGGACAGAATAAAGTGGAGACTATATTGGAGAGACTAAAGTGGACAGACTAAAGTGGAAAGACTAAAGTGGAAAGACTAAAGTGGACAGACTATAGTGGAAAGACTAAAGTGGAAAGACTAAAGTGGACAGACTATAGTGGAAAGACTATAATGGAAAGACTAAAGTGGACAGAGAATAGTGGAAAGACTAAAGTGGACAGACTATAGTGGAAAGACTATAGTGGAAAGACTGTAGTGGACAGAATAAAGTAGAGACTATAGTGGAAATGACTAAAGTGGAAAGACTAAAGTGGACAGACTAAAGTGGACAGACGACAGTGGACAGACTCTAGTGGAAAGACTAAGTGGACAGACTAAAGCGGAAAGACTAAAGTGGAAAGACTAAAGTGGACAGAGAATAGTGGAAAGACTAAAGTGGACAGACTAAAGTGGAAAGACTAAAGTGGAAAGACTAAAGTGGACAGACTATAGTGGAAATGACTAAAGTGGAAAGACTAAAGTGGACAGACTAAAGTGGACAGACTAAACTGGACAGACTCTAGTGGAAAGACTAAGTGGACAGACTAAAGCGGAAAGACTAAAGTGGAAAGACTAAAGTGGACAGACTATAGTGGAAAGACTAAAGTGGACAGACTAAAGTGGAAAGACTAAAGTGGAAAGACTAAAGTGGACAGACTATAGTGGAAAGACTATAGTGGAAAGACTGTAGTGGACAGAATAAAATGGAGACTATAGTGGAAAGACTAAAGTGGACAGAGAATTATGGAAAGACTAAAGTGGACAGTCTATAGTGGAAAGACTAAAGTGGACAGACTAAAGTGGAAAGAAGAAAGTGGAAAGACTAAAGTGGACAGACTATAGTGGAAAGACTATAGTGGAAAGACTAAAGTGGAAAGACTAAAGTGGACAGAGAATAGTGGAAAGACTATAGTGGAAAGACTGTAGTGGACAGAATAAAGTAGAGACTATAGTGGACAGACTAAAGTGGAAAGACTAAAGTGGACAGACTATAGTGGAAAGACTGAAGTGGACAGACTAAAGTGGAAAAACTAAAGTGGAAAGACTAAAGTGGAGAGACTATAGTGGAAAGACTATAGTGGAAAGACTGTAGTGGACAGAAAAAAGTGGAGACTATAGTGGAAAGACTAAAGTGGACAGAGAATAGTGGAAAGACTAAAGTGGACAGACTACAGTGGAAAGACTATAGTGGAAAGACTATAGTGGACAGAATAAAGTGGAGACTATATTGGAGAGACTAAAGTGGACAGACTAAAGTGGAAAGACTAAAGTGGAAAGACTAAAGTGGACAGACTATAGTGGAAAGACTAAAGTGGACAGACTATAGTGGAAAGACTAAAGTGGAGGGACTAAAGTGGACAGACTATAGTGGAAAGACTAAAGTGGACAGACTAAAGTGGAAAGACTAAAGTGGAAAGACTAAAGTGGACAGACTATAGTTGAAAGACTATAGTGGAAAGACTGTAGTGGACAGAATAAAGTGGAGACTATAGTGGAAAGACTAAAGCGGAAAGACTAAAGTGGAAAGACTAAAGTGGACGGACTATAGTGGAAAGACTAAAGTGGAAAGATTAAAGTGGACAGAGAATAGTGGAAAGACTAAAGTGGACAGACTATAGTGGAAAGACTATAGTGGAAAGACTGTAGTGGACAGAATAAAGTAGAGACTATAGTGGAAATGACTAAAGTGGAAAGACGAAAGTGGACAGACTAAAGTGGACAGACTAAAGTGGACAGACTCTAGCGGAAAGACTAAGTGGACAGACTAAAGCGGAAAGACTAAAGTGGAAAGACTAAAGTGGGCAGACTATAGTGGAAAGACTAAAGTGGACAGACTAAAGTGGAAAGACTAAAGTGGAAAGACTAAAGTGGACAGACTATAGTGGAAAGACTATAGTGGAAAGACTGTGGTGGAAAGACTAAAGTGGAAAGATTAAAGTGGAAAGACTATAGTGGAAATACTAAAGTGGACAGACTATAGTGGAAAGACTAAAGTGGAAAGACTAAAGTGGACAGAGAATAGTGGAAAGACTAAAGTGGACAGACTATAGTGGAAAGACTATAGTGGAAAGACTGTAGTGGACAGAATAAAGTAGAGACTATAGTGGAAAGACTAAAGTGGAAAGACTAAAGTGGACAGACTATAGTGGAAAGACTGAAGTGGACAGACTAAAGTGGAAAAACTGAAGTGGACAGACTAAAGTGGACAGACTATAGTGGAAAGACTATAGTGGAAAGACTGTAGTGGACAGAAAAAAGTGGAGACTATAGTGGAAAGACTAAAGTGGACAGAGAATAGTGGAAAGACTAAAGTGGACAGACTACAGTGGAAAGACTATAGTGGAAAGACTGTAGTGGACAGAATAAAGTAGAGACTATAGTGGAAAGACTAAAGTGGACAGACTATAGTGGAAAGACTGAAGTGGACAGACTAAAGTGGAAAAACTAAAGTGGACAGACTAAAGTGGACAGACTATAGTGGAAAGACTATAGTGGAAAGACTGTAGTGGACAGAAAAAAGTGGAGACTATAGTGGAAAGACTAAAGTGGACAGAGAATAGTGGAAAGACTAAAGTGGACAGACTACAGTGGAAAGACTATAGTGGAAAGACTATAGTGGACAGAATAAAGTGGGGACTATATTGGAGAGACTAAAGTGGACAGACTAAAGTGGAAAGACTAAAGTGGAAAGACTAAAGTGGACAGACTATAGTGGAAAGACTAAAGTGGAAAGACTAAAGTGGACAGACTATAGTTGAAAGATTATAGTGGAAAGACTGTAGTGGACAGAATAAAGTGGAGACTATAGTGGAAAGACTAAAGCGGAAAGACTAAAGTGGACACACTATAGTGGAAAGACTAAAGTGGACAGACTAAAGTGGAAAGACTAAAGTGGAAAGACTAAAGTTGACAGACTATAGTGGAAAGACTAAAGTGGACAGACTATAGTGGAAAGAAAGTGGAAAGACTAAAGTGGACAGACTATAGTTGAAAGATTATAGTGGAAAGACTGTAGTGGACAGAATAAAGTGGAGACTATAGTGGAAAGACTAAAGCGGAAAGACTAAAGTGGACACACTATAGTGGAAAGACTAAAGTGGACAGACTAAAGTGGAAAGACTAAAGTGGAAAGACTAAAGTTGACAGACTATAGTGGAAAGACTAAAGTGGACAGACTATAGTGGAAAGAAAGTGGACAGACTAAAGTGGACAGACTATAGTGGAAAGACCAAAGTGGACAGACTAAAGTGGAAAGACTAAAGTGGAAAGACTAAAGTGGACAGACTATAGTGGAAAGACTATAGTGGAAAGACTGTAGTGGACAGAATAAAGTGGAGACTATAGTGGAAAGACTGAAGTGGAAAGACTCAGTGGACAGACTAAAGTGTACACACTGAAGTGGACAGAATAAAGTGGAAAGACTAAAGTGGAAAGACTAAAGTAGACAGACTATAGTGGAAAGACTAAAGTTGACGGACTAAAGTGGAAAGATTAAAGTGGAAAGACTAAAGTGGACGAGACTATAGTGGAAAGACTAAAGTGGAAAGACTATAGTCGACAGAATAAAGTGGAGACTATAGTGGAAAGACTAAAGTGGAAAGACTAAAGTGGACATAGAATAGTGGAAAGACTAAAGTGGGCAGAATATAGTGGAAAGAATAAAGTGGACAGACTGAAGTGGAAAGACTAAAGTGGAAAGACTAAAGTGGACAGACTATATTGGAAAGACTATAGTGGAAAGACTGTAGTGGACAGAATAAAGTGGAGAGTATAGTGGAAAGACTAAAGTGGACAGATAATAGTGGAAAGACTAAAGTGGACAGACTATAGTGGAAAGACTATATTGGAGAGACTAAAGAGGACAGACTAAAGTGGAAAGACTAAAGTGGAAAGACTAAAGTGGACAGACTATAGTGGAAAGACTAAAGTGGACAGACTATAGTGGAAAGACTAAAGTGGACAGACTTAAGTGGAAAGACTAAAGTGGAAAGACTAAAGTGGACAGAAGATAGTGGAAATGACTAAAGTGGAAAGACTAAAGTGGGCAGACTAAAGTGGACAGACTAAAGTGGACAGACTAAAGTGGAAAGACTAAAGTGGAAAGACTCTAGTCGGAAAGACTGAAGCGGAAAGACTAAGTGGACAGACTAAAGCGGAAAGACTAAAGTGGAAAGACCAAAGTGGACAGACTAAAGTGGAAAGACTAAAGTGGAAAGACTAAAGTGGACAGACTATAGTGGAAAGACTATAGTGGAATGACTGTAGTGGATAGAATAAAGTGCAGACTATAGTGGAAAGACTAAAGTGGAAAGACTAAGGTGGACAGAGAATAGTGGAAAGACTAAAGTGGACAGACTATAGTGGAAAGACTATAGTGGAAAGACTGTAGTGGACAGAATAAAGTGGAGATTAGAGTGGAAAGACTAAAGTGGAAAGACTAAAGTGGACAGAGAATAGTGGAAAGACTAAAGTGGACAGACTAAAGTGGAAAGACTAAAGTGGAAAGAGTAAAGTGGACAGACTAAAGTGGACAGACTAAAGTGGACAGACTCTAGTGGAAAGACTATGTGGACAGACTAAAGCGGAAAGACTAAAGTGGAAAGACTAAAGTGGACAGACTATAGTGGAAAGACTAAAGTGGACAGACTAAAGTGGAAAGACTAAAGTGGAAAGACTAAAGTGGACCGACTATAGTGGAAAGACTATAGTGGAATGACTGTAGTGGACAGAATAAAGTAGAGACTATAGTGGAAAGACTTAAGTGGAAAGACTAAAGTGGACAGAGAATAGTGGAAAGACTAAAGTGGACAGACTAAAGTGGAAAGACTAAAGTGGAAAGACTATAGTGGAAAGACTAAAGTGGATAGACTAAAGTGGACAGACTATAGTGGAAAGACTAAAGTGGATAGACTAAAGTGGAAAGACTAAAGTGGACAGAGAATAGTGGAAAGACTAAAGTGGACAGACTAAAGTGGAAAGACTAAAGTGGAAAGACTAAAGTGGACAGACTATAGTGGAAAGACTAAAGTGGACAGACTATAGTGGAAAGACTAAAGTGGACAGACTTAAGTGGAAAGACTAAAGTGGAAAGACTAAAGTGGACAGAAGATAGTGGAAATGACTAAAGTGGAAAGACTAAAGTGGGCAGACTAAAGTGGACAGACTAAAGTGGACAGACTAAAGTGGAAAGACTAAAGTGGAAAGACTATAGTGGAATGACTGTAGTGGATAGAATAAAGTGGAGACTATAGTGGAAAGACTAAAGTGGAAAGACTAAAGTGGACAGAGAATAGTGGAAAGACTAAAGTGGACAGACTATAGTGGAAAGACTAAAGTGGAAAGACCAAAGTGGACAGACTAAAGTGGAAAGACTAAAGTGGAAAGACTAAAGTGGACAGACTATAGTGGAAAGACTATAGTGGAATGACTGTAGTGGATAGAATAAAGTGGAGACTATAGTGGAAAGACTAAAGTGGAAAGACTAAAGTGGACAGAGAATAGTGGAAAGACTAAAGTGGACAGACTATAGTGGAAAGACTATAGTGGAAAGACTGTAGTGGTCAGAATAAAGTGGAGATTAGAGTGGAAAGACTAAAGTGGAAAGACTAAAGTGGACAGAGAATAGTGGAAAGACTAAAGTGGACAGAGAATAGTGGAAAGACTAAAGTGGACAGACTACAGTGGAAAGACTATAGTGGAAAGACTATAGTGGACAGAATAAAGTGGAGACTATATTGGAGAGACTAAAGTGGACAGACTAAAGTGGAAAGACTAAAGTGGAAAGACTAAAGTGGACAGACTATAGTGGAAAGACTAAAGTGGACAGACTATAGTGGAAAGACTAAAGTGGAGGGACTAAAGTGGACAGACTATAGTGGAAAGACTAAAGTGGACAGACTAAAGTGGAAAGACTAAAGTGGAAAGACTAAAGTGGACAGACTATAGTTGAAAGACTATAGTGGAAAGACTGTAGTGGACAGAATAAAGTGGAGACTATAGTGGAAAGACTAAAGCGGAAAGACGAAAGTGGAAAGACTAAAGTGGACAGACTATAGTGGAAAGACTAAAGTGGAAAGATTAAAGTGGACAGAGAATAGTGGAAAGACTAAAGTGGACAGACTATAGTGGAAAGACTATAGTGGAAAGACTGTAGTGGACAGAATAAAGTAGAGACTATAGTGGAAATGACTAAAGTGGAAAGACTAAAGTGGATAGACTAAAGTGGACAGACTAAAGTGGACAGACTCTAGCGGAAAGACTAAGTGGACAGACTAAAGCGGAAAGACTAAAGTGGAAAGACTAAAGTGGGCAGACTATAGTGGAAAGACTAAAGTGGACAGACTAAAGTGGAAAGACTAAAGTGGAAAGACTAAAGTGGACAGACTATAGTGGAAAGACTATAGTGGAAAGACTGTGGTGGAAAGACTAAAGTGGAAAGATTAAAGTGGAAAGACTATAGTGGAAATACTAAAGTGGACAGACTATAGTGGAAAGACTAAAGTGGAAAGACTAAAGTGGACAGAGAATAGTGGAAAGACTAAAGTGGACAGACTATAGTGGAAAGACTATAGTGGAAAGACTGTAGTGGACAGAATAAAGTAGAGACTATAGTGGAAAGACTAAAGTGGAAAGACTAAAGTGGACAGACTATAGTGGAAAGACTGAAGTGGACAGACTAAAGTGGAAAAACTAAAGTGGACAGACTAAAGTGGACAGACTATAGTGGAAAGACTATAGTGGAAAGACTGTAGTGGACAGAAAAAAGTGGAGACTATAGTGGAAAGACTAAAGTGGACAGAGAATAGTGGAAAGACTAAAGTGGACAGACTACAGTGGAAAGACTATAGTGGAAAGACTGTAGTGGACAGAATAAAGTAGAGACTATAGTGGAAAGACTAAAGTGGAAAGACTAAAGTGGACAGACTATAGTGGAAAGACTGAAGTGGACAGACTAAAGTGGAAAAACTAAAGTGGACAGACTAAAGTGGACAGACTATAGTGGAAAGACTATAGTGGAAAGACTGTAGTGGACAGAAAAAAGTGGAGACTATAGTGGAAAGACTAAAGTGGACAGAGAATAGTGGAAAGACTAAAGTGGACAGACTACAGTGGAAAGACTATAGAGGAAAGACTATAGTGGACAGAATAAAGTGGGGACTATATTGGAGAGACTAAAGTGGACAGACTAAAGTGGAAAGACTAAAGTGGAAAGACTAAAGTGGACAGACTATAGTGGAAAGACTAAAGTGGACAGACTATAGTGGAAAGACTAAAGTGGAGGGACTAAAGTGGACAGACTATAGTGGAAAGACTAAAGTGGACAGACTAAAGTGGAAAGACTAAAGTGGAAAGACTAAAGTGGACAGACTATAGTTGAAAGATTATAGTGGAAAGACTGTAGTGGACAGAATAAAGTGGAGACTATAGTGGAAAGACTAAAGCGGAAAGACTAAAGTGGACAGACTATAGTGGAAAGACTAAAGTGGACAGACTAAAGTGGAAAGACTAAAGTGGAAAGACTAAAGTTGACAGACTATAGTGGAAAGACTAAAGTGGACAGACTATAGTGGAAAGAAAGTGGACAGACTAAAGTGGACAGACTATAGTGGAAAGACCAAAGTTGACAGACTAAAGTGGAAAGACTAAAGTGGAAAGACTAAAGTGGACAGACTATAGTGGAAAGACTATAGTGGAAAGACTGTAGTGGACAGAATAAAGTGGAGACTATAGTGGAAAGACTGAAGTGGAAAGACTCAGTGGACAGACTAAAGTGTACACACTGAAGTGGACAGAATAAAGTGGAAAGACTAAAGTGGAAAGACTAAAGTAGACAGACTATAGTGGAAAGACTAAAGTTGACGGACTAAAGTGGAAAGATTAAAGTGGAAAGACTAAAGTGGACGAGACTATAGTGGAAAGACTAAAGTGGAAAGACTATAGTCGACAGAATAAAGTGGAGACTATAGTGGAAAGACTAAAGTGGAAAGACTAAAGTGGACATAGAATAGTGGAAAGACTAAAGTGGGCAGAATATAGTGGAAAGAATAAAGTGGACAGACTGAAGTGGAAAGACTAAAGTGGAAAGACTAAAGTGGACAGACTATATTGGAAAGACTATAGTGGAAAGACTGTAGTGGACAGAATAAAGTGGAGAGTATAGTGGAAAGACTAAAGTGGACAGATAATAGTGGAAAGACTAAAGTGGACAGACTATAGTGGAAAGACTATATTGGAGAGACTAAAGAGGACAGACTAAAGTGGAAAGACTAAAGTGGAAAGACTAAAGTGGACAGACTATAGTGGAAAGACTAAAGTGGACAGACTATAGTGGAAAGACTAAAGTGGACAGACTTAAGTGG
The DNA here is from genome assembly GCA_030848855.1 of Branchinecta sandiegonensis. Taxonomy (NCBI): domain Eukaryota; kingdom Metazoa; phylum Arthropoda; class Branchiopoda; order Anostraca; family Branchinectidae; genus Branchinecta; species Branchinecta sandiegonensis. Next base: position 100,450 of record JAUPMV010000078.1, read on the forward strand.
AAAGACTAAAGTGGAAAGACTAAAGTGGACAGAAGATAGTGGAAATGACTAAAGTGGAAAGACTAAAGTGGGCAGACTAAAGTGGACAGACTAAAGTGGACAGACTAAAGTGGAAAGACTAAAGTGGAAAGACTCTAGTCGGAAAGACTGAAGCGGAAAGACTAAGTGGACAGACTAAAGCGGAAAGACTAAAGTGGAAAGACCAAAGTGGACAGACTAAAGTGGAAAGACTAAAGTGGAAAGACTAAAGTGGACAGACTATAGTGGAAAGACTATAGTGGAATGACTGTAGTGGATAGAATAAAGTGGAGACTATAGTGGAAAGACTAAAGTGGAAAGACTAAGGTGGACAGAGAATAGTGGAAAGACTAAAGTGGACAGACTATAGTGGAAAGACTATAGTGGAAAGACTGTAGTGGACAGAATAAAGTGGAGATTAGAGTGGAAAGACTAAAGTGGAAAGACTAAAGTGGACAGAGAATAGTGGAAAGACTAAAGTGGACAGACTAAAGTGGAAAGACTAAAGTGGAAAGAGTAAAGTGGACAGACTAAAGTGGACAGACTAAAGTGGACAGACTCTAGTGGAAAGACTATGTGGACAGACTAAAGCGGAAAGACTAAAGTGGAAAGACTAAAGTGGACAGACTATAGTGGAAAGACTAAAGTGGACAGACTAAAGTGGAAAGACTAAAGTGGAAAGACTAAAGTGGACCGACTATAGTGGAAAGACTATAGTGGAATGACTGTAGTGGACAGAATAAAGTAGAGACTATAGTGGAAAGACTTAAGTGGAAAGACTAAAGTGGACAGAGAATAGTGGAAAGACTAAAGTGGACAGACTAAAGTGGAAAGACTAAAGTGGAAAGACTATAGTGGAAAGACTAAAGTGGATAGACTAAAGTGGACAGACTATAGTGGAAAGACTAAAGTGGATAGACTAAAGTGGAAAGACTAAAGTGGACAGAGAATAGTGGAAAGACTAAAGTGGACAGACTAAAGTGGAAAGACTAAAGTGGAAAGACTAAAGTGGACAGACTATAGTGGAAAGACTAAAGTGGACAGACTATAGTGGAAAGACTAAAGTGGACAGACTTAAGTGGAAAGACTAAAGTGGAAAGACTAAAGTGGAAAGACTAAAGTGGACAGAAGATAGTGGAAATGACTAAAGTGGAAAGACTAAAGTGGGCAGACTAAAGTGGACAGACTAAAGTGGACAGACTAAAGTGGAAAGACTAAAGTGGACAGACTCTAGTCGGAAAGACTGAAGCGGAAAGACTAAGTGGACAGACTAAAGCGGAAAGACTAAAGTGGAAAGACCAAAGTGGACAGACTAAAGTGGAAAGACTAAAGTGGAAAGACTAAAGTGGACAGACTATAGTGGAAAGACTATAGTGGAATGACTGTAGTGGATAGATAAAGTGGAGACTATAGTGGAAAGACTAAAGTGGACAGAGAATTATGGAAAGACTAAAGTGGACGGTCTATAGTGGAAAGACTATAGTGGAATGACTGTAGTGGACAGAATAAAGTAGAGACTATAGTGGAAAGACTAAAGTGGAAAGACTAAAGTGGACAGAGAATAGTGGAAAGACTAAAGTGGACAGACTAAAGTGGAAAGACTAAAGTGGAAAGACTATAGTGGACAGACTATAGTGGAAATGACTAAAGTGGAAAGACTAAAGTGGACAGACTAAAGTGGACAGACTCTAGTGGAAAGACTAAGTGGACAGACTAAAGCGGAAAGACTAAAGTGGAAAGACTAAACTGGACAGACTATAGTGGAAAGACTAAACTGGACAGAGAATAGTGGAAAGACTAAAGTGGACAGACTATAGTGGAAAGACTATAGTGGAAAGACTAAAGTGGACAGACTAAAGTGGAAAGACTAAAGTGGAAAGACTAAAGTGGACAGACTATAGTGGAAAGACTATAGTGGAATGACTGTAGTGGATAGAATAAAGTGGAGACTATAGTGGAAAGACTAAAGTGGAAAGACTAAAGTGGACAGAGAATAGTGGAAAGACTAAAGTGGACAGACTATAGTGGAAAGACTATAGTGGAAAGACTGTAGTGGACAGAATAAAGTGGAGATTAGAGTGGAAAGACTAAAGTGGAAAGACTAAAGTGGACAGAGAATAGTGGAAAGACTAAAGTGGACAGACTAAAGTGGAAAGACTAAAGTGGAAAGAGTAAAGTGGACAGACTAAAGTGGACAGACTAAAGTGGACAGACTCTAGTGGAAAGACTAAGTGGACAGACTAAAGCGGAAAGACTAAAGTGGAAAGACTAAAGTGGACAGACTATAGTGGAAAGACTAAACTGGACAGAGAATAGTGGAAAGACTAAAGTGGACAGACTATAGTGGACAGACTAAAGTGGAAAGACTAAAGTGGAAAGACTAAAGTGGAAAGACTCTAGTCGGAAAGACTGAAGCGGAAAGACTAAGTGGACAGACTAAAGCGGAAAGACTAAAGTGGAAAGAACAAAGTGGACAGATTAAAGTGGAAAGACTAAAGTGGAAAGACTAAAGTGGACAGACTATAGTGGAAAGACTATAGTGGAATGACTGTAGTGGATAGAATAAAGTGGAGACTATAGTGGAAAGACTAAAGTGGAAAGACTAAAGTGGGCAGACTAAAGTGGACAGACTAAAGTGGACAGACTAAAGTGGAAAGACTAAAGTGGAAAGACTCTAGTCGGAAAGACTGAAGCGGAAAGACTAAGTGGACAGACTAAAGCGGAAAGACTAAAGTGGAAAGACCAAAGTGGACAGACTAAAGTGGAAAGACTAAAGTGGAAAGACTAAAGTGGACAGACTATAGTGGAAAGACTATAGTGGAATGACTGTAGTGGATAGAATAAAGTGGAGACTATAGTGGAAAGACTAAAGTGGAAAGACTAAAGTGGACAGAGAATAGTGGAAAGACTAAAGTGGACAGACTATAGTGGAAAGACTATAGTGGAAAGACTGTAGTGGACAGAATAAAGTGGAGATTAGAGTGGAAAGACTAAAGTGGAAAGACTAAAGTGGACAGAGAATAGTGGAAAGACTAAAGTGGACAGACTAAAGTGGAAAGACTAAAGTGGAAAGAGTAAAGTGGACAGACTAAAGTGGACAGACTAAAGTGGACAGACTCTAGTGGAAAGACTAAGTGGACAGACTAAAGCGGAAAGACTAAAGTGGAAAGACTAAAGTGGACAGACTATAGTGGAAAGACTAAACTGGACAGAGAATAGTGGAAAGACTAAAGTGGACAGACTATAGTGGAAAGACTATAGTGGAAAGACTGTGGTGGAAAGACTAAAGTGGAAAGACTAAAGTGGACAGACTATAGTGGAAAGACTAAAGTGGATAGACTAAAGTGGAAAGACTAAAGTGGAAAGACTAAAGTGGACAGACTATAGTGGAAAGAATATAGTGGAATGACTGTAGTTGACAGAATAAAGTAGAGACTATAGTGGAAAGACTAAAGTGGAAAGACTAAAATGGACAGAGAATAGTGGAAAGACTAAAGTGGACAGACTAAAGTGGAAAGACTAAAGTGGAAAGGCTATAGTGTAAAGACTGTAGTGGACAGAATAAAGTGGAGACTATAGTGGAAAGACTAAAGTGGACAGAGAATTATTGAAAGACTAAAGTGGACAGTCTATAGTGGAAAGACTATAGTGGAATGACTGTAGTGGACAGAATAAAGTAGAGACTATAGTGGAAAGACTAAAGTGGAAAGACTAAAGTGGACAGAGAATAGTGGAAAGACTAAAGTGGACAGACTAAAGTGGAAAGACTAAAGTGGAAAGACTATAGTGGAAAGACTGTAGTGGACAGAATAAAGTGGAGACTATAGTGGAAAGACTAAAGTGGAAAGACTAAAGTGGACAGAGAATAGTGGAAAGACTAAAGTGGACAGACTAAAGTGGAAAGACTAAAGTGGAAAGACTAAAGTGGATAGACTATAGTGGAAATGACTAAAGTGGAAAGACTAAAGTGGACAGACTAAAGTGGACAGACTAAAGTGGACAGACTCTAGTGGAAAGACTAAGTGGACAGACTAAAGCGGAAAGACTAAAGTGGAAAGACTAAAGTGGACAGACTATAGTGGAAAGACTATAATGGAAAGACTAAAGTGGACAGAGAATAGTGGAAAGACTAAAGTGGACAGACTATAGTGGAAAGACTATAGTGGAAAGACTGTAGTGGACAGAATAAAGTAGAGACTATAGTGGAAATGACTAAAGTGGAAAGACTAAAGTGGACAGACTAAAGTGGACAGACTAAAGTGGACAGACTAAAGTGGACAGACTCTAGTGGAAAGACTAAGTGGACAGACTAAAGCGGAAAGACTAAAGTGGAAAGACTAAAGTGGACAGAGAATAGTGGAAAGACTAAAGTGGACAGACTAAAGTGGAAAGACTAAAGTGGAAAGACTAAAGTGGACAGACTATATTGGAAATGACTAAAGTGGAAAGACTAAAGTGGACAGACTAAAGTGGACAGACTGAAGTGGACAGACTCTAGTGGAAAGACTAAGTGGACAGACTAAAGCGGAAAGACTAAAATGGAAAGACTAAAGTGGACAGACTATAGTGGAAAGACTAAAGTGGACAGACTAAAGTGGAAAGACTAAAGTGGAAAGACTAAAGTGGACAGACTATAGTGGAAAGACTATAGTGGAAAGACTGTAGTGGACAGAATAAAGTGGAGACTATAGTGGAAAGACTAAAGTGGACAGAGAATTATGGAAAGACTAAAGTGGACAGTCTATAGTGGAAAGACTAAAGTGGACAGACTAAAGTGGAAAGAAGAAAGTGGAAAGACTAAAGTGGACGGACTATAGTCGAAAGACTATAGTGGAAAGACTAAAGTGGAAAGACTAAAGTGGACAGAGAATAGTGGAAAGACTATAGTGGAAAGACTGTAGTGGACAGAATAAAGTAGAGACTATAGTGGAAAGACTAAAGTGGAAAGACTAAAGTGGACAGACTATAGTGGAAAGACTGAAGTGGACAGACTAAAGTGGAAAAACTAAAGTGGAAAGACTAAAGTGGAGAGACTATAGTGGAAAGACTATAGTGGAAAGACTGTAGTGGACAGAAAAAAGTGGAGACTATAGTGGAAAGACTAAAGTGGACAGAGAATAGTGGAAAGACTAAAGTGGACAGACTACAGTGGAAAGACTATAGTGGAAAGACTATAGTGGACAGAATAAAGTGGAGACTATATTGGAGAGACTAAAGTGGACAGACTAAAGTGGAAAGACTAAAGTGGAAAGACTAAAGTGGACAGACTATAGTGGAAAGACTAAAGTGGACAGACTATAGTGGAAAGACTAAAGTGGAGGGACTAAAATGGACAGACTAAAGTGGAAAGACTAAAGTGGAAAGACTAAAGTGGACAGACTATAGTTGAAAGACTATAGTGGAAAGACTGTAGTGGACAGAATAAAGTGGAGACTATAGTGGAAAGACTAAAGCGGAAAGACTAAAGTGGAAAGACTAAAGTGGACAGACTATAGTGGAAAGACTAAAGTGGAAAGACTAAAGTGGACAGAGAATAGTGGAAAGACTAAAGTGGACAGACTATAGTGGAAAGACTATAGTGGAAAGACTGTAGTGGACAGAATAAAGTAGAGACTATAGTGGAAATGACTAAAGTGGAAAGACTAAAGTGGACAGACTAAAGTGGACAGACTAAAGTGGACAGACTCTAGCGGAAAGACTAAGTGGACAGACTAAAGCGGAAAGACTAAAGTGGAAAGACTAAAGTGGGCAGACTATAGTGGAAAGACTAAAGTGGACAGACTAAAGTGGAAAGACTAAAGTGGAAAGACTAAAGTGGACAGACTATAGTGGAAAGACTATAGTGGAAAGACTGTGGTGGAAAGACTAAAGTGGAAAGATTAAAGTGGAAAGACTATAGTGGAAATACTAAAGTGGACAGACTATAGTGGAAAGACTAAAGTGGAAAGACTAAAGTGGACAGAGAATAGTGGAAAGACTAAAGTGGACAGACTATAGTGGAAAGACTGTAGTGGACAGAATAAATTAGAGACTATAGTGGAAAGACTAAAGTGGAAAGACTAAAGTGGACAGACTATAGTGGAAAGACTGAAGTGGACAGACTAAAGTGGAAAAACTAAAGTGGACAGACTAAAGTGGACAGACTATAGTGGAAAGACTATAGTTGAAAGACTGTAGTGGACAGAAAAAAGTGGAGACTATAGTGGAAAGACTAAAGTGGACAGAGAATAGTGGAAAGACTAAAGTGGACAGACTACAGTGGAAAGACTATAGTGGAAAGACTGTAGTGGACAGAATAAAGTAGAGACTATAGTGGAAAGACTAAAGTGGAAAGACTAAAGTGGACAGACTATAGTGGAAAGACTGAAGTGGACAGACTAAAGTGGAAAAACTAAAGTGGACAGACTAAAGTGGACAGACTATAGTGGAAAGACTGTAGTGGACAGAAAAAAGTGGAGACTATAGTGGAAAGACTAAAGTGGACAGAGAATAGTGGAAAGACTAAAGTGGACAGACTACAGTGGAAAGACTATAGTGGAAAGACTATAGTGGACAGAATAAAGTGGAGACTATATTGGAGAGACTAAAGTGGACAGACTAAAGTGGAAAGACTAAAGTGGAAAGACCAAAGTGGACAGACTATAGTGGAAAGACTAAAGTGGACAGACTAAAGTGGAAAGACTAAAGTTGACAGACTATAGTGGAAAGACTAAAGTGGACAGACTAAAGTGGAAAGACTAAAGTGGAAAGACTAAAGTGGAAAGACTAAAGTGGAAAGACTAAAGTGGACAGACTATAGTGGAAAGACTATAGTGGAATGACTGTAGTGGATAGAATAAAGTGGAGACTATAGTGGAAAGACTAAAGTGGAAAGACTAAGGTGGACAGAGAATAGTGGAAAGACTAAAGTGGACAGACTATAGTGGAAAGACTATAGTGGAAAGACTGTAGTGGACAGAATAAAGTGGAGATTAGAGTGGAAAGACTAAAGTGGAAAGACTAAAGTGGACAGAGAATAGTGGAAAGACTAAAGTGGACAGACTAAAGTGGAAAGACTAAAGTGGAAAGAGTAAAGTGGACAGACTAAAGTGGACAGACTAAAGTGGACAGACTCTAGTGGAAAGACTATGTGGACAGACTAAAGCGGAAAGACTAAAGTGGAAAGACTAAAGTGGACAGACTATAGTGGAAAGACTAAAGTGGACAGACTAAAGTGGAAAGACTAAATTGGAAAGACTAAAGTGGACCGACTATAGTGGAAAGACTATAGTGGAATGACTGTAGTGGACAGAATAAAGTAGAGACTATAGTGGAAAGACTTAAGTGGAAAGACTAAAGTGGACAGAGAATAGTGGAAAGACTAAAGTGGACAGACTAAAGTGGAAAGACTAAAGTGGAAAGACTATAGTGGAAAGACTAAAGTGGATAGACTAAAGTGGACAGACTATAGTGGAAAGACTAAAGTGGACAGACTATAGTGGAAAGACTAAAGTGGAAAGACTAAAGTGGACAGAGAATAGTGGAAAGACTAAAGTGGACAGACTATAGTGGAAAGACTGTAGTGGACAGAATAAATTAGAGACTATAGTGGAAAGACTAAAGTGGAAAGACTAAAGTGGACAGACTATAGTGGAAAGACTGAAGTGGACAGACTAAAGTGGAAAAACTAAAGTGGACAGACTAAAGTGGACAGACTATAGTGGAAAGACTATAGTTGAAAGACTGTAGTGGACAGAAAAAAGTGGAGACTATAGTGGAAAGACTAAAGTGGACAGAGAATAGTGGAAAGACTAAAGTGGACAGACTACAGTGGAAAGACTATAGTGGAAAGACTGTAGTGGACAGAATAAAGTAGAGACTATAGTGGAAAGACTAAAGTGGAAAGACTAAAGTGGACAGACTATAGTGGAAAGACTGAAGTGGACAGACTAAAGTGGAAAAACTAAAGTGGACAGACTAAAGTGGACAGACTATAGTGGAAAGACTGTAGTGGACAGAAAAAAGTGGAGACTATAGTGGAAAGACTAAAGTGGACAGAGAATAGTGGAAAGACTAAAGTGGACAGACTACAGTGGAAAGACTATAGTGGAAAGACTATAGTGGACAGAATAAAGTGGAGACTATATTGGAGAGACTAAAGTGGACAGACTAAAGTGGAAAGACTAAAGTGGAAAGACCAAAGTGGACAGACTATAGTGGAAAGACTAAAGTGGACAGACTAAAGTGGAAAGACTAAAGTTGACAGACTATAGTGGAAAGACTAAAGTGGACAGACTAAAGTGGAAAGACTAAAGTGGAAAGACTAAAGTGGAAAGACTAAAGTGGAAAGACTAAAGTGGACAGACTATAGTGGAAAGACTATAGTGGAATGACTGTAGTGGATAGAATAAAGTGGAGACTATAGTGGAAAGACTAAAGTGGAAAGACTAAGGTGGACAGAGAATAGTGGAAAGACTAAAGTGGACAGACTATAGTGGAAAGACTATAGTGGAAAGACTGTAGTGGACAGAATAAAGTGGAGATTAGAGTGGAAAGACTAAAGTGGAAAGACTAAAGTGGACAGAGAATAGTGGAAAGACTAAAGTGGACAGACTAAAGTGGAAAGACTAAAGTGGAAAGAGTAAAGTGGACAGACTAAAGTGGACAGACTAAAGTGGACAGACTCTAGTGGAAAGACTATGTGGACAGACTAAAGCGGAAAGACTAAAGTGGAAAGACTAAAGTGGACAGACTATAGTGGAAAGACTAAAGTGGACAGACTAAAGTGGAAAGACTAAATTGGAAAGACTAAAGTGGACCGACTATAGTGGAAAGACTATAGTGGAATGACTGTAGTGGACAGAATAAAGTAGAGACTATAGTGGAAAGACTTAAGTGGAAAGACTAAAGTGGACAGAGAATAGTGGAAAGACTAAAGTGGACAGACTAAAGTGGAAAGACTAAAGTGGAAAGACTATAGTGGAAAGACTAAAGTGGATAGACTAAAGTGGACAGACTATAGTGGAAAGACTAAAGTGGATAGACTAAAGTGGAAAGACTAAAGTGGACAGAGAATAGTGGAAAGACTAAAGTGGACAGACTAAAGTGGAAAGACTAAAGTGGAAAGACTAAAGTGGACAGACTATAGTGGAAAGACTAAAGTGGACAGACTATAGTGGAAAGACTAAAGTGGACAGACTTAAGTGGAAAGACTAAAGTGGAAAGACTAAAGTGGAAAGACTAAAGTGGACAGAAGATAGTGGAAATGACTAAAGTGGAAAGACTAAAGTGGGCAGACTAAAGTGGACAGACTAAAGTGGACAGACTAAAGTGGAAAGACTAAAGTGGACAGACTCTAGTCGGAAAGACTGAAGCGGAAAGACTAAGTGGACAGACTAAAGCGGAAAGACTAAAGTGGAAAGACCAAAGTGGACAGACTAAAGTGGAAAGACTAAAGTGGAAAGACTAAAGTGGACAGACTATAGTGGAAAGACTATAGTGGAATGACTGTAGTGGATAGAATAAAGTGGAGACTATAGTGGAAAGACTAAAGTGGACAGAGAATTATGGAAAGACTAAAGTGGACGGTCTATAGTGGAAAGACTATAGTGGAATGACTGTAGTGGACAGAATAAAGTAGACACTATAGTGGAAAGACTAAAGTGGAAAGACTAAAGTGGACAGAGAATAGTGGAAAGACTAAAGTGGACAGACTAAAGTGGAAAGACTAAAGTGGAAAGACTAAAGTGGACAGACTAAAGTGGACAGACTCTAGTGGAAAGACTAAGTGGACAGACTAAAGCGGAAAGACTAAAGTGGAAAGACTAAACTGGACAGACTATAGTGGAAAGACTAAACTGGACAGAGAATAGTGGAAAGACTAAAGTGGACAGACTATAGTGGAAAGACTATAGTGGAAAGACTAAAGTGGACAGACTAAAGTGGAAAGACTAAAGTGGAAAGACTAAAGTGGACAGACTATAGTGGAAAGACTATAGTGGAATGACTGTAGTGGATAGAATAAAGTGGAGACTATAGTGGAAAGACTAAAGTGGAAAGACTAAAGTGGACAGAGAATAGTGGAAAGACTAAAGTGGACAGACTATAGTGGAAAGACTATAGTGGAAAGACTGTAGTGGACAGAATAAAGTGGAGATTAGAGTGGAAAGACTAAAGTGGAAAGACTAAAGTGGACAGAGAATAGTGGAAAGACTAAAGTGGACAGACTAAAGTGGAAAGACTAAAATGGAAAGAGTAAAGTGGACAGACTAAAGTGGACAGACTAAAGTGGACAGACTCTAGTGGAAAGACTAAGTGGACAGACTAAAGCGGAAAGACTAAAGTGGAAAGACTAAAGTGGACAGACTATAGTGGAAAGACTAAACTGGACAGAGAATAGTGGAAAGACTAAAGTGGACAGACTATAGTGGACAGACTAAAGTGGAAAGACTAAAGTGGAAAGACTAAAGTGGAAAGACTCTAGTCGGAAGGACTGAAGCGGAAAGACTAAGTGGACAGACTAAAGCGGAAAGACTAAAGTGGAAAGAACAAAGTGGACAGACTAAAGTGGAAAGACTAAAGTGGAAAGACTAAAGTGGACAGACTATAGTGGAAAGACTATAGTGGAATGACTGTAGTGGATAGAATAAAGTGGAGACTATAGTGGAAAGACTAAAGTGGAAAGACTAAAGTGGGCAGACTAAAGTGGACAGACTAAAGTGGACAGACTAAAGTGGAAAGACTAAAGTGGAAAGACTCTAGTCGGAAAGACTGAAGCGGAAAGACTAAGTGGACAGACTAAAGCGGAAAGACTAAAGTGGAAAGACCAAAGTGGACAGACTAAAGTGGAAAGACTAAAGTGGAAAGACTAAAGTGGACAGACTATAGTGGAAAGACTATAGTGGAATGACTGTAGTGGATAGAATAAAGTGGAGACTATAGTGGAAAGACTAAAGTGGAAAGACTAAAGTGGACAGAGAATAGTGGAAAGACTAAAGTGGACAGACTATAGTGGAAAGACTATAGTGGAAAGACTGTAGTGGACAGAATAAAGTGGAGATTAGAGTGGAAAGACTAAAGTGGAAAGACTAAAGTGGACAGAGAATAGTGGAAAGACTAAAGTGGACAGACTAAAGTGGAAAGACTAAAGTGGAAAGAGTAAAGTGGACAGACTAAAGTGGAAAGACTAAAGTGGAAAGACTAAAGTGGACAGACTATAGTGGAAAGACTATAGTGGAATGACTGTAGTGGATAGAATAAAGTGGACAGACTATAGTGGAAAGACTAAAGTGGATAGACTAAAGTGGAAAGACTAAAGTGGAAAGACTAAAGTGGACAGACTATAGTGGAAAGAATATAGTGGAATGACTGTAGTTGACAGAATAAAGTAGAGACTATAGTGGAAAGACTAAAGTGGAAAGACTAAAATGGACAGAGAATAGTGGAAAGACTAAAGTGGACAGACTAAAGTGGAAAGACTAAAGTGGAAAGACTATAGTGGAAAGACTGTAGTGGACAGAATAAAGTGGAGACTATAGTGGAAAGACTAAAGTGGACAGAGAATTATTGAAAGACTAAAGTGGACAGTCTATAGTGGAAAGACTATAGTGGAATGACTGTAGTGGACAGAATAAAGTAGAGACTATAGTGGAAAGACTAAAGTGGAAAGACTAAAGTGGACAGAGAATAGTGGAAAGACTAAAGTGGACAGACTAAAGTGGAAAGACTAAAGTGGAAAGACTAAAGTGGATAGACTATAGTGGAAATGACTAAAGTGGAAAGACTAAAGTGGACAGACTAAAGTGGACAGACTAAAGTGGACAGACTCTAGTGGAAAGACTAAGTGGACAGACTAAAGCGGAAAGACTAAAGTGGAAAGACTAAAGTGGACAGACTATAGTGGAAAGACTATAATGGAAAGACTAAAGTGGACAGAGAATAGTGGAAAGACTAAAGTGGACAGACTATAGTGGAAAGACTATAGTGGAAAGACTGTAGTGGACAGAATAAAGTAGAGACTATAGTGGAAATGACTAAAGTGGAAAGACTAAAGTGGACAGACTAAAGTGGACAGACTAAAGTGGACAGACTCTAGTGGAAAGACTAAGTGGACAGACTAAAGCGGAAAGACTAAAGTGGAAAGACTAAAGTGGACAGAGAATAGTGGAAAGACTAAAGTGGACAGACTAAAGTGGAAAGACTAAAGTGGAAAGACTAAAGTGGACAGACTATATTGGAAATGACTAAAGTGGAAAGACTAAAGTGGACAGACTAAAGTGGACAGACTGAAGTGGACAGACTCTAGTGGAAAGACTAAGTGGACAGACTAAAGCGGAAAGACTAAAATGGAAAGACTAAAGTGGACAGACTATAGTGGAAAGACTAAAGTGGACAGACTAAAGTGGAAAGACTAAAGTGGAAAGACTAAAGTGGACAGACTATAGTGGAAAGACTATAGTGGAAAGACTGTAGTGGACAGAATAAAGTGGAGACTATAGTGGAAAGACTAAAGTGGACAGAGAATTATGGAAAGACTAAAGTGGACAGTCTATAGTGGAAAGACTAAAGTGGACAGACTAAAGTGGAAAGAAGAAAGTGGAAAGACTAAAGTGGACGGACTATAGTGGAAAGACTATAGTGGAAAGACTAAAGTGGAAAGACTAAAGTGGACAGAGAATAGTGGAAAGACTATAGTGGAAAGACTGTAGTGGACAGAATAAAGTAGAGACTATAGTGGAAAGACTAAAGTGGAAAGACTAAAGTGGACAGACTATAGTGGAAAGACTGAAGTGGACAGACTAAAGTGGAAAAACTAAAGTGGAAAGACTAAAGTGGAGAGACTATAGTGGAAAGACTATAGTGGAAAGACTGTAGTGGACAGAAAAAAGTGGAGACTATAGTGGAAAGACTAAAGTGGACAGAGAATAGTGGAAAGACTAAAGTGGACAGACTACAGTGGAAAGACTATAGTGGAAAGACTATAGTGGACAGAATAAAGTGGAGACTATATTGGAGAGACTAAAGTGGACAGACTAAAGTGGAAAGACTAAAGTGGAAAGACTAAAGTGGACAGACTATAGTGGAAAGACTAAAGTGGACAGACTATAGTGGAAAGACTAAAGTGGAGGGACTAAAATGGACAGACTAAAGTGGAAAGACTAAAGTGGAAAGACTAAAGTGGACAGACTATAGTTGAAAGACTATAGTGGAAAGACTGTAGTGGACAGAATAAAGTGGAGACTATAGTGGAAAGACTAAAGCGGAAAGACTAAAGTGGAAAGACTAAAGTGGACAGACTATAGTGGAAAGACTAAAGTGGAAAGACTAAAGTGGACAGAGAATAGTGGAAAGACTAAAGTGGACAGACTATAGTGGAAAGACTATAGTGGAAAGACTGTAGTGGACAGAATAAAGTAGAGACTATAGTGGAAATGACTAAAGTGGAAAGACTAAAGTGGACAGACTAAAGTGGACAGACTAAAGTGGACAGACTCTAGCGGAAAGACTAAGTGGACAGACTAAAGCGGAAAGACTAAAGTGGAAAGACTAAAGTGGGCAGACTATAGTGGAAAGACTAAAGTGGACAGACTAAAGTGGAAAGACTAAAGTGGAAAGACTAAAGTGGACAGACTATAGTGGAAAGACTATAGTGGAAAGACTGTGGTGGAAAGACTAAAGTGGAAAGATTAAAGTGGAAAGACTATAGTGGAAATACTAAAGTGGACAGACTATAGTGGAAAGACTAAAGTGGAAAGACTAAAGTGGACAGAGAATAGTGGAAAGACTAAAGTGGACAGACTATAGTGGAAAGATTATAGTGGAAAGACTGTAGTGGACAGAATAAATTAGAGACTATAGTGGAAAGACTAAAGTGGAAAGACTAAAGTGGACAGACTATAGTGGAAAGACTGAAGTGGACAGACTAAAGTGGAAAAACTAAAGTGGACAGACTAAAGTGGACAGACTATAGTGGAAAGACTATAGTTGAAAGACTGTAGTGGACAGAAAAAAGTGGAGACTATAGTGGAAAGACTAAAGTGGACAGAGAATAGTGGAAAGACTAAAGTGGACAGACTACAGTGGAAAGACTATAGTGGAAAGACTGTAGTGGACAGAATAAAGTAGAGACTATAGTGGAAAGACTAAAGTGGAAAGACTAAAGTGGACAGACTATAGTGGAAAGACTGAAGTGGACAGACTAAAGTGGAAAAACTAAAGTGGACAGACTAAAGTGGACAGACTATAGTGGAAAGACTGTAGTGGACAGAAAAAAGTGGAGACTATAGTGGAAAGACTAAAGTGGACAGAGAATAGTGGAAAGACTAAAGTGGACAGACTACAGTGGAAAGACTATAGTGGAAAGACTATAGTGGACAGAATAAAGTGGAGACTATATTGGAGAGACTAAAGTGGACAGACTAAAGTGGAAAGACTAAAGTGGAAAGACCAAAGTGGACAGACTATAGTGGAAAGACTAAAGTGGACAGACTAAAGTGGAAAGACTAAAGTTGACAGACTATAGTGGAAAGACTAAAGTGGACAGACTAAAGTGGAAAGACTAAAGTGGAAAGACTAAAGTTGACAGACTATAGTGGAAAGACTAAAGTGGACAGACTATAGTGGAAAGAAAGTGGACAGACTAAAGTGGACAGACTATAGTGGAAAGACCAAAGTGGACAGACTAAAGTGGAAAGACTAAAGTGGAAAGACTAAAGTGGACAGACTATAGTGGAAAGACTATAGTGGAAAGACTGTAGTGGACAGAATAAAGTGGAGACTATATTAGTGGAGACTAAAGTGGAGGGACTAAAGTGGACAGACTATAGTGGAAAGACTAAAGTGGACAGACTAAAGTGGAAAGACTAAAGTGGAAAGACTAAAGTGGACAGACTATAGTTGAAAGATTATAGTGGAAAGACTGTAGTGGACAGAATAAAGTGGAGACTATAGTGGAAAGACTAAAGCGGAAAGACTAAAGTGGACAGACTATAGTGGAAAGACTAAAGTGGACAGACTAAAGTGGAAAGACTAAAGTGGAAAGACTAAAGTTGACAGACTATAGTGGAAAGACTAAAGTGGACAGACTATAGTGGAAAGACTAAAGTGGAAAGACTAAAGTGGACAGACTATAGTGGAAAGACTATAGTGGAATGACTGTAGTGGATAGAATAAAGTGGAGACTATAGTGGAAAGACTAAAGTGGAAAGACTAAAGTGGACAGAGAATAGTGGAAAGACTAAAGTGGACAGACTATAGTGGAAAGACTATAGTGGAAAGACTGTAGTGGACAGAATAAAGTGGAGATTAGAGTGGAAAGACTAAAGTGGAAAGACTAAAGTGGACAGAGAATAGTGGAAAGACTAAAGTGGACAGACTAAAGTGGAAAGACTAAAATGGAAAGAGTAAAGTGGACAGACTAAAGTGGACAGACTAAAGTGGACAGACTCTAGTGGAAAGACTAAGTGGACAGACTAAAGCGGAAAGACTAAAGTGGAAAGACTAAAGTGGACAGACTATAGTGGAAAGACTAAACTGGACAGAGAATAGTGGAAAGACTAAAGTGGACAGACTATAGTGGACAGACTAAAGTGGAAAGACTAAAGTGGAAAGACTAAAGTGGAAAGACTCTAGTCGGAAGGACTGAAGCGGAAAGACTAAGTGGACAGACTAAAGCGGAAAGACTAAAGTGGAAAGAACAAAGTGGACAGACTAAAGTGGAAAGACTAAAGTGGAAAGACTAAAGTGGACAGACTATAGTGGAAAGACTATAGTGGAATGACTGTAGTGGATAGAATAAAGTGGAGACTATAGTGGAAAGACTAAAGTGGAAAGACTAAAGTGGGCAGACTAAAGTGGACAGACTAAAGTGGACAGACTAAAGTGGAAAGACTAAAGTGGAAAGACTCTAGTCGGAAAGACTGAAGCGGAAAGACTAAGTGGACAGACTAAAGCGGAAAGACTAAAGTGGAAAGACCAAAGTGGACAGACTAAAGTGGAAAGACTAAAGTGGAAAGACTAAAGTGGACAGACTATAGTGGAAAGACTATAGTGGAATGACTGTAGTGGATAGAATAAAGTGGAGACTATAGTGGAAAGACTAAAGTGGAAAGACTAAAGTGGACAGAGAATAGTGGAAAGACTAAAGTGGACAGACTATAGTGGAAAGACTATAGTGGAAAGACTGTAGTGGACAGAATAAAGTGGAGATTAGAGTGGAAAGACTAAAGTGGAAAGACTAAAGTGGACAGAGAATAGTGGAAAGACTAAAGTGGACAGACTAAAGTGGAAAGACTAAAGTGGAAAGAGTAAAGTGGACAGACTAAAGTGGACAGACTAAAGTGGACAGACTCTAGTGGAAAGACTAAGTGGACAGACTAAAGCGGAAAGACTAAAGTGGAAAGACTAAAGTGGACAGACTATAGTGGAAAGACTAAACTGGACAGAGAATAGTGGAAAGACTAAAGTGGACAGACTATAGTGGAAAGACTATAGTGGAAAGACTGTGGTGGAAAGACTAAAGTGGAAAGACTAAAGTGGACAGACTATAGTGGAAAGACTAAAGTGGATAGACTAAAGTGGAAAGACTAAAGTGGAAAGACTAAAGTGGACAGACTATAGTGGAAAGAATATAGTGGAATGACTGTAGTTGACAGAATAAAGTAGAGACTATAGTGGAAAGACTAAAGTGGAAAGACTAAAATGGACAGAGAATAGTGGAAAGACTAAAGTGGACAGACTAAAGTGGAAAGACTAAAGTGGAAAGACTATAGTGGAAAGACTGTAGTGGACAGAATAAAGTGGAGACTATAGTGGAAAGACTAAAGTGGACAGAGAATTATTGAAAGACTAAAGTGGACAGTCTATAGTGGAAAGACTATAGTGGAATGACTGTAGTGGACAGAATAAAGTAGAGACTATAGTGGAAAGACTAAAGTGGAAAGACTAAAGTGGACAGAGAATAGTGGAAAGACTAAAGTGGACAGACTAAAGTGGAAAGACTAAAGTGGAAAGACTAAAGTGGATAGACTATAGTGGAAATGACTAAAGTGGAAAGACTAAAGTGGACAGACTAAAGTGGACAGACTAAAGTGGACAGACTCTAGTGGAAAGACTAAGTGGACAGACTAAAGCGGAAAGACTAAAGTGGAAAGACTAAAGTGGACAGACTATAGTGGAAAGACTATAATGGAAAGACTAAAGTGGACAGAGAATAGTGGAAAGACTAAAGTGGACAGACTATAGTGGAAAGACTATAGTGGAAAGACTGTAGTGGACAGAATAAAGTAGAGACTATAGTGGAAATGACTAAAGTGGAAAGACTAAAGTGGACAGACTAAAGTGGACAGACTAAAGTGGACAGACTCTAGTGGAAAGACTAAGTGGACAGACTAAAGCGGAAAGACTAAAGTGGAAAGACTAAAGTGGACAGAGAATAGTGGAAAGACTAAAGTGGACAGACTAAAGTGGAAAGACTAAAGTGGAAAGACTAAAGTGGACAGACTATATTGGAAATGACTAAAGTGGAAAGACTAAAGTGGACAGACTAAAGTGGACAGACTGAAGTGGACAGACTCTAGTGGAAAGACTAAGTGGACAGACTAAAGCGGAAAGACTAAAATGGAAAGACTAAAGTGGACAGACTATAGTGGAAAGACTAAAGTGGACAGACTAAAGTGGAAAGACTAAAGTGGAAAGACTAAAGTGGACAGACTATAGTGGAAAGACTATAGTGGAAAGACTGTAGTGGACAGAATAAAGTGGAGACTATAGTGGAAAGACTAAAGTGGACAGAGAATTATGGAAAGACTAAAGTGGACAGTCTATAGTGGAAAGACTAAAGTGGACAGACTAAAGTGGAAAGAAGAAAGTGGAAAGACTAAAGTGGACGGACTATAGTGGAAAGACTATAGTGGAAAGACTAAAGTGGAAAGACTAAAGTGGACAGAGAATAGTGGAAAGACTATAGTGGAAAGACTGTAGTGGACAGAATAAAGTAGAGACTATAGTGGAAAGACTAAAGTGGAAAGACTAAAGTGGACAGACTATAGTGGAAAGACTGAAGTGGACAGACTAAAGTGGAAAAACTAAAGTGGAAAGACTAAAGTGGAGAGACTATAGTGGAAAGACTATAGTGGAAAGACTGTAGTGGACAGAAAAAAGTGGAGACTATAGTGGAAAGACTAAAGTGGACAGAGAATAGTGGAAAGACTAAAGTGGACAGACTACAGTGGAAAGACTATAGTGGAAAGACTATAGTGGACAGAATAAAGTGGAGACTATATTGGAGAGACTAAAGTGGACAGACTAAAGTGGAAAGACTAAAGTGGAAAGACTAAAGTGGACAGACTATAGTGGAAAGACTAAAGTGGACAGACTATAGTGGAAAGACTAAAGTGGAGGGACTAAAATGGACAGACTAAAGTGGAAAGACTAAAGTGGAAAGACTAAAGTGGACAGACTATAGTTGAAAGACTATAGTGGAAAGACTGTAGTGGACAGAATAAAGTGGAGACTATAGTGGAAAGACTAAAGCGGAAAGACTAAAGTGGAAAGACTAAAGTGGACAGACTATAGTGGAAAGACTAAAGTGGAAAGACTAAAGTGGACAGAGAATAGTGGAAAGACTAAAGTGGACAGACTATAGTGGAAAGACTATAGTGGAAAGACTGTAGTGGACAGAATAAAGTAGAGACTATAGTGGAAATGACTAAAGTGGAAAGACTAAAGTGGACAGACTAAAGTGGACAGACTAAAGTGGACAGACTCTAGCGGAAAGACTAAGTGGACAGACTAAAGCGGAAAGACTAAAGTGGAAAGACTAAAGTGGGCAGACTATAGTGGAAAGACTAAAGTGGACAGACTAAAGTGGAAAGACTAAAGTGGAAAGACTAAAGTGGACAGACTATAGTGGAAAGACTATAGTGGAAAGACTGTGGTGGAAAGACTAAAGTGGAAAGATTAAAGTGGAAAGACTATAGTGGAAATACTAAAGTGGACAGACTATAGTGGAAAGACTAAAGTGGAAAGACTAAAGTGGACAGAGAATAGTGGAAAGACTAAAGTGGACAGACTATAGTGGAAAGATTATAGTGGAAAGACTGTAGTGGACAGAATAAATTAGAGACTATAGTGGAAAGACTAAAGTGGAAAGACTAAAGTGGACAGACTATAGTGGAAAGACTGAAGTGGACAGACTAAAGTGGAAAAACTAAAGTGGACAGACTAAAGTGGACAGACTATAGTGGAAAGACTATAGTTGAAAGACTGTAGTGGACAGAAAAAAGTGGAGACTATAGTGGAAAGACTAAAGTGGACAGAGAATAGTGGAAAGACTAAAGTGGACAGACTACAGTGGAAAGACTATAGTGGAAAGACTGTAGTGGACAGAATAAAGTAGAGACTATAGTGGAAAGACTAAAGTGGAAAGACTAAAGTGGACAGACTATAGTGGAAAGACTGAAGTGGACAGACTAAAGTGGAAAAACTAAAGTGGACAGACTAAAGTGGACAGACTATAGTGGAAAGACTGTAGTGGACAGAAAAAAGTGGAGACTATAGTGGAAAGACTAAAGTGGACAGAGAATAGTGGAAAGACTAAAGTGGACAGACTACAGTGGAAAGACTATAGTGGAAAGACTATAGTGGACAGAATAAAGTGGAGACTATATTGGAGAGACTAAAGTGGACAGACTAAAGTGGAAAGACTAAAGTGGAAAGACCAAAGTGGACAGACTATAGTGGAAAGACTAAAGTGGACAGACTAAAGTGGAAAGACTAAAGTTGACAGACTATAGTGGAAAGACTAAAGTGGACAGACTAAAGTGGAAAGACTAAAGTGGAAAGACTAAAGTTGACAGACTATAGTGGAAAGACTAAAGTGGACAGACTATAGTGGAAAGAAAGTGGACAGACTAAAGTGGACAGACTATAGTGGAAAGACCAAAGTGGACAGACTAAAGTGGAAAGACTAAAGTGGAAAGACTAAAGTGGACAGACTATAGTGGAAAGACTATAGTGGAAAGACTGTAGTGGACAGAATAAAGTGGAGACTATATTAGTGGAGACTAAAGTGGAGGGACTAAAGTGGACAGACTATAGTGGAAAGACTAAAGTGGACAGACTAAAGTGGAAAGACTAAAGTGGAAAGACTAAAGTGGACAGACTATAGTTGAAAGATTATAGTGGAAAGACTGTAGTGGACAGAATAAAGTGGAGACTATAGTGGAAAGACTAAAGCGGAAAGACTAAAGTGGACAGACTATAGTGGAAAGACTAAAGTGGACAGACTAAAGTGGAAAGACTAAAGTGGAAAGACTAAAGTTGACAGACTATAGTGGAAAGACTAAAGTGGACAGACTATAGTGGAAAGAAAGTGGACAGACTAAAGTGGACAGACTATAGTGGAAAGACCAAAGTGGACAGACTAAAGTGGAAAGACTAAAGTGGAAAGACTAAAGTGGACAGACTATAGTGGAAAGACTATAGTGGAAAGACTGTAGTGGACAGAATAAAGTGGAGACTATAGTGGAAAGACTGAAGTGGAAAGACTCAGTGGACAGACTAAAGTGTACACACTGAAGTGGACAGAATAAAGTGGAAAGACTAAAGTGGAAAGACTAAAGTGGACAGACTATAGTGGAAAGACTAAAGTGGACGGACTAAAGTGGAAAGATTAAAGTGGAAAGACTAAAGTGGACGAGACTATAGTGGAAAGACTAAAGTGGAAAGACTATAGTCGACAGAATAAAGTGGAGACTATAGTGGAAAGACTAAAGTGGAAAGACTAAAGTGGACATAGAATAGTGGAAAGACTAAAGTGGGCAGAATATAGTGGAAAGAATAAAGTGGACAGACTGAAGTGGAAAGACTAAAGTGGAAAGACTAAAGTGGACAGACTATATTGGAAAGACTATAGTGGAAAGACTGTAGTGGAAAGAATAAAGTGGAGAGTATAGTGGAAAGACTAAAGTGGACAGATAATAGTGGAAAGACTAAAGTGGACAGACTATAGTGGAAAGACTATATTGGAGAGACTAAAGAGGACAGACTAAAGTGGAAAGACTAAAGTGGAAAGACTAAAGTGGACAGACTATAGTGGAAAGACTAAAGTGGACAGACTATAGTGGAAAGACTAAAGTGGACAGACTTAAGTGGAAAGACTAAAGTGGAAAGACTAAAGTGGACAGAAGATAGTGGAAATGACTAAAGTGGAAAGACTAAAGTGGGCAGACTAAAGTGGACAGACTAAAGTGGACAGACTAAAGTGGAAAGACTAAAGTGGAAAGACTCTAGTCGGAAAGACTGAAGCGGAAAGACTAAGTGGACAGACTAAAGCGGAAAGACTAAAGTGGAAAGACCAAAGTGGACAGACTAAAGTGGAAAGACTAAAGTGGAAAGACTAAAGTGGACAGACTATAGTGGAAAGACTATAGTGGAAAGACTGTGGTGGAAAGACTAAAGTGGAAAGATTAAAGTGGAAAGACTATAGTGGAAATACTAAAGTGGACAGACTATAGTGGAAAGACTAAAGTGGAAAGACTAAAGTGGACAGAGAATAGTGGAAAGACTAAAGTGGACAGACTATAGTGGAAAGACTGTAGTGGACAGAATAAAGTAGAGACTATAGTGGAAAGACTAAAGTGGAAAGACTAAAGTGGACAGACTATAGTGGAAAGACTGAAGTGGACAGACTAAAGTGGAAAAACTAAAGTGGACAGACTAAAGTGGACAGACTATAGTGGAAAGACTATAGTGGAAAGACTGTAGTGGACAGAAAAAAGTGGAGACTATAGTGGAAAGACTAAAGTGGACAGAGAATAGTGGAAAGACTAAAGTGGACAGACTACAGTGGAAAGACTATAGTGGAAAGACTGTAGTGGACAGAATAAAGTAGAGACTATAGTGGAAAGACTAAAGTGGAAAGACTAAAGTGGACAGACTATAGTGGAAAGACTGAAGTGGACAGACTAAAGTGGAAAAACTAAAGTGGACAGACTAAAGTGGACAGACTATAGTGGAAAGACTTTAGTGGACAGAAAAAAGTGGAGACTATAGTGGAAAGACTAAAGTGGACAGAGAATAGTGGAAAGACTAAAGTGGACAGACTACAGTGGAAAGACTATAGTGGAAAGACTATAGTGGACAGAATAAATTGGAGACTATATTGGAGAGACTAAAGTGGACAGACTAAAGTGGAAAGACTAAAGTGGAAAGACTAAAGTGGACAGACTATAGTGGAAAGACTAAAGTGGACAGACTATAGTGGAAAGACTAAAGTGGAGGGACTAAAGTGGACAGACTATAGTGGAAAGACTAAAGTGGACAGACTAAAGTGGAAAGACTAAAGTGGACAGACTATAGTTGAAAGATTATAGTGGAAAGACTGTAGTGGACAGAATAAAGTGGAGACTATAGTGGAAAGACTAAAGCGGAAAGACTAAAGTGGACAGACTATAGTGGAAAGACTAAAGTGGACAGACTAAAGTGGAAAGACTAAGTGGACAGACTAAAGCGGAAAGACTAAAGTGGAAAGACTAAAGTGGACAGACTATAGTGGAAAGACTATAATGGAAAGACTAAAGTGGACAGAGAATAGTGGAAAGACTAAAGTGGACAGACTATAGTGGAAAGACTATAGTGGAAAGACTGTAGTGGACAGAATAAAGTAGAGACTATAGTGGAAATGACTAAAGTGGAAAGACTAAAGTGGACAGACTAAAGTGGACAGACTAAAGTGGACAGACTCTAGTGGAAAGACTAAGTGGACAGACTAAAGCGGAAAGACTAAAGTGGAAAGACTAAAGTGGACAGAGAATAGTGGAAAGACTAAAGTGGACAGACTAAAGTGGAAAGACTAAAGTGGAAAGACTAAAGTGGACAGACTATATTGGAAATGACTAAAGTGGAAAGACTAAAGTGGACAGACTAAAGTGGACAGACTGAAGTGGACAGACTCTAGTGGAAAGACTAAGTGGACAGACTAAAGCGGAAAGACTAAAATGGAAAGACTAAAGTGGACAGACTATAGTGGAAAGACTAAAGTGGACAGACTAAAGTGGAAAGACTAAAGTGGAAAGACTAAAGTGGACAGACTATAGTGGAAAGACTATAGTGGAAAGACTGTAGTGGACAGAATAAAGTGGAGACTATAGTGGAAAGACTAAAGTGGACAGAGAATTATGGAAAGACTAAAGTGGACAGTCTATAGTGGAAAGACTAAAGTGGACAGACTAAAGTGGAAAGAAGAAAGTGGAAAGACTAAAGTGGACGGACTATAGTGGAAAGACTATAGTGGAAAGACTAAAGTGGAAAGACTAAAGTGGACAGAGAATAGTGGAAAGACTATAGTGGAAAGACTGTAGTGGACAGAATAAAGTAGAGACTATAGTGGAAAGACTAAAGTGGAAAGACTAAAGTGGACAGACTATAGTGGAAAGACTGAAGTGGACAGACTAAAGTGGAAAAACTAAAGTGGAAAGACTAAAGTGGAGAGACTATAGTGGAAAGACTATAGTGGAAAGACTGTAGTGGACAGAAAAAAGTGGAGACTATAGTGGAAAGACTAAAGTGGACAGAGAATAGTGGAAAGACTAAAGTGGACAGACTACAGTGGAAAGACTATAGTGGAAAGACTATAGTGGACAGAATAAAGTGGAGACTATATTGGAGAGACTAAAGTGGACAGACTAAAGTGGAAAGACTAAAGTGGAAAGACTAAAGTGGACAGACTATAGTGGAAAGACTAAAGTGGACAGACTATAGTGGAAAGACTAAAGTGGAGGGACTAAAATGGACAGACTAAAGTGGAAAGACTAAAGTGGAAAGACTAAAGTGGACAGACTATAGTTGAAAGACTATAGTGGAAAGACTGTAGTGGACAGAATAAAGTGGAGACTATAGTGGAAAGACTAAAGCGGAAAGACTAAAGTGGAAAGACTAAAGTGGACAGACTATAGTGGAAAGACTAAAGTGGAAAGACTAAAGTGGACAGAGAATAGTGGAAAGACTAAAGTGGACAGACTATAGTGGAAAGACTATAGTGGAAAGACTGTAGTGGACAGAATAAAGTAGAGACTATAGTGGAAATGACTAAAGTGGAAAGACTAAAGTGGACAGACTAAAGTGGACAGACTAAAGTGGACAGACTCTAGCGGAAAGACTAAGTGGACAGACTAAAGCGGAAAGACTAAAGTGGAAAGACTAAAGTGGGCAGACTATAGTGGAAAGACTAAAGTGGACAGACTAAAGTGGAAAGACTAAAGTGGAAAGACTAAAGTGGACAGACTATAGTGGAAAGACTATAGTGGAAAGACTGTGGTGGAAAGACTAAAGTGGAAAGATTAAAGTGGAAAGACTATAGTGGAAATACTAAAGTGGACAGACTATAGTGGAAAGACTAAAGTGGAAAGACTAAAGTGGACAGAGAATAGTGGAAAGACTAAAGTGGACAGACTATAGTGGAAAGACTATAGTGGAAAGACTGTAGTGGACAGAATAAATTAGAGACTATAGTGGAAAGACTAAAGTGGAAAGACTAAAGTGGACAGACTATAGTGGAAAGACTGAAGTGGACAGACTAAAGTGGAAAAACTAAAGTGGACAGACTAAAGTGGACAGACTATAGTGGAAAGACTATAGTGGAAAGACTGTAGTGGACAGAAAAAAGTGGAGACTATAGTGGAAAGACTAAAGTGGACAGAGAATAGTGGAAAGACTAAAGTGGACAGACTACAGTGGAAAGACTATAGTGGAAAGACTGTAGTGGACAGAATAAAGTAGAGACTATAGTGGAAAGACTAAAGTGGAAAGACTAAAGTGGACAGACTATATTGGAAAGACTGAAGTGGACAGACTAAAGTGGAAAAACTAAAGTGGACAGACTAAAGTGGACAGACTATAGTGGAAAGACTGTAGTGGACAGAAAAAAGTGGAGACTATAGTGGAAAGACTAAAGTGGACAGAGAATAGTGGAAAGACTAAAGTGGACAGACTACAGTGGAAAGACTATAGTGGAAAGACTATAGTGGACAGAATAAAGTGGAGACTATATTGGAGAGACTAAAGTGGACAGACTAAAGTGGAAAGACTAAAGTGGAAAGACCAAAGTGGACAGACTATAGTGGAAAGACTAAAGTGGACAGACTAAAGTGGAAAGACTAAAGTTGACAGACTATAGTGGAAAGACTAAAGTGGACAGACTAAAGTGGAAAGACTAAAATGGAAAGACTAAAGTTGACAGACTATAGTGGAAAGACTAAAGTGGACAGACTATAGTGGAAAGAAAGTGGACAGACTAAAGTGGACAGACTATAGTGGAAAGACCAAAGTGGACAGACTAAAGTGGAAAGACTAAAGTGGAAAGACTAAAGTGGACAGACTATAGTGGAAAGACTATAGTGGAAAGACTGTAGTGGAAAGAATAAAGTGGAGACTATATTAGTGGAGACTAAAGTGGAGGGACTAAAGTGGACAGACTATAGTGGAAAGACTAAAGTGGACAGACTAAAGTGGAAAGACTAAAGTGGAAAGACTAAAGTGGACAGACTATAGTGGAAAGACTATAGTGGAAAGACTGTGGTGGAAAGACTAAAGTGGAAAGATTAAAGTGGAAAGACTATAGTGGAAATACTAAAGTGGACAGACTATAGTGGAAAGACTAAAGTGGAAAGACTAAAGTGGACAGAGAATAGTGGAAAGACTAAAGTGGACAGACTATAGTGGAAAGATTATAGTGGAAAGACTGTAGTGGACAGAATAAATTAGAGACTATAGTGGAAAGACTAAAGTGGAAAGACTAAAGTGGACAGACTATAGTGGAAAGACTGAAGTGGACAGACTAAAGTGGAAAAACTAAAGTGGACAGACTAAAGTGGACAGACTATAGTGGAAAGACTATAGTTGAAAGACTGTAGTGGACAGAAAAAAGTGGAGACTATAGTGGAAAGACTAAAGTGGACAGAGAATAGTGGAAAGACTAAAGTGGACAGACTACAGTGGAAAGACTATAGTGGAAAGACTGTAGTGGACAGAATAAAGTAGAGACTATAGTGGAAAGACTAAAGTGGAAAGACTAAAGTGGACAGACTATAGTGGAAAGACTGAAGTGGACAGACTAAAGTGGAAAAACTAAAGTGGACAGACTAAAGTGGACAGACTATAGTGGAAAGACTGTAGTGGACAGAAAAAAGTGGAGACTATAGTGGAAAGACTAAAGTGGACAGAGAATAGTGGAAAGACTAAAGTGGACAGACTACAGTGGAAAGACTATAGTGGAAAGACTATAGTGGACAGAATAAAGTGGAGACTATATTGGAGAGACTAAAGTGGACAGACTAAAGTGGAAAGACTAAAGTGGAAAGACCAAAGTGGACAGACTATAGTGGAAAGACTAAAGTGGACAGACTAAAGTGGAAAGACTAAAGTTGACAGACTATAGTGGAAAGACTAAAGTGGACAGACTAAAGTGGAAAGACTAAAGTGGAAAGACTAAAGTTGACAGACTATAGTGGAAAGACTAAAGTGGACAGACTATAGTGGAAAGAAAGTGGACAGACTAAAGTGGACAGACTATAGTGGAAAGACCAAAGTGGACAGACTAAAGTGGAAAGACTAAAGTGGAAAGACTAAAGTGGACAGACTATAGTGGAAAGACTATAGTGGAAAGACTGTAGTGGACAGAATAAAGTGGAGACTATATTAGTGGAGACTAAAGTGGAGGGACTAAAGTGGACAGACTATAGTGGAAAGACTAAAGTGGACAGACTAAAGTGGAAAGACTAAAGTGGAAAGACTAAAGTGGACAGACTATAGTTGAAAGATTATAGTGGAAAGACTGTAGTGGACAGAATAAAGTGGAGACTATAGTGGAAAGACTAAAGCGGAAAGACTAAAGTGGACAGACTATAGTGGAAAGACTAAAGTGGACAGACTAAAGTGGAAAGACTAAAGTGGAAAGACTAAAGTTGACAGACTATAGTGGAAAGACTAAAGTGGACAGACTATAGTGGAAAGAAAGTGGACAGACTAAAGTGGACAGACTATAGTGGAAAGACCAAAGTGGACAGACTAAAGTGGAAAGACTAAAGTGGAAAGACTAAAGTGGACAGACTATAGTGGAAAGACTATAGTGGAAAGACTGTAGTGGACAGAATAAAGTGGAGACTATAGTGGAAAGACTGAAGTGGAAAGACTCAGTGGACAGACTAAAGTGTACACACTGAAGTGGACAGAATAAAGTGGAAAGACTAAAGTGGAAAGACTAAAGTGGACAGACTATAGTGGAAAGACTAAAGTGGACGGACTAAAGTGGAAAGATTAAAGTGGAAAGACTAAAGTGGACGAGACTATAGTGGAAAGACTAAAGTGGAAAGACTATAGTCGACAGAATAAAGTGGAGACTATAGTGGAAAGACTAAAGTGGAAAGACTAAAGTGGACATAGAATAGTGGAAAGACTAAAGTGGGCAGAATATAGTGGAAAGAATAAAGTGGACAGACTGAAGTGGAAAGACTAAAGTGGAAAGACTAAAGTGGACAGACTATATTGGAAAGACTATAGTGGAAAGACTGTAGTGGAAAGAATAAAGTGGAGAGTATAGTGGAAAGACTAAAGTGGACAGATAATAGTGGAAAGACTAAAGTGGACAGACTATAGTGGAAAGACTATATTGGAGAGACTAAAGAGGACAGACTAAAGTGGAAAGACTAAAGTGGAAAGACTAAAGTGGACAGACTATAGTGGAAAGACTAAAGTGGACAGACTATAGTGGAAAGACTAAAGTGGACAGACTTAAGTGGAAAGACTAAAGTGGAAAGACTAAAGTGGACAGAAGATAGTGGAAATGACTAAAGTGGAAAGACTAAAGTGGGCAGACTAAAGTGGACAGACTAAAGTGGACAGACTAAAGTGGAAAGACTAAAGTGGAAAGACTCTAGTCGGAAAGACTGAAGCGGAAAGACTAAGTGGACAGACTAAAGCGGAAAGACTAAAGTGGAAAGACCAAAGTGGACAGACTAAAGTGGAAAGACTAAAGTGGAAAGACTAAAGTGGACAGACTATAGTGGAAAGACTATAGTGGAAAGACTGTGGTGGAAAGACTAAAGTGGAAAGATTAAAGTGGAAAGACTATAGTGGAAATACTAAAGTGGACAGACTATAGTGGAAAGACTAAAGTGGAAAGACTAAAGTGGACAGAGAATAGTGGAAAGACTAAAGTGGACAGACTATAGTGGAAAGACTGTAGTGGACAGAATAAAGTAGAGACTATAGTGGAAAGACTAAAGTGGAAAGACTAAAGTGGACAGACTATAGTGGAAAGACTGAAGTGGACAGACTAAAGTGGAAAAACTAAAGTGGACAGACTAAAGTGGACAGACTATAGTGGAAAGACTATAGTGGAAAGACTGTAGTGGACAGAAAAAAGTGGAGACTATAGTGGAAAGACTAAAGTGGACAGAGAATAGTGGAAAGACTAAAGTGGACAGACTACAGTGGAAAGACTATAGTGGAAAGACTGTAGTGGACAGAATAAAGTAGAGACTATAGTGGAAAGACTAAAGTGGAAAGACTAAAGTGGACAGACTATAGTGGAAAGACTGAAGTGGACAGACTAAAGTGGAAAAACTAAAGTGGACAGACTAAAGTGGACAGACTATAGTGGAAAGACTTTAGTGGACAGAAAAAAGTGGAGACTATAGTGGAAAGACTAAAGTGGACAGAGAATAGTGGAAAGACTAAAGTGGACAGACTACAGTGGAAAGACTATAGTGGAAAGACTATAGTGGACAGAATAAAGTGGAGACTATATTGGAGAGACTAAAGTGGACAGACTAAAGTGGAAAGACTAAAGTGGAAAGACTAAAGTGGACAGACTATAGTGGAAAGACTAAAGTGGACAGACTATAGTGGAAAGACTAAAGTGGAGGGACTAAAGTGGACAGACTATAGTGGAAAGACTAAAGTGGACAGACTAAAGTGGAAAGACTAAAGTGGACAGACTATAGTTGAAAGATTATAGTGGAAAGACTGTAGTGGACAGAATAAAGTGGAGACTATAGTGGAAAGACTAAAGCGGAAAGACTAAAGTGGACAGACTATAGTGGAAAGACTAAAGTGGACAGACTAAAGTGGAAAGACTAAGTGGACAGACTAAAGCGGAAAGACTAAAGTGGAAAGACTAAAGTGGACAGACTATAGTGGAAAGACTATAATGGAAAGACTAAAGTGGACAGAGAATAGTGGAAAGACTAAAGTGGACAGACTATAGTGGAAAGACTATAGTGGAAAGACTGTAGTGGACAGAATAAAGTAGAGACTATAGTGGAAATGACTAAAGTGGAAAGACTAAAGTGGACAGACTAAAGTGGACAGACTAAAGTGGACAGACTCTAGTGGAAAGACTAAGTGGACAGACTAAAGCGGAAAGACTAAAGTGGAAAGACTAAAGTGGACAGAGAATAGTGGAAAGACTAAAGTGGACAGACTAAAGTGGAAAGACTAAAGTGGAAAGACTAAAGTGGACAGACTATATTGGAAATGACTAAAGTGGAAAGACTAAAGTGGACAGACTAAAGTGGACAGACTGAAGTGGACAGACTCTAGTGGAAAGACTAAGTGGACAGACTAAAGCGGAAAGACTAAAATGGAAAGACTAAAGTGGACAGACTATAGTGGAAAGACTAAAGTGGACAGACTAAAGTGGAAAGACTAAAGTGGAAAGACTAAAGTGGACAGACTATAGTGGAAAGACTATAGTGGAAAGACTGTAGTGGACAGAATAAAGTGGAGACTATAGTGGAAAGACTAAAGTGGACAGAGAATTATGGAAAGACTAAAGTGGACAGTCTATAGTGGAAAGACTAAAGTGGACAGACTAAAGTGGAAAGAAGAAAGTGGAAAGACTAAAGTGGACGGACTATAGTGGAAAGACTATAGTGGAAAGACTAAAGTGGAAAGACTAAAGTGGACAGAGAATAGTGGAAAGACTATAGTGGAAAGACTGTAGTGGACAGAATAAAGTAGAGACTATAGTGGAAAGACTAAAGTGGAAAGACTAAAGTGGACAGACTATAGTGGAAAGACTGAAGTGGACAGACTAAAGTGGAAAAACTAAAGTGGAAAGACTAAAGTGGAGAGACTATAGTGGAAAGACTATAGTGGAAAGACTGTAGTGGACAGAAAAAAGTGGAGACTATAGTGGAAAGACTAAAGTGGACAGAGAATAGTGGAAAGACTAAAGTGGACAGACTACAGTGGAAAGACTATAGTGGAAAGACTATAGTGGACAGAATAAAGTGGAGACTATATTGGAGAGACTAAAGTGGACAGACTAAAGTGGAAAGACTAAAGTGGAAAGACTAAAGTGGACAGACTATAGTGGAAAGACTAAAGTGGACAGACTATAGTGGAAAGACTAAAGTGGAGGGACTAAAATGGACAGACTAAAGTGGAAAGACTAAAGTGGAAAGACTAAAGTGGACAGACTATAGTTGAAAGACTATAGTGGAAAGACTGTAGTGGACAGAATAAAGTGGAGACTATAGTGGAAAGACTAAAGCGGAAAGACTAAAGTGGAAAGACTAAAGTGGACAGACTATAGTGGAAAGACTAAAGTGGAAAGACTAAAGTGGACAGAGAATAGTGGAAAGACTAAAGTGGACAGACTATAGTGGAAAGACTATAGTGGAAAGACTGTAGTGGACAGAATAAAGTAGAGACTATAGTGGAAATGACTAAAGTGGAAAGACTAAAGTGGACAGACTAAAGTGGACAGACTAAAGTGGACAGACTCTAGCGGAAAGACTAAGTGGACAGACTAAAGCGGAAAGACTAAAGTGGAAAGACTAAAGTGGGCAGACTATAGTGGAAAGACTAAAGTGGACAGACTAAAGTGGAAAGACTAAAGTGGAAAGACTAAAGTGGACAGACTATAGTGGAAAGACTATAGTGGAAAGACTGTGGTGGAAAGACTAAAGTGGAAAGATTAAAGTGGAAAGACTATAGTGGAAATACTAAAGTGGACAGACTATAGTGGAAAGACTAAAGTGGAAAGACTAAAGTGGACAGAGAATAGTGGAAAGACTAAAGTGGACAGACTATAGTGGAAAGACTATAGTGGAAAGACTGTAGTGGACAGAATAAATTAGAGACTATAGTGGAAAGACTAAAGTGGAAAGACTAAAGTGGACAGACTATAGTGGAAAGACTGAAGTGGACAGACTAAAGTGGAAAAACTAAAGTGGACAGACTAAAGTGGACAGACTATAGTGGAAAGACTATAGTGGAAAGACTGTAGTGGACAGAAAAAAGTGGAGACTATAGTGGAAAGACTAAAGTGGACAGAGAATAGTGGAAAGACTAAAGTGGACAGACTACAGTGGAAAGACTATAGTGGAAAGACTGTAGTGGACAGAATAAAGTAGAGACTATAGTGGAAAGACTAAAGTGGAAAGACTAAAGTGGACAGACTATATTGGAAAGACTGAAGTGGACAGACTAAAGTGGAAAAACTAAAGTGGACAGACTAAAGTGGACAGACTATAGTGGAAAGACTGTAGTGGACAGAAAAAAGTGGAGACTATAGTGGAAAGACTAAAGTGGACAGAGAATAGTGGAAAGACTAAAGTGGACAGACTACAGTGGAAAGACTATAGTGGAAAGACTATAGTGGACAGAATAAAGTGGAGACTATATTGGAGAGACTAAAGTGGACAGACTAAAGTGGAAAGACTAAAGTGGAAAGACCAAAGTGGACAGACTATAGTGGAAAGACTAAAGTGGACAGACTAAAGTGGAAAGACTAAAGTTGACAGACTATAGTGGAAAGACTAAAGTGGACAGACTAAAGTGGAAAGACTAAAATGGAAAGACTAAAGTTGACAGACTATAGTGGAAAGACTAAAGTGGACAGACTATAGTGGAAAGAAAGTGGACAGACTAAAGTGGACAGACTATAGTGGAAAGACCAAAGTGGACAGACTAAAGTGGAAAGACTAAAGTGGAAAGACTAAAGTGGACAGACTATAGTGGAAAGACTATAGTGGAAAGACTGTAGTGGACAGAATAAAGTGGAGACTATATTAGTGGAGACTAAAGTGGAGGGACTAAAGTGGACAGACTATAGTGGAAAGACTAAAGTGGACAGACTAAAGTGGAAAGACTAAAGTGGAAAGACTAAAGTGGACAGACTATAGTTGAAAGATTATAGTGGAAAGACTGTAGTGGACAGAATAAAGTGGAGACTATAGTGGAAAGACTAAAGCGGAAAGACTAAAGTGGACAGACTATAGTGGAAAGACTAAAGTGGACAGACTAAAGTGGAAAGACTAAAGTGGAAAGACTAAAGTTGACAGACTATAGTGGAAAGACTAAAGTGGACAGACTATAGTGGAAAGAAAGTGGACAGACTAAAGTGGACAGACTATAGTGGAAAGACCAAAGTGGACAGACTAAAGTGGAAAGACTAAAGTGGAAAGACTAAAGTGGACAGACTATAGTGGAAAGACTATAGTGGAAAGACTGTAGTGGACAGAATAAAGTGGAGACTATAGTGGAAAGACTGAAGTGGAAAGACTCAGTGGACAGACTAAAGTGTACACACTGAAGTGGACAGAATAAAGTGGAAAGACTAAAGTGGAAAGACTAAAGTGGACAGACTATAGTGGAAAGACTAAAGTGGACGGACTAAAGTGGAAAGATTAAAGTGGAAAGACTAAAGTGGACGAGACTATAGTGGAAAGACTAAAGTGGAAAGACTATAGTCGACAGAATAAAGTGGAGACTATAGTGGAAAGACTAAAGTGGAAAGACTAAAGTGGACATAGAATAGTGGAAAGACTAAAGTGGGCAGAATATAGTGGAAAGAATAAAGTGGACAGACTGAAGTGGAAAGACTAAAGTGGAAAGACTAAAGTGGACAGACTATATTGGAAAGACTATAGTGGAAAGACTGTAGTGGAAAGAATAAAGTGGAGAGTATAGTGGAAAGACTAAAGTGGACAGATAATATTGGAAAGACTAAAGTGGACAGACTATAGTGGAAAGACTATATTGGAGAGACTAAAGAGGACAGACTAAAGTGGAAAGACTAAAGTGGAAAGACTAAAGTGGACAGACTATAGTGGAAAGACTAAAGTGGACAGACTATAGTGGAAAGACTAAAGTGGACAGACTTAAGTGGAAAGACTAAAGTGGAAAGACTAAAGTGGACAGAAGATAGTGGAAATGACTAAAGTGGAAAGACTAAAGTGGGCAGACTAAAGTGGACAGACTAAAGTGGACAGACTAAAGTGGAAAGACTAAAGTGGAAAGACTCTAGTCGGAAAGACTGAAGCGGAAAGACTAAGTGGACAGACTAAAGCGGAAAGACTAAAGTGGAAAGACCAAAGTGGACAGACTAAAGTGGAAAGACTAAAGTGGAAAGACTAAAGTGGACAGACTATAGTGGAAAGACTATAGTGGAAAGACTGTGGTGGAAAGACTAAAGTGGAAAGATTAAAGTGGAAAGACTATAGTGGAAATACTAAAGTGGACAGACTATAGTGGAAAGACTAAAGTGGAAAGACTAAAGTGGACAGAGAATAGTGGAAAGACTAAAGTGGACAGACTATAGTGGAAAGACTGTAGTGGACAGAATAAAGTAGAGACTATAGTGGAAAGACTAAAGTGGAAAGACTAAAGTGGACAGACTATAGTGGAAAGACTGAAGTGGACAGACTAAAGTGGAAAAACTAAAGTGGACAGACTAAAGTGGACAGACTATAGTGGAAAGACTATAGTGGAAAGACTGTAGTGGACAGAAAAAAGTGGAGACTATAGTGGAAAGACTAAAGTGGACAGAGAATAGTGGAAAGACTAAAGTGGACAGACTACAGTGGAAAGACTATAGTGGAAAGACTGTAGTGGACAGAATAAAGTAGAGACTATAGTGGAAAGACTAGAGTGGAAAGACTAAAGTGGACAGACTATAGTGGAAAGACTGAAGTGGACAGACTAAAGTGGAAAAACTAAAGTGGACAGACTAAAGTGGACAGACTATAGTGGAAAGACTTTAGTGGACAGAAAAAAGTGGAGACTATAGTGGAAAGACTAAAGTGGACAGAGAATAGTGGAAAGACTAAAGTGGACAGACTACAGTGGAAAGACTATAGTGGAAAGACTATAGTGGACAGAATAAAGTGGAGACTATATTGGAGAGACTAAAGTGGACAGACTAAAGTGGAAAGACTAAAGTGGAAAGACTAAAGTGGACAGACTATAGTGGAAAGACTAAAGTGGACAGACTATAGTGGAAAGACTAAAGTGGAGGGACTAAAGTGGACAGACTATAGTGGAAAGACTAAAGTGGACAGACTAAAGTGGAAAGACTAAAGTGGACAGACTATAATTGAAAGATTATAGTGGAAAGACTGTAGTGGACAGAATAAAGTGGAGACTATAGTGGAAAGACTAAAGCGGAAAGACTAAAGTGGACAGACTATAGTGGAAAGACTAAAGTGGACAGACTAAAGTGGAAAGACTAAAGTGGAAAGACTAAAGTTGACAGACTATAGTGGAAAGACTAAAGTGGACAGACTATAGTGGAAAGAAAGTGGACAGACTAAAGTGGACAGACTATAGTGGAAAGACCAAAGTGGAGAGACTAAAGTGGAAAGACTAAAGTAGAAAGACTAAAGTGGACAGACTATAGTGGAAAGACTATAGTGGAAAGACTGTAGTGGACAGAATAAAGTGGAGACTATAGTGGAAAGACTGAAGTGGAAAGACTCAGTGGACAGACTAAAGTGTACACACTGAAGTGGACAGAATAAAGTGGAAAGACTAAAGTGGAAAGACTAAAGTGGACAGACTATAGTGGAAAGACTAAAGTGGACGGACTAAAGTGGAAAGATTAAAGTGGAAAGACTAAAGTGGACGAGACTATAGTGGAAAGACTAAAGTGGAAAGACTATAGTCGACAGAATAAAGTGGAGACTATAGTGGAAAGACTAAAGTGGAAAGACTAAAGTGGACATAGAATAGTGGAAAGACTAAAGTGGGCAGAATATAGTGGAAAGAATAAAGTGGACAGACTGAAGTGGAAAGACTAAAGTGGAAAGACTAAAGTGGACAGACTAAATTGGAAAGACTATAGTGGAAAGACTGTAGTGGAAAGAATAAAGTGGAGAGTATAGTGGAAAGACTAAAGTGGACAGATAATAGTGGAAAGACTAAAGTGGACAGACTATAGTGGAAAGACTATATTGGAGAGACTAAAGAGGACAGACTAAAGTGGAAAGACTAAAGTGGAAAGACTAAAGTGGACAGACTATAGTGGAAAGACTAAAGTGGACAGACTATAGTGGAAAGACTAAAGTGGACAGACTTAAGTGGAAAGACTAAAGTGGAAAGACTAAAGTGGACAGAAGATAGTGGAAATGACTAAAGTGGAAAGACTAAAGTGGGCAGACTAAAGTGGACAGACTAAAGTGGACAGACTAAAGTGGAAAGACTAAAGTGGAAAGACTCTAGTCGGAAAGACTGAAGCGGAAAGACTAAGTGGACAGACTAAAGCGGAAAGACTAAAGTGGAAAGACCAAAGTGGACAGACTAAAGTGGAAAGACTAAAGTGGAAAGACTAAAGTGGACAGACTATAGTGGAAAGACTATAGTGGAATGACTGTAGTGGATAGAATAAAGTGGAGACTATAGTGGAAAGACTAAAGTGGAAATACTAAAGTGGACAGAGAATAGTGGAAAGACTAAAGTGGACAGACTATAGTGGAAAGACTATAGTGGAAAGACTGTAGTGGACAGAATAAAGTGGAGATTAGAGTGGAAAGACTAAAGTGGAAAGACTAAAGTGGACAGAGAATAGTGGAAAGACTAAAGTGGACAGACTAAAGTGGAAAGACTAAAGTGGAAAGAGTAAAGTGGACAGACTAAAGTGGACAGACTAAAGTGGACAGACTCTAGTGGAAAGACTATGTGGACAGACTAAAGCGGAAAGACTAAAGTGGAAAGACTAAAGTGGACAGACTATAGTGGAAAGACTAAAGTGGACAGACTAAAGTGGAAAGACTAAAGTGGAAAGACTAAAGTGGACCGACCATAGTGGAAAGACTATAGTGGAATGACTGTAGTGGACAGAATAAAGTAGAGACTATAGTGGAAAGACTTAAGTGGAAAGACTAAAGTGGACAAAGAATAGTGGAAAGACTAAAGTGGACAGACTAAAGTGGAAAGACTAAAGTGGAAAGACTATAGTGGAAAGACTAAAGTGGATAGACTAAAGTGGACAGACTATAGTGGAAAGACTAAAGTGGATAGACTAAAGTGGAAAGACTAAAGTGGACAGAGAATAGTGGAAAGACTAAAGTGGACAGACTAAAATGGAAAGACTAAAGTGGAAAGACTAAAGTGGACAGACTATAGTGGAAAGACTATAGTGGAATGACTGTAGTGGACAGAATAAAGTAGAGACTATAGTGGAAAGACTAAAGTGGACAGAGAATAGTGGAAAGACTAAAGTGAACAGACTAAAGTGGAAAGACTAAAGTGGAAAGACTATAGTGGAAAGACTGTAGTGGACAGAATAAAGTGGAGACTATAGTGGAAAGACTAAAGTGGAAAGACTAAAGTGGACAGAGAATAGTGGAAAGGCTAAAGTGGACAGACTAAAGTTGAAAGACTAAAGTGGAAAGACTATAGTGGAAAGACTGTAGTGGACAGAATAAAGTGGAGACTATAGTGGAAAGACTAAAGTGGACAGAGAATTATGGAAAGACTAAAGTGGACGGTCTATAGTGGAAAGACTATAGTGGAATGACTGTAGTGGACAGAATAAAGTAGAGACTATAGTGGAAAGACTGAAGTGGAAAGACTCAGTGGACAGACTAAAGTGTACACACTGAAGTGGACAGAATAAAGTGGAAAGACTAAAGTGGAAAGACTATAGTGGAAAGACTGTAGTGGACACAATAAAGTGGAGACTGTAGTGGAAAGACTAAAGTGGAAAGACTAAAGTGGACAGAGAATAGTGGAAAGACTAAAGTGGACAGACTAAAGTGGAAAGACTAAAGTGGAAAGACTATAGTGGAAAGACTGTAGTGGACACAATAAAGTGGAGACTGTAGTGGAAAGACTAAAGTGGAAAGACTAAAGTGGACAGAGAATAGTGGAAAGACTAAAGTGGACAGACTAAAGAGGAAAGACTAAAGTGGAAAGACTAAAGTGGACAGACTATAGTGGAAATGACTAAAGTGGAAAGACTAAAGTGGACAGACTAAAGTGGACAGACTCTAGTGGAAAGACTAAGTGGACAGACTAAAGCGGAAAGACTAAAGTGGAAAGACTAAAGTGGACAGAATTTAGTGGAAAGACTAAACTGGACAGAGAATAGTGGAAAGACTTAAGTGGACAGACTATAGTGGAAAGACTATAGTGGAAAGACTGTGGTGGAAAGACTAAAGTGGAAAGACTAAAGTGGACAGACTATAGTGGAAAGACTAAAGTGGATAGACTAAAGTGGAAAGACTAAAGTGGAAAGACTAAAGTGGACAGACTATAGTGGAAAGAATATAGTGGAATGACTGTAGTGGACAGAATAAAGTAGAGACTATAGTGGAAAGACTAAAGTGGAAAGACTAAAGTGGACAGAGAATAGTGGAAAGACTAAAGTGGACAGACTAAAGTGGAAAGACTAAAGTGGAAAGACTATAGTGGAAAGACTGTAGTGGACAGAATAAAGTGGAGACTATAGTGGAAAGACTAAAGTGGACAGAGAATTATTGAAAGACTAAAGTGGACTGTTTATAGTGGAAAGACTGTAGTGGAATGACTGTAGTGGACAGAATAAAGTAGAGACTATAGTGGAAAGACTAAAGTGGAAAGACTAAAGTGGACAGAGAATAGTGGAAAGACTAAAGTGGACAGACTAAAGTGGAAAGACTAAAGTGGAAAGACTATAGTGGAAAGGCTCTAGTGGACAGAATAAAGTGGAGACTATAGTGGAAAGACTAAAGTGGAAAGACTAAAGTGGACAGAGAATAGTGGAAAGACTAAAGTGGACAGACTAAAGTGGAAAGACTAAAGTGGAAAGACTAAAGTGGATAGACTATAGTGGAAATGACTAAAGTGGAAAGACTAAAGTGGACAGACTAAAGTGGACAGACTAAAGTGGACAGACTCTAGTGGAAAGACTAAAGTGGACAGACTATAGTGGAAAGACTATAATGGAAAGACTAAAGTGGACAGAGAATAGTGGAAAGACTAAAGTGGACAGACTATAGTGGAAAGACTATAGTGGAAAGACTGTAGTGGACAGAATAAAGTAGAGACTATAGTGGAAATGACTAAAGTGGAAAGACTAAAGTGGACAGACTAAAGTGGACAGACTAAAGTGGACAGACTCTAGTGGAAAGACTAAGTGGACAGACTAAAGCGGAAAGACTAAAGTGGAAAGACTAAAGTGGACAGAGAATAGTGGAAAGACTAAAGTGGACAGACTGAAGTGGACAGACTCTAGTGGAAAGACTAAGTGGACAGACTAAAGCGGAAAGACTAAAGTGGAAAGACTAAAGTGTTCAGACTATAGTGGAAAGACTAAAGTGGACAGACTAAAGTGGAAAGACTAAAGTGGAAAGACTAAAGTGGACAGACTATAGTGGAAAGACTATAGTGGAAAGACTGTAGTGGACAGAATAAAGTGGAGACTATAGTGGAAAGACTAAAGTGGACAGAGAATTATGGAAAGACTAAAGTGGACAGTCTATAGTGGAAAGACTGAAGTGGACAGACTAAAGTGGAAAAACTAAAGTGGAAAGACTAAAGTGGAGAGACTATAGTGGAAAGACTATAGTGGAAAGACTGTAGTGGACAGACTATAGTGGAAAGACTGAAGTGGACAGACTAAAGTGGAAAAACTAAAGTGGAAAGACTAAAGTGGAGAGACTATAGTGGAAAGACTATAGTGGAAAGACTGTAGTGGACAGAAAAAAGTGGAGACTATAGTGGAAAGACTAAAGTGGACAGAGAATAGTGGAAAGACTAAAGTGGACAGACTACAGTGGAAAGACTATAGTGGAAAGACTATAGTGGACAGAATAAAGTGGAGACTATATTGGAGAGACTAAAGTGGACAGACTAAAGTGGAAAGACTAAAGTGGAAAGACTAAAGTGGACAGACTATAGTGGAAAGACTAAAGTGGACAGACTATAGTGGAAAGACTAAAGTGGAGGGACTAAAGTGGACAGACTATAGCGGAAAGACTAAAGTGGACAGACTAAAGTGGAAAGACTAAAGTGGAAAGACTAAAGTGGACAGACTATAGTTGAAAGACTATAGTGGAAAGACTGTAGTGGACAGAATAAAGTGGAGACTATAGTGCAAAGACTAAAGCGGAAAGACTAAAGTGGAAAGACTAAAGTGGACAGACTATAGTGGAAAGACTAAAGTGGAAAGACTAAAGTAGACAGAATAAAGTAGAGACTATAGTGGAAATGACTAAAGTGGAAAGACTAAAGTGGACAGACTAAAGTGGACAGACTAAAGTGGACAGACTCTAGCGGAAAGACTAAGTGGACAGACTAAAGCGGAAAGACTAAAGTGGAAAGACTAAAGTGGGCAGACTATAGTGGAAAGACTAAAGTGGACAGACTAAAGTGGAAAGACTAAAGTGGAAAGACTAAAGTGGACAAACTATAGTGGAAAGACTATAGTGGAAAGACTGTGGTTGAAAGACTAAAGTGGAAAGATTAAAGTGGAAAGACTATAGTGGAAATACTAAAGTGGACAGACTATAGTGGAAAGACTAAAGTGGAAAGACTAAAGTGGACAGAGAATAGTGGAAAGACTAAAGTGGACAGACTATAGTGGAAAGACTATAGTCGAAAGACTGTAGTGGACAGAATAAAGTAGAGACTATAGTGGAAAGACTAAAGTGGAAAGACTAAAGTGGACAGACTATAGTGGAAAGACTGAAGTGGACAGACTAAAGTGGAAAAACTAAAGTGGACAGACTAAAGTGGACAGACTATAGTGGAAAGACTATAGTGGAAAGACTGTAGTGGACAGAAAAAAGTGGAGACTATAGTGGAAAGACTAAAGTGGACAGAGAATAGTGGAAAGACTAAAGTGGACAGACTACAGTGGAAAGACTATAGTGGAAAGACTGTAGTGGACAGAATAAAGTAGAGACTTTAGTGGAAAGACTAAAGTGGAAAGACTAAAGTGGACAGACTATAGTGGAAAGACTGAAGTGGACAGACTAAAGTGGAAAAACTAAAGTGGACGGACTAAAGTGGACAGACTATAGTGGAAAGATTGTAGTGGACAGAAAAAAGTGGAGACTATAGTGGAAAGACTAAAGTGGACAGAGAATAGTGGAAAGACTAAAGTGGACAGACTACAGTGGAAAGACTATAGTGGACAGAATAAAGTGGAGACTATATTGGAGAGACTAAAGTGGATAGACTAAAGTGGAAAGACTAAAGTGGACAGACTAAAGTGGACAGACTAAAGTGGACAGACTCTAGTGGAAAGACTAAGTGGACAGACTAAAGCGGAAAGACTAAAGTGGAAAGACTAAAGTGGACAGAGAATAGTGGAAAGACTAAAGTGGACAGACTAAAGTGGAAAGACTAAAGTGGAAAGACTAAAGTGGACAGACTATAGTGGAAATGACTAAAGTGGAAAGACTAAAGTGGACAGACTAAAGTGGACAGACTAAAGTGGAAAGACTAAAGTGGACAGACTATAGTGGAAAGACTAAAGTGGAAAGACTAAAGTGGACAGAATAAAGTAGAGACTATAGTGGAAATGACTAAAGTGGAAAGACTAAAGTGGACAGACTAAAGTGGACAGACTAAAGTGGACAGACTCTAGTGGAAAGACTAAGTGGACAGACTAAAGCGGAAAGACTAAAGTGGAAAGACTAAAGTGGGCAGACTATAGTGGAAAGACTAAAGTGGACAGACTAAAGTGGAAAGACTAAAGTGGAAAGACTAAAGTGGACAAACTATAGTGGAAAGACTATAGTGGAAAGACTGTGGTGGAAAGACTAAAGTGGAAAGATTAAAGTGGAAAGACCAAAGTGGACAGACTAAAGTGGAAAGACTAAAGTGGACAGACTATAGTGGTAAGACTATAGTGGAATGACTGTAGTGGACAGAATAAAGTGGAGAGTATAGTGGAAAGACTAAAGTGGACAGATAATAGTGGAAAGACTAAAGTGGACAGACTATAGTGGAAAGACTATATTG
The DNA here is from genome assembly GCA_030848855.1 of Branchinecta sandiegonensis. Taxonomy (NCBI): domain Eukaryota; kingdom Metazoa; phylum Arthropoda; class Branchiopoda; order Anostraca; family Branchinectidae; genus Branchinecta; species Branchinecta sandiegonensis. The sequence continues at coordinate 141,682 of JAUPMV010000078.1, forward strand.
GAGAGACTAAAGAGGACAGACTAAAGTGGACAGACTACAGTGGAAAGACTAAAGTGGACAGAAGATAGTGGAAATGACTAAAGTTGAAAGACTAAAGTGGGCAGACTAAAGTGGACAGACTAAAGTGGACAGACTAAAGTGGAAAGACTAAAGTGGACAGACTATAGTGGAAAGACTATAATGGAAAGACTAAAGTGGACAGAGAATAGTGGAAAGACTAAAGTGGACAGACTATAGTGGAAAGACTATAGTGGAAAGACTGTAGTGGACAGAATAAAGTAGAGACTATAGTGGAAATGACTAAAGTGGAAAGACTAAAGTGGACAGACTAAAGTGGACAGACTAAAGTGGAAAGACTAAAGTGGAAAGACTAAAGTGGACAGACTATAGTGGAAAGACTAAAGTGGAAAGACTAAAGTGGACAGACTATAGTGGAAAGACTATAATGGAAAGACTAAAGTGGACAGAGAATAGTGGAAAGACTAAAGTGGACAGACTATAGTGGAAAGACTATAGTGGAAAGACTGTAGTGGACAGAATAAAGTAGAGACTATAGTGGAAATGACTAAAGTGGAAAGACTAAAGTGGACAGACTAAAGTGGACAGACTAAAGTGGACAGACTCTAGTGGAAAGACTAAGTGGACAGACTAAAGCGGAAAGACTAAAGTGGAAAGACTAAAGTGGACAGAGAATAGTGGAAAGACTAAAGTGGACAGACTAAAGTGGAAAGACTAAAGTGGAAAGACTAAAGTGGACAGACTATAGTGGAAATGACTAAAGTGGAAAGACTAAAGTGGACAGACTAAAGTGGACAGACTAAAGTGGACAGACTCTAGTGGAAAGACTAAGTGGACAGACTAAAGCGGAAAGACTAAAGTGGAAAGACTAAAGTGGACAGACTATAGTGGAAAGACTAAAGTGGACAGACTAAAGTGGAAAGACTAAAGTGGAAAGACTAAAGTGGACAGACTATAGTGGAAAGACTATAGTGGAAAGACTGTAGTGGACAGAATAAAATGGAGACTATAGTGGAAAGACTAAAGTGGACAGAGAATTATGGAAAGACTAAAGTGGACAGTCTATAGTGGAAAGACTAAAGTGGACAGACTAAAGTGGAAAGAAGAAAGTGGAAAGACTAAAGTGGACAGACTATAGTGGAAAGACTATAGTGGAAAGACTAAAGTGGAAAGACTAAAGTGGACAGAGAATAGTGGAAAGACTATAGTGGAAAGACTGTAGTGGACAGAATAAAGTAGAGACTATAGTGGACAGACTAAAGTGGAAAGACTAAAGTGGACAGACTATAGTGGAAAGACTGAAGTGGACAGACTAAAGTGGAAAAACTAAAGTGGAAAGACTAAAGTGGAGAGACTATAGTGGAAAGACTATAGTGGAAAGACTGTAGTGGACAGAATAAAGTGGAGACTATAGTGGAAAGACTGAAGTGGCAGTCATTCACCAGTATTCACGCAGTGAAGTTCTCCGCGCGGAGTGGAATAGCAATAGGATTAGCCCCGCCCACGGCATAAGACATCAGCCGTGATACCGCAACCAACGCTGGTCGGAGAAACGTCGAGCTTGGACACTTTCAACGCTAGCATTTTCTGAAAGCGGGCCCCGAGTGATAGCTGGTTCTATTACCGTCTACGGGCCCTTGCGAGTAAGTCTCACTCCATGTTTTTCTGAAAACTTTTGAAGGCATTGCGGCGTTATAGTCGATAATTATGGCACTCACTAAACAGCACTTTGATTCCCGAATGGATGAAGTCCTGCAGAAGATTGCAAAGCTCCAGCAAGAAAACAAGCTTCTAAGGTCGGAAAATAAACTGCTTCGATCCGAGATTGTAAAAGTGAAGTCGACTGCTCTTCGCTCTGAACTTTACTCGAGAAGAAACAATCTTGTTATTCACGGCCTACAATCTTCAGAAGGCGAAGATCTCCGCCAGAAAGTAGTTGGTTTCTTCGAATCAAAACTGGGAATAACTAGCGCAAATCTTATCCGCATGGACGTGTTATACAGGATTTCGAAGAAACCGATAAACGCCGAGTCGTCGAACTCTAGCGGTATGACACTGAGAAACAATGGGCAACGTAAGGAGTCTGTTGATCCGATTTTCGCTAGCCTTGTTAATTTTGATCGGTCAGAAATAATGAAGGAGTGTGGCAAGCTTAAAAAAACCGGATTGAGTCTATCAGTTGACTTGCCTGCTGATCTCGGGAAACGACGGAAAGAACTTCTATCGCTTGGTTATAAGCTACGAAATTCAAAAGTAGCGAGTGAGAAAGTAGCGGAAACGCGTCTAATTCAAAAAGGAATCAAACTTTGGGTAGAAACCAAGAAATCAAAGACGGCTCAGTGGACGAAGTTTCCAGATGATTGCTACGATCCGCTCAAGCTTCCCCGTGATGGCCCGGACGATGCGAATGAATCGGATTCGGATGCATAGTGTTCTTCTTCTTTTTTGTTTACATTTATATTTTGTGAGTTGTTGTGGGGCAGTTATAATACTGATTTTGATAGTAAGTAGGAGCATGTTGTTAAATGCAGATAGTGGTAAAATAGTTGAGAAAATTTAAATGTAAAATAATAATTATTATAACTGTACCTTGAGAGTGATATGTGTATTTTGCCGTTTGCTGCCGTATTTTGCTGATCGCAAAATCATGAAGTTTTTTGTTTTTGTTTGTCCAATGAGATGTCTTTCCTTTTCATGTGTTCTTGCTTTTTTTTCTCTTTTTCAGCGTTATAAGAAAAGTTCGGGTTTGCAAACTTCAAAGTGATCTACTGCTCTTCTCAAAGGTACAGCCATTGCCTCTCTTCCGTATGTTGGTAAGTGATGAATTCCTGTTCTAACCCCCCCAGGGACGCCTCCTCATCAACAAGCCAAAGTAATGCTAGACTAATTGAGCTGGAAGAAAATTTTCTGGATTTGGAAACAATTTTCGATTTTGAAATTAATAATGAACCAGATTCCCCGTTATTTGATAAGAGTAAATTTCCTAGAAGTCGATATGAAGAAGCGTGTAATTTAAATAAGGGACGCTCTGACTCTCAGCTCACTGTTTTTCAACTGAACTGTCAAGGGTTATGCTCTTCGTTTTCTGATCTGACGACATTTTGTCAACAGTTGCAGCCAGATGTAGTCGGACTTTGCGAAACTTTTCTAACGAAACAAACAGATACCCTTTTGGAAATACCTGGATATACTTCCCATTTCTTGCACAGATCAAAAATGAACAGAGGAGGCTTAGCTATTTACACACGGCAAGAGTACTCAGTATGGATTAACAAAGAATTAACCCGGAATATCGAAGGAGTTTATGAATCACTTTTCCTGGAAATATCCTTACCTTCACAGAAGAAAATAACAGTTGGAGAAGTATACCGTCCACCGGCAGGATCTGTCTCTTCATTCTTGGAAAATTTAAGCCAAATTTCTGATCTTCTGGAGAAACAAGGGAATGAAGCAATTCTAATGGGAGACTTCAACATCAATCTAACTCTTCCTTTATCTTCCGGCGCGCTAGATCTGCTTAGTATAATGTCTGCTTCGAATATGTACCCCTCAACGACGATACCTACCCGAGTAACTGCCACTTCCCACTCACTGATTGACAACATTTTTTCGACGCTGCCTCCAGTATCGGCCTCAGTTCTGCTATCTGACACTTCTGATCACTTCCCTCTGCTTACGAATTTCAACATACAACATAAATATCCCAAGCCTAATGCTTCGATTAAGCAGGGGTTCACAACGTGGAAACTGAATGACGAGAATTTGGATACCCTTAAACTAAATCTGGAGAGCACATCCTGGGAAATAGTTATGAACACAGATGATGTTAATACAAGTTTTGAGGAGTTTCATAACATTTTTATGAGAAAATATACGGATTGCTGTTGCCAAAAGCGTACAAGGAAGACTGGACGGAAAAATCAACCCATCAGCCCTTGGGTTAGTCACGGACTGCTCCAGTGTATTAATAAGAAAAATAAACTGTGGACCGATCAGATAAATGACCCATGCAAGGCTACGCTTGAGAAATATGAGAAATATAAAAAATGTCTTCGATCAGTTTTACGTAAAGCTAAGAGAGATTATTTTAACGAGAAAATAGCTGAAAGTGGCAAGAACTCTCGGAAAATATGGAAAGTTGTTAACTCCATTCTGCGTCCCTGCAGCCCCCCATCTGAGCTTCCATCAAAACTAATTGTCAATGGGGAACCTGTAACGGGACCAGAAAACGTTGCAACTGCATTAGGAGCATTTTTTGCAGAGGTGGGCAAAAAAACAGCAGATTCTGTTGGAAATTCCGCTAAGAGTTTTAAAGATTACCTTGGTCCAGCATGCACTAAGTCAATGGCAGTCGCTCCTGTCTCTCCATCTGAAATTCTGCTAATCATACGAAATCTAAGAGGCAATTCTGCTTCTGGGTTCGACCGAGTACACACTAAAGTGTTGAAAGCAGTTGCCCCGTCAATCATAGAGCCTCTTACTTACTTGATAAATTTGTCATTGCAAAAGGGTACTTTCCCAGAACTGCTAAAGAAAGCTAAAATAATTCCACTGCACAAAGGAGGTTCTCGAGTTGATCCGGCTAATTACAGACCCATCTCGATTCTTTCAGTTTTTTCAAAAGTTTTTGAAAAACCTATGCAACAACAGCTACTCCAGTTTCTGGAGAAGAAAGGGTTTCTTAACAATCGCCAGTTTGGGTTCAGACCAGGGCACTCCACCCAAGATGGACTAACGGCGTTGAGTTTATGGATAAACAAAGCTCTGGATTCTGGCCTACTACCTGCAGCGGTTCTGCTAGATATCAGAAAAGCATTTGATAGTATGTACCATTCAATTCTCCTCGGGAAACTGGAGCACATAGGAATAAGAGGCGAAGCTCTGGATTGGTTCGGATCATATCTGAGGGACCGCAGGATTTATATGGGAGAAGATCCAGGAAACGATGTACTCGTCAACTGTGGTGTCCCCCAGGGCTCAGTATTAGGACCACTGCTATTCCTGATCCACGTTAACGATCTGAGTCGAGTGCTGAACCCGGAACGCACAAATCTTCGCTGTTGTAAGCTATGCTACGTTCAAGATTCGTTCCAGCCCGAAGATGACGATGACGAGCTCGTGGCTTTCGCCGATGATACTACGCTTGGCTGCTGTGAAACGGATAAGACAAAGCTCATGTCTAAACTGAGGGATATTCTGGAGGAGACTTATCTCTGGATGGATGCTAACCGACTTGTTATTAATGTTGATAAATCTTGCGTTTTATTGTTTTCTCGGGTCGGAAGTGTCCAGCCGGAGATATGTGGTATCCAAACATCAAGAGGTCTGATCAGTCGGCCAGAAAAGCGCTTCGCAAAATACCTGGGAGTCCTCCTTGACGAGAACCTGTCATTCCTGCATCACATCCAAGCAGTAGAGCTGAAGCTATCCCGGAATCTTGGAATAATAAAAAAACTGAAGAGCACCTTGCCGCAGAAAACACTGGTCCTCCTGTACAACGCTCTTATAAAACCCCATCTACAGTATTACTGGGGGTAACCTGGGGGGGCACCTTGGGGGGGCACCTTACCTGGGGTAAGGTGCAGGAAGGTAATTGGTTATTTTTTTTGTTTTTTCGAGAGGCAAGGTTGTGTCTGAGAGTAGGAACAGTGACCACTCTGCGTCTTATGTCTAAAATGTAAAGATTGTGGTTCTCGGCGTCCAGAAATGGACTGAGTGTTTTTGTTATGTATGATTTATTTTGTATTTGTTAATAAACCCATTGAACTTGAAAGACTCAGTGGACAGACTAAAGTGTACATACTGAAGTGGACAGAATAAAGTGGAAAGACTAAAGTGGAAAGACTAAAGTGGACAGACTATAGTGGAAAGAATAAAGTGGACGGACTAAAGTGGAAAGATTAAAGTGGAAAGACTAAAGTGGACGAGACTATAGTGGAAAGACTAAAGTGGAAAGACTATAGTCGACAGAATAAAGTGGAGACTATAGTGGAAAGACTAAAGTGGACATAGAATAGTGGAAAGACTAAAGTGGGCAGAATATAGTGGAAAGAATAAAGTGGACAGACTGAAGTGGAAAGACTAAAGTGGAAAGACTAAAGTGGACGGACTATATTGGAAAGACTATAGTGGAAAGACTGTAGTGGACAGAATAAAGTGGAGAGTATAGTGGAAAGACTAAAGTGGACAGATAATAGTGGAAAGACTAAAGTGGACAGACTATAGTGGAAAGACTATATTGGAGAGACTAAAGAGGACAGACTAAAGTGGAAAGACTAAAGTGGAAAGACTAAAGTGGACAGACTATAGTGGAAAGACTAAAGTGGACAGACTATAGTGGAAAGACTAAAGTGGACAGACTTAAGTGGAAAGACTAAAGTGGAAAGACTAAAGTGGACAGAAGATAGTGGAAATGACTAAAGTGGAAAGACTAAAGTGGGCAGACTAAAGTGGACAGACTAAAGTGGACAGACTAAAGTGGAAAGACTAAAGTGGAAAGACTCTAGTCGGAAAGACTGAAGCGGAAAGACTAAGTGGACAGACTAAAGCGGAAAGACTAAAGTGGAAAGACCAAAGTGGACAGACTAAAGTGGAAAGACTAAAGTGGAAAGACTAAAGTGGACAGACTATAGTGGAAAGACTATAGTGGAATGACTGTAGTGGATAGAATAAAGTGGAGACTATAGTGGAAAGACTAAAGTGGAAAGACTAAAGTGGACAGAGAATAGTGGAAAGACTAAAGTGGACAGACTATAGTGGAAAGACTATAGTGGAAAGACTGTAGTGGACAGAATAAAGTGGAGATTAGAGTGGAAAGACTAAAGTGGAAAGACTAAAGTGGACAGAGAATAGTGGAAAGACTAAAGTGGACAGACTAAAGTGGAAAGACTAAAGTGGAAAGAGTAAAGTGGACAGACTAAAGTGGACAGACTAAAGTGGACAGACTCTAGTGGAAAGACTAAGTGGACAGACTAAAGCGGAAAGACTAAAGTGGAAAGACTAAAGTGGACAGACTATAGTGGAAAGACTAAAGTGGACAGACTAAAGTGGAAAGACTAAAGTGGAAAGACTAAAGTGGACCGACTATAGTGGAAAGACTATAGTGGAATGACTGTAGTGGACAGAATAAAGTAGAGACTATAGTGGAAAGACTTAAGTGGAAAGACTAAAGTGGACAGAGAATAGTGGAAAGACTAAAGTGGACAGACTAAAGTGGAAAGACTAAAGTGGAAAGACTATAGTGGACAGACTATAGTGGAAAGACTGAAGTGGACAGACTAAAGTGGAAAAACTAAAGTGGACAGACTAAAGTGGACAGACTCTAGTGGAAAGACTAAGTGGACAGACTAAAGCGGAAAGACTAAAGTGGAAAGACTAAAGTGGACAGACTATAGTGGAAAGACTAAAGTGGACAGACTAAAGTGGAAAGACTAAAGTGGAAAGACTAAAGTGGACAGACTATAGTGGAAAGACTATAGTGGAAAGACTGTAGTGGACAGAATAAAATGGAGACTATAGTGGAAAGACTAAAGTGGACAGAGAATTATGGAAAGACTAAAGTGGACAGTCTATAGTGGAAAGACTAAAGTGGACAGACTAAAGTGGAAAGAAGAAAGTGGAAAGACTAAAGTGGACAGACTATAGTGACTATAGTGGAAAGACTAAAGTTGAAAGACTAAAGTGGACAGAGAATAGTGGAAAGACTATAGTGGAAAGACTGTAGTGGACAGAATAAAGTAGAGACTATAGTGGACAGACTAAAGTGGAAAGACTAAAGTGGACAGACTATAGTGGAAAGACCGAAGTGGACAGACTAAAGTGGAAAAACTAAAGTGGAAAGACTAGAGTGGAGAGACTATAGTGGAAAGACTATAGTGGAAAGACTGTAGTGGACAGAAAAAAGTGGAGACTATAGTGGAAAGACTAAAGTGGACGGAGAATAGTGGAAAGACTAAAGTGGACAGACTACAGTGGAAAGACTATAGTGGAAAGACTATAGTGGACAGAATAAAGTGGAGACTATATTGGAGAGACTAAAGTGGACAGACTAAAGTGGAAAGACTAAAGTGGAAAGACTAAAGTGGACAGACTATAGTGGAAAGACTAAAGTGGACAGACTATAGTGGAAAGACTAAAGTGGAGGGACTAAAGTGGACAGACTATAGTGGAAAGACTAAAGTGGACAGACTAAAGTGGAAAGACTAAAGTGGAAAGACTAAAGTGGACAGACTATAGTGGAAAGACTATATTGGAGAGACTAAAGAGGACAGACTAAAGTGGACAGACTACAGTGGAAAGACTAAAGTGGACAGAAGATAGTGGAAATGACTAAAGTTGAAAGACTAAAGTGGGCAGACTAAAGTGGACAGACTAAAGTGGACAGACTAAAGTGGAAAGACTAAAGTGGACAGACTATAGTGGAAAGACTATAATGGAAAGACTAAAGTGGACAGAGAATAGTGGAAAGACTAAAGTGGACAGACTATAGTGGAAAGACTATAGTGGAAAGACTGTAGTGGACAGAATAAAGTAGAGACTATAGTGGAAATGACTAAAGTGGAAAGACTAAAGTGGACAGACTAAAGTGGACAGACTAAAGTGGAAAGACTAAAGTGGAAAGACTAAAGTGGACAGACTATAGTGGAAAGACTAAAGTGGAAAGACTAAAGTGGACAGACTATAGTGGAAAGACTATAATGGAAAGACTAAAGTGGACAGAGAATAGTGGAAAGACTAAAGTGGACAGACTATAGTGGAAAGACTATAGTGGAAAGACTGTAGTGGACAGAATAAAGTAGAGACTATAGTGGAAATGACTAAAGTGGAAAGACTAAAGTGGACAGACTAAAGTGGACAGACTAAAGTGGACAGACTCTAGTGGAAAGACTAAGTGGACAGACTAAAGCGGAAAGACTAAAGTGGAAAGACTAAAGTGGACAGAGAATAGTGGAAAGACTAAAGTGGACAGACTAAAGTGGAAAGACTAAAGTGGAAAGACTAAAGTGGACAGACTATAGTGGAAATGACTAAAGTGGAAAGACTAAAGTGGACAGACTAAAGTGGACAGACTAAAGTGGACAGACTCTAGTGGAAAGACTAAGTGGACAGACTAAAGCGGAAAGACTAAAGTGGAAAGACTAAAGTGGACAGACTATAGTGGAAAGACTAAAGTGGACAGACTAAAGTGGAAAGACTAAAGTGGAAAGACTAAAGTGGACAGACTATAGTGGAAAGACTATAGTGGAAAGACTGTAGTGGACAGAATAAAATGGAGACTATAGTGGAAAGACTAAAGTGGACAGAGAATTATGGAAAGACTAAAGTGGACAGTCTATAGTGGAAAGACTAAAGTGGACAGACTAAAGTGGAAAGAAGAAAGTGGAAAGACTAAAGTGGACAGACTATAGTGGAAAGACTATAGTGGAAAGACTAAAGTGGAAAGACTAAAGTGGACAGAGAATAGTGGAAAGACTATAGTGGAAAGACTGTAGTGGACAGAATAAAGTAGAGACTATAGTGGACAGACTAAAGTGGAAAGACTAAAGTGGACAGACTATAGTGGAAAGACTGAAGTGGACAGACTAAAGTGGAAAAACTAAAGTGGAAAGACTAAAGTGGAGAGACTATAGTGGAAAGACTATAGTGGAAAGACTGTAGTGGACAGAATAAAGTGGAGACTATAGTGGAAAGACTGAAGTGGCAGTCATTCACCAGTATTCACGCAGTGAAGTTCTCCGCGCGGAGTGGAATAGCAATAGGATTAGCCCCGCCCACGGCATAAGACATCAGCCGTGATACCGCAACCAACGCTGGTCGGAGAAACGTCGAGCTTGGACACTTTCAACGCTAGCATTTTCTGAAAGCGGGCCCCGAGTGATAGCTGGTTCTATTACCGTCTACGGGCCCTTGCGAGTAAGTCTCACTCCATGTTTTTCTGAAAACTTTTGAAGGCATTGCGGCGTTATAGTCGATAATTATGGCACTCACTAAACAGCACTTTGATTCCCGAATGGATGAAGTCCTGCAGAAGATTGCAAAGCTCCAGCAAGAAAACAAGCTTCTAAGGTCGGAAAATAAACTGCTTCGATCCGAGATTGTAAAAGTGAAGTCGACTGCTCTTCGCTCTGAACTTTACTCGAGAAGAAACAATCTTGTTATTCACGGCCTACAATCTTCAGAAGGCGAAGATCTCCGCCAGAAAGTAGTTGGTTTCTTCGAATCAAAACTGGGAATAACTAGCGCAAATCTTATCCGCATGGACGTGTTATACAGGATTTCGAAGAAACCGATAAACGCCGAGTCGTCGAACTCTAGCGGTATGACACTGAGAAACAATGGGCAACGTAAGGAGTCTGTTGATCCGATTTTCGCTAGCCTTGTTAATTTTGATCGGTCAGAAATAATGAAGGAGTGTGGCAAGCTTAAAAAAACCGGATTGAGTCTATCAGTTGACTTGCCTGCTGATCTCGGGAAACGACGGAAAGAACTTCTATCGCTTGGTTATAAGCTACGAAATTCAAAAGTAGCGAGTGAGAAAGTAGCGGAAACGCGTCTAATTCAAAAAGGAATCAAACTTTGGGTAGAAACCAAGAAATCAAAGACGGCTCAGTGGACGAAGTTTCCAGATGATTGCTACGATCCGCTCAAGCTTCCCCGTGATGGCCCGGACGATGCGAATGAATCGGATTCGGATGCATAGTGTTCTTCTTCTTTTTTGTTTACATTTATATTTTGTGAGTTGTTGTGGGGCAGTTATAATACTGATTTTGATAGTAAGTAGGAGCATGTTGTTAAATGCAGATAGTGGTAAAATAGTTGAGAAAATTTAAATGTAAAATAATAATTATTATAACTGTACCTTGAGAGTGATATGTGTATTTTGCCGTTTGCTGCCGTATTTTGCTGATCGCAAAATCATGAAGTTTTTTGTTTTTGTTTGTCCAATGAGATGTCTTTCCTTTTCATGTGTTCTTGCTTTTTTTTCTCTTTTTCAGCGTTATAAGAAAAGTTCGGGTTTGCAAACTTCAAAGTGATCTACTGCTCTTCTCAAAGGTACAGCCATTGCCTCTCTTCCGTATGTTGGTAAGTGATGAATTCCTGTTCTAACCCCCCCAGGGACGCCTCCTCATCAACAAGCCAAAGTAATGCTAGACTAATTGAGCTGGAAGAAAATTTTCTGGATTTGGAAACAATTTTCGATTTTGAAATTAATAATGAACCAGATTCCCCGTTATTTGATAAGAGTAAATTTCCTAGAAGTCGATATGAAGAAGCGTGTAATTTAAATAAGGGACGCTCTGACTCTCAGCTCACTGTTTTTCAACTGAACTGTCAAGGGTTATGCTCTTCGTTTTCTGATCTGACGACATTTTGTCAACAGTTGCAGCCAGATGTAGTCGGACTTTGCGAAACTTTTCTAACGAAACAAACAGATACCCTTTTGGAAATACCTGGATATACTTCCCATTTCTTGCACAGATCAAAAATGAACAGAGGAGGCTTAGCTATTTACACACGGCAAGAGTACTCAGTATGGATTAACAAAGAATTAACCCGGAATATCGAAGGAGTTTATGAATCACTTTTCCTGGAAATATCCTTACCTTCACAGAAGAAAATAACAGTTGGAGAAGTATACCGTCCACCGGCAGGATCTGTCTCTTCATTCTTGGAAAATTTAAGCCAAATTTCTGATCTTCTGGAGAAACAAGGGAATGAAGCAATTCTAATGGGAGACTTCAACATCAATCTAACTCTTCCTTTATCTTCCGGCGCGCTAGATCTGCTTAGTATAATGTCTGCTTCGAATATGTACCCCTCAACGACGATACCTACCCGAGTAACTGCCACTTCCCACTCACTGATTGACAACATTTTTTCGACGCTGCCTCCAGTATCGGCCTCAGTTCTGCTATCTGACACTTCTGATCACTTCCCTCTGCTTACGAATTTCAACATACAACATAAATATCCCAAGCCTAATGCTTCGATTAAGCAGGGGTTCACAACGTGGAAACTGAATGACGAGAATTTGGATACCCTTAAACTAAATCTGGAGAGCACATCCTGGGAAATAGTTATGAACACAGATGATGTTAATACAAGTTTTGAGGAGTTTCATAACATTTTTATGAGAAAATATACGGATTGCTGTTGCCAAAAGCGTACAAGGAAGACTGGACGGAAAAATCAACCCATCAGCCCTTGGGTTAGTCACGGACTGCTCCAGTGTATTAATAAGAAAAATAAACTGTGGACCGATCAGATAAATGACCCATGCAAGGCTACGCTTGAGAAATATGAGAAATATAAAAAATGTCTTCGATCAGTTTTACGTAAAGCTAAGAGAGATTATTTTAACGAGAAAATAGCTGAAAGTGGCAAGAACTCTCGGAAAATATGGAAAGTTGTTAACTCCATTCTGCGTCCCTGCAGCCCCCCATCTGAGCTTCCATCAAAACTAATTGTCAATGGGGAACCTGTAACGGGACCAGAAAACGTTGCAACTGCATTAGGAGCATTTTTTGCAGAGGTGGGCAAAAAAACAGCAGATTCTGTTGGAAATTCCGCTAAGAGTTTTAAAGATTACCTTGGTCCAGCATGCACTAAGTCAATGGCAGTCGCTCCTGTCTCTCCATCTGAAATTCTGCTAATCATACGAAATCTAAGAGGCAATTCTGCTTCTGGGTTCGACCGAGTACACACTAAAGTGTTGAAAGCAGTTGCCCCGTCAATCATAGAGCCTCTTACTTACTTGATAAATTTGTCATTGCAAAAGGGTACTTTCCCAGAACTGCTAAAGAAAGCTAAAATAATTCCACTGCACAAAGGAGGTTCTCGAGTTGATCCGGCTAATTACAGACCCATCTCGATTCTTTCAGTTTTTTCAAAAGTTTTTGAAAAACCTATGCAACAACAGCTACTCCAGTTTCTGGAGAAGAAAGGGTTTCTTAACAATCGCCAGTTTGGGTTCAGACCAGGGCACTCCACCCAAGATGGACTAACGGCGTTGAGTTTATGGATAAACAAAGCTCTGGATTCTGGCCTACTACCTGCAGCGGTTCTGCTAGATATCAGAAAAGCATTTGATAGTATGTACCATTCAATTCTCCTCGGGAAACTGGAGCACATAGGAATAAGAGGCGAAGCTCTGGATTGGTTCGGATCATATCTGAGGGACCGCAGGATTTATATGGGAGAAGATCCAGGAAACGATGTACTCGTCAACTGTGGTGTCCCCCAGGGCTCAGTATTAGGACCACTGCTATTCCTGATCCACGTTAACGATCTGAGTCGAGTGCTGAACCCGGAACGCACAAATCTTCGCTGTTGTAAGCTATGCTACGTTCAAGATTCGTTCCAGCCCGAAGATGACGATGACGAGCTCGTGGCTTTCGCCGATGATACTACGCTTGGCTGCTGTGAAACGGATAAGACAAAGCTCATGTCTAAACTGAGGGATATTCTGGAGGAGACTTATCTCTGGATGGATGCTAACCGACTTGTTATTAATGTTGATAAATCTTGCGTTTTATTGTTTTCTCGGGTCGGAAGTGTCCAGCCGGAGATATGTGGTATCCAAACATCAAGAGGTCTGATCAGTCGGCCAGAAAAGCGCTTCGCAAAATACCTGGGAGTCCTCCTTGACGAGAACCTGTCATTCCTGCATCACATCCAAGCAGTAGAGCTGAAGCTATCCCGGAATCTTGGAATAATAAAAAAACTGAAGAGCACCTTGCCGCAGAAAACACTGGTCCTCCTGTACAACGCTCTTATAAAACCCCATCTACAGTATTACTGGGGGTAACCTGGGGGGGCACCTTGGGGGGGCACCTTACCTGGGGTAAGGTGCAGGAAGGTAATTGGTTATTTTTTTTGTTTTTTCGAGAGGCAAGGTTGTGTCTGAGAGTAGGAACAGTGACCACTCTGCGTCTTATGTCTAAAATGTAAAGATTGTGGTTCTCGGCGTCCAGAAATGGACTGAGTGTTTTTGTTATGTATGATTTATTTTGTATTTGTTAATAAACCCATTGAACTTGAAAGACTCAGTGGACAGACTAAAGTGTACATACTGAAGTGGACAGAATAAAGTGGAAAGACTAAAGTGGAAAGACTAAAGTGGACAGACTATAGTGGAAAGAATAAAGTGGACGGACTAAAGTGGAAAGATTAAAGTGGAAAGACTAAAGTGGACGAGACTATAGTGGAAAGACTAAAGTGGAAAGACTATAGTCGACAGAATAAAGTGGAGACTATAGTGGAAAGACTAAAGTGGACATAGAATAGTGGAAAGACTAAAGTGGGCAGAATATAGTGGAAAGAATAAAGTGGACAGACTGAAGTGGAAAGACTAAAGTGGAAAGACTAAAGTGGACGGACTATATTGGAAAGACTATAGTGGAAAGACTGTAGTGGACAGAATAAAGTGGAGAGTATAGTGGAAAGACTAAAGTGGACAGATAATAGTGGAAAGACTAAAGTGGACAGACTATAGTGGAAAGACTATATTGGAGAGACTAAAGAGGACAGACTAAAGTGGAAAGACTAAAGTGGAAAGACTAAAGTGGACAGACTATAGTGGAAAGACTAAAGTGGACAGACTATAGTGGAAAGACTAAAGTGGACAGACTTAAGTGGAAAGACTAAAGTGGAAAGACTAAAGTGGACAGAAGATAGTGGAAATGACTAAAGTGGAAAGACTAAAGTGGGCAGACTAAAGTGGACAGACTAAAGTGGACAGACTAAAGTGGAAAGACTAAAGTGGAAAGACTCTAGTCGGAAAGACTGAAGCGGAAAGACTAAGTGGACAGACTAAAGCGGAAAGACTAAAGTGGAAAGACCAAAGTGGACAGACTAAAGTGGAAAGACTAAAGTGGAAAGACTAAAGTGGACAGACTATAGTGGAAAGACTATAGTGGAATGACTGTAGTGGATAGAATAAAGTGGAGACTATAGTGGAAAGACTAAAGTGGAAAGACTAAAGTGGACAGAGAATAGTGGAAAGACTAAAGTGGACAGACTATAGTGGAAAGACTATAGTGGAAAGACTGTAGTGGACAGAATAAAGTGGAGATTAGAGTGGAAAGACTAAAGTGGAAAGACTAAAGTGGACAGAGAATAGTGGAAAGACTAAAGTGGACAGACTAAAGTGGAAAGACTAAAGTGGAAAGAGTAAAGTGGACAGACTAAAGTGGACAGACTAAAGTGGACAGACTCTAGTGGAAAGACTAAGTGGACAGACTAAAGCGGAAAGACTAAAGTGGAAAGACTAAAGTGGACAGACTATAGTGGAAAGACTAAAGTGGACAGACTAAAGTGGAAAGACTAAAGTGGAAAGACTAAAGTGGACCGACTATAGTGGAAAGACTATAGTGGAATGACTGTAGTGGACAGAATAAAGTAGAGACTATAGTGGAAAGACTTAAGTGGAAAGACTAAAGTGGACAGAGAATAGTGGAAAGACTAAAGTGGACAGACTAAAGTGGAAAGACTAAAGTGGAAAGACTATAGTGGACAGACTATAGTGGAAAGACTGAAGTGGACAGACTAAAGTGGAAAAACTAAAGTGGACAGACTAAAGTGGACAGACTCTAGTGGAAAGACTAAGTGGACAGACTAAAGCGGAAAGACTAAAGTGGAAAGACTAAAGTGGACAGACTATAGTGGAAAGACTAAAGTGGACAGACTAAAGTGGAAAGACTAAAGTGGAAAGACTAAAGTGGACAGACTATAGTGGAAAGACTATAGTGGAAAGACTGTAGTGGACAGAATAAAATGGAGACTATAGTGGAAAGACTAAAGTGGACAGAGAATTATGGAAAGACTAAAGTGGACAGTCTATAGTGGAAAGACTAAAGTGGACAGACTAAAGTGGAAAGAAGAAAGTGGAAAGACTAAAGTGGACAGACTATAGTGACTATAGTGGAAAGACTAAAGTTGAAAGACTAAAGTGGACAGAGAATAGTGGAAAGACTATAGTGGAAAGACTGTAGTGGACAGAATAAAGTAGAGACTATAGTGGACAGACTAAAGTGGAAAGACTAAAGTGGACAGACTATAGTGGAAAGACCGAAGTGGACAGACTAAAGTGGAAAAACTAAAGTGGAAAGACTAGAGTGGAGAGACTATAGTGGAAAGACTATAGTGGAAAGACTGTAGTGGACAGAAAAAAGTGGAGACTATAGTGGAAAGACTAAAGTGGACGGAGAATAGTGGAAAGACTAAAGTGGACAGACTACAGTGGAAAGACTATAGTGGAAAGACTATAGTGGACAGAATAAAGTGGAGACTATATTGGAGAGACTAAAGTGGACAGACTAAAGTGGAAAGACTAAAGTGGAAAGACTAAAGTGGACAGACTATAGTGGAAAGACTAAAGTGGACAGACTATAGTGGAAAGACTAAAGTGGAGGGACTAAAGTGGACAGACTATAGTGGAAAGACTAAAGTGGACAGACTAAAGTGGAAAGACTAAAGTGGAAAGACTAAAGTGGACAGACTATAGTTGAAAGACTATAGTGGAAAGACTGTAGTGGACAGAATAAAGTGGAGACTATAGTGGAAAGACTAAAGCGGAAAGACTAAAGTGGAAAGACTAAAGTGGACAGACTATAGTGGAAAGACTAAAGTGGAAAGACTAAAGTGGACAGAGAATAGTGGAAAGACTAAAGTGGACAGACTATAGTGGAAAGACTATAGTGGAAAGACTGTAGTGGACAGAGTAAAGTAGAGACTATAGTGGAAATGACTAAAGTGGAAAGACTAAAGTGGACAGACTAAAGTGGACAGACTAAAGTGGACAGACTAAAGTGGACAGACTCTAGCGGAAAGACTAAGTGGACAGACTAAAGCGGAAAGACTAAAGTGGAAAGATTAAAGTGGGCAGACTATAGTGGAAAGACTAAAGTGGACAGACTAAAGTGGAAAGACTAAAGTGGAAAGACTAAAGTGGACAGACTATAGTGGAAAGACTATAGTGGAAAGACTGTGGTGGAAAGACTAAAGTGGAAAGATTAAAGTGGAAAGACTATAGTGGAAATACTAAAGTGGACAGACTATAGTGGAAAGACTAAAGTGGAAAGACTAAAGTGGACAGAGAATAGTGGAAAGACTAAAGTGGACAGACTATAGTGGAAAGACTATAGTGGAAAGACTGTAGTGGACAGAATAAAGTAGAGACTATAGTGGAAAGACTAAAGTGGAAAGACTAAAGTGGACAGACTATAGTGGAAAGACTGAAGTGGACAGACTAAAGTGGAAAAACTAAAGTGGACAGACTAAAGTGGACAGACTATAGTGGAAAGACTATAGTGGAAAGACTGTAGTGGACAGAAAAAAGTGGAGACTATAGTGGAAAGACTAAAGTGGACAGAGAATAGTGGAAAGACTAAAGTGGACAGACTACAGTGGAAAGACTATAGTGGAAAGACTGTAGTGGACAGAATAAAGTAGAGACTATAGTGGAAAGACTAAAGTGGAAAGACTAAAGTGGACAGACTATAGTGGAAAGACTGAAGTGGACAGACTAAAGTGGACAGACTATAGTGGAAAGACTATAGTGGAAAGACTGTAGTGGACAGAAAAAAGTGGAGACTATAGTGGAAAGACTAAAGTGGACAGAGAATAGTGGAAAGACTAAAGTGGACAGACTACAGTGGAAAGACTATAGTGGAAAGACTATAGTGGACAGAATAAAGTGGAGACTATATTGGAGATACTAAAGTGGACAGACTAAAGTGGAAAGACTAAAGTGGAAAGACTAAAGTGGACAGACTATAGTGGAAAGACTAAAGTGGACAGACTATAGTGGAAAGACTAAAGTGGAGGGACTAAAGTGGACAGACTATAGTGGAAAGACTAAAGTGGACAGACTAAAGTGGAAAGACTAAAGTGGAAAGACTAAAGTGGACAGACTATAGTTGAAAGATTATAGTGGAAAGACTGTAGTGGACAGAATAAAGTGGAGACTATAGTGGAAAGACTAAAACGGAAAGACTAAAGTGGAAAGACTAAAGTGGACAGACTATAGTGGAAAGACTAAAGTGGACAGACTAAAGTGGAAAGACTAAAGTGGAAAGACTAAAGTTGACAGACTATAGTGGAAAGACTAAAGTGGACAGACTATAGTGGAAAGAAAGTGGACAGACTAAAGTGGACAGACTATAGTGGAAAGACCAAAGTGGACAGACTAAAGTGGAAAGACTAAAGTGGAAAGACTAAAGTGGACAGACTATAGTGGAAAGACTATAGTGGAAAGACTGTAGGGGACAGAATAAAGTGGAGACTATAGTGGAAAGACTGAAGTGGAAAGACTCAGTGGACAGACTAAAGTGTACACACTGAAGTGGACAGAATAAAGTGGAAAGACTAAAGTGGAAAGACTAAAGTGGATAGACTATAGTGGAAAGACTAAAGTGGACGGACTAAAGTGGAAAGATTAAAGTGGAAAGACTAAAGTGGACGAGACTATAGTAGAAAGACTAAAGTGGAAAGACTATAGTCGACAGAATAAAGTGGAGACTATAGTGGAAAGACTAAAGTGGAAAGACTAAAGTGGACATAGAATAGTGGAAAGACTAAAGTGGGCAGAATATAGTGGAAAGAATAAAGTGGACAGACTGAAGTGGAAAGACTAAAGTGGAAAGACTAAAGTGGACAGACTATATTGGAAAGACTATAGTGGAAAGACTGTAGTGGACAGAATAAAGTGGAGAGTATAGTGGAAAGACTAAAGTGGACAGATAATAGTGGAAAGACTAAAGTGGACAGACTATAGTGGAAAGACTATATTGGAGAGACTAAAGAGGACAGACTAAAGTGGAAAGACTAAAGTGGAAAGACTAAAGTGGACAGACTATAGTGGAAAGACTAAAGTGGACAGACTATAGTGGAAAGACTAAAGTGGACAGACTTAAGTGGAAA
This sequence comes from Branchinecta sandiegonensis, assembly GCA_030848855.1. Classification (NCBI taxonomy): domain Eukaryota; kingdom Metazoa; phylum Arthropoda; class Branchiopoda; order Anostraca; family Branchinectidae; genus Branchinecta; species Branchinecta sandiegonensis. The sequence goes on from JAUPMV010000078.1 coordinate 160,621, forward strand.
GACTAAAGTGGAAAGACTAAAGTGGACAGAAGATAGTGGAAATGACTAAAGTGGAAAGACTAAAGTGGGCAGACTAAAGTGGACAGACTAAAGTGGACAGACTAAAGTGGAAAGACTAAAGTGGAAAGACTCTAGTCGGAAAGACTGAAGCGGAAAGACTAAGTGGACAGACTAAAGCGGAAAGACTAAAGTGGAAAGACCAAAGTGGACAGACTAAAGTGGAAAGACTAAAGTGGAAAGACTAAAGTGGACAGACTATAGTGGAAAGACTATAGTGGAATGACTGTAGTGGATAGAATAAAGTGGAGACTATAGTGGAAAGACTAAAGTGGAAAGACTAAAGTGGACAGAGAATAGTGGAAAGACTAAAGTGGACAGACTATAGTGGAAAGACTATAGTGGAAAGACTGTAGTGGACAGAATAAAGTGGAGATTAGAGTGGAAAGACTAAAGTGGAAAGACTAAAGTGGACAGAGAATAGTGGAAAGACTAAAGTGGACAGACTAAAGTGGAAAGACTAAAGTGGAAAGAGTAAAGTGGACAGACTAAAGTGGACAGACTAAAGTGGACAGACTCTAGTGGAAAGACTAAGTGGACAGACTAAAGCGGAAAGACTAAAGTGGAAAGACTAAATTGGACAGACTATAGTGGAAAGACTAAAGTAGACAGACTAAAGTGGAAAGACTAAAGTGGAAAGACTAAAGTGGACCGACTATAGTGGAAAGACTATAGTGGAATGACTGTAGTGGACAGAATAAAGTAGAGACTATAGTGGAAAGACTTAAGTGGAAAGACTAAAGTGGACAGAGAATAGTGGAAAGACTAAAGTGGACAGACTAAAGTGGAAAGACTAAAGTGGAAAGACTATAGTGGACAGACTATAGTGGAAAGACTGAAGTGGACAGACTAAAGTGGAAAAACTAAAGTGGAAAGACTAAAGTGGACAGACTATAGTGGAAAGACTATAGTGGAAAGACTGTAGTGGACAGAAAAAAGTGGAGACTATAGTGGAAAGACTAAAGTGGACAGAGAATAGTGGAAAGACTAAAGTGGACAGACTACAGTGGAAAGACTATAGTGGACAGAATAAAGTGGAGACTATATTGGAGAGACTAAAGTGGACAGACTAAAGTGGAAAGACTAAAGTGGAAAGACTAAAGTGGACAGACTATAGTGGAAAGACTAAAGTGGACAGACTATAGTGGAAAGACTAAAGTGGAGGGACTAAAGTGGACAGACTATAGTGGAAAGACTAAAGTGGACAGACTAAAGTGGAAAGACTAAAGTGGAAAGACTAAAGTGGAAAGACTAAAGTGGACAGAGAATAGTGGAAAGACTAAAGTGGACAGACTATAGTGGAAAGACTAAAGTGGAGGGACTAAAGTGGACAGACTATAGCGGAAAGACTAAAGTGGAAAGACTAAAGTGGACAGAGAATAGTGGAAAGACTAAAGTGGACAGACTATAGTGGAAAGACTAAAGTGGAGGGACTAAAGTGGACAGACTATAGCGGAAAGACTAAAGTGGAAAGACTAAAGTGGACAGACTATAGTGGAAAGACTAAAGTGGAAAGACTAAAGTGGACAGAGAATAGTGGAAAGACTAAAGTGGACAGACTATAGTGGAAAGACTATAGTGGAAAGACTGTAGTGGACAGAGTAAAGTAGAGACTATAGTGGAAATGACTAAAGCGGAAAGACTAAAGTGGACAGACGAAAGTGGACAGACTCTAGCGGAAAGACTAAGTGGACAGACTAAAGCGGAAAGACTAAAGTGGAAAGACTAAAGTGGGCAGACTATAGTGGAAAGACTAAAGTGGACAGACTAAAGTGGAAAGACTAAAGTGGAAAGACTAAAGTGGACAGACTATAGTGGAAAGACTATAGTGGAAAGACTGTGGTGGAAAGACTAAAGTGGACAGACTATAGTGGAAAGACTAAAGTGAACAGACTAAAGTGGAAAGATTAAAGTGGAAAGACTAAAGTGGACAGACTATAGTTAAAGACTAAAGTGGAAAGACTATAGTGGACAGAATAAAGTGGAGACTATAGTGGAAAGACTAAAGTGGAAAGACTAAAGTGGACAGAGAATAGAGGAAAGACTAAAGTGGGCAGAATATAGTGGAAAAAATAAAGTGGACAGACTGAAGTGGAAAGACTAAAGTGGAAAGACTAAAGTGGACAGACTATATTGGAAAGACTATAGTGGAAAGACTGTAGTGGACAGAATAAAGTGGAGAGTATAGTGGAAAGACTAATATGGACAGATAATAGTGGAAAGACTAAAGTGGACAGACTATAGTGGAAAGACTATATTGGAGAGACTAAAGAGGACAGACTAAAGTGGAAAGACTAAAGTGGAAAGACTAAAGTGGACAGACTATAGTGGAAAGACTAAAGTGGACAGACTATAGTGGAAAGACTAAAGTGGACAGACTTAAGTGGAAAGACTAAAGTGGAAAGACTAAAGTGGACAGAAGATAGTGGAAATGACTAAAGTGGAAAGACTAAAGTGGGCAGACTAAAGTGGACAGACTAAAGTGGACAGACTAAAGTGGAAAGACTAAAGTGGGCAGACTCTAGTCGGAAAGACTGAAGCGGAAAGACTAAGTGGACAGACTAAAGCGGAAAGACTAAAGTGGAAAGACCAAAGTGGACAGACTAAAGTGGAAAGACTAAAGTGGAAAGACTAAAGTGGACAGACTATAGTGGAAAGACTATAGTGGAAAGACTGTAGTGGACAGAATAAAGTGGAGACTATAGTGGAAAGACTGAAGTGGAAAGACTCAGTGGACAGACTAAAGTGTACACACTGAAGTGGACAGAATAAAGTGGAAAGACTAAAGTGGAAAGACTAAAGTGGACAGACTATAGTGGAAAGACTAAAGTGGACAGACTATAGTGGAAAGACTAAAGTGGAAAGACTATAGTGGACAGAATAAAGTGGAGACTATAGAGGAAAGACTAAAGTGGAAAGACTAAAGTGGACAGAGAATAGTGGAAAGACTAAAGTGGACAGAATATAGTGGAAAGAATAAAGTGGACAGACTGAAGTGGAAAGACTAAAGTGGAAAGACTAAAGTGGACAGACTAGATTGGAAAGACTATAGTGGAAAGACTGTAGTGGACAGAATAAAGTGGAGAGTATAGTGGAAAGACTAAAGTGGACAGATAATAGTGGAAAGACTAAAGTGGACAGACTATAGTGGAAAGACTATATTGGAGAGACTATAGTGGAAAGACTGTAGTGGACAGAATAAAGTGGAGATTATAGTGGAAAGACTAAAGTGGACAGAGAATTATGGAAAGACTAAAGTGGGCAGTCTATAGTGGAAAGACTGTGGTGGAATGACTGTAGTGGACAGAATAAAGTAGAGACCATAGTGGAAAGACTTAAGTGGAAAGACTAAAGTGGACAGAGAATAGTGGAAAGACTAAAGTGGACAGACTAAAGTGGAAAGACTAAAGTGGAAAGACTATAGTGGAAAGACTGTAGTGGACAGAATAAAGTGGAGACTATAGTGGAAAGACTAAAGTGGACAGAGAATTATGGAAAGACTAAAGTGGGCAGTCTATAGTGGAAAGACTATAGTGGAATGACTGTAGTGGACAGAATAAAGTAGAGACTATAGTGGAAAGACTTAAGTGGAAAGACTAAAGTGGACAGAGAATAGTGGAAAGACTAAAGTGGACAGACTAAAGTGGAAAGACTAAAGTGGAAAGTCTAAAGTGGACAGACTATAGTGGAAAGTCTATAGTGGAAAGACTGTAGTGGAGAGAATAAAGTGGAGACTATAGTGGAAAGACTAAAGTGGACAGAGAATTATGGAAAGACTAAAGTGGACAGTCTATAGTGGAAAGACTAAAGTGGACAGACTAAAGTGGAAAGACTAAAGTGGAAAGACTTAAGTGGACAGACTATGGTGGAAAGACTATAGTGGAAAGACTGTAGTGGAAAGACTAAAGTGGACAGAGAATAGTGGAAAGACTAAAGTGGACAGACTAAAGTGGAAAGACTACAGTGGAAAGACTATAGTGGACAGACTATAGTGGAAAGACTGAAGTGGACAGACTAAAGTGGAAAAACTAAAGTGGAAAGACTAAAGTGGACAGACTATAGTGGGAAGACTATAGTGGAAAGACTGTAGTGGACAGAAAAAAGTGGAGACTATAGTGGAAAGACTAAAGTGGACAGAGAATAGTGGAAAGACTAAAGTGGACAGACTACAGTGGAAAGACTATAGTGGAAAGACTATAGTGGACAGAATAAAGTGGAGACTATATTGGAGAGACTAAAGTGGACAGACTAAAGTGGAAAGACTAAAGTGGAAAGACTAAAGTGGACAGACTATAGTGGAAAGACTAAAGTGGACAGACTATAGTGGAAAGACTAAAGTGGAGGGACTAAAGTGGACAGACTATAGTGGAAAGACTAAAGTGGACAGACTAAAGTGGAAAGACTAAAGTGGAAAGACTAAAGTGGACAGACTATAGTTGAAAGACTATAGTGGAAAGACTGTAATGGAAAGAATAAAGTGGAGACTATAGTGGAAAGACTAAAGCGGAAAGACTAAAGTGGAAAGACTAAAGTGGACAGACTATAGTGGAAAGACTAAAGTGGAAAGACTAAAGTGGACAGAGAATAGTGGAAAGTCTAAAGTGGACAGACTATAGTGGAAAGACTATAGTGGACAGAATGTAGTGGACAGAATAAAGTAGAGACTATAGTGGAAATGACTAAAGTGGAAAGACTAAATTGGACAGACTAAAGTGGACAGACTAAAGTGGACAGACTCTAGCGGAAAGACTAAGTGGACAGACTAAAGCGGAAAGACTAAAGTGGAAAGACTAAAGTGGGCAGACTATAGTGGAAAGACTAAAGTGGAGAGACTAAAGTGGAAAGACTAAAGTGGAAAGACTAAAGTGGACAGACTATAGTGGAAAGACTATAGTGGAAAGACTGTGGTGGAAAGACTAAAGTGGAAAGATTAAAGTGGACAGACTATAGTGGAAATACTAAAGTGGACGGACTATAGTGGAAAGACTAAAGTGGACAGAGAATAGTGGAAAGACTAAAGTGGACAGACTATAGTGGAAAGACTATAGTGGAAAGACTGTAGTGGACAGAATAAAGTAGAGACTATAGTGGAAAGACTAAAGTGGAAAGACTAAAGTGGACAGACTATAGTGGAAAGACTGAAGTGGACAGACTAAAGTAGAAAAACTAAAGTGGAAAGAAGAAAGTGGAAAGACTAAAGTGGACAGACTATAGTGGAAAGACTATAGTGGAAAGACTAAAGTGGAAAAACTTGTTTTTTTTTTCGTTATTTATCGTTTTTGCTTCTTTCATAATACTCCGTATTTTGTGTTCTGCACTTTTACGGGTAATAAAGTTCATTCATTCATTCATTCAAGTGGACAGAGAATAGTGGAAAGACTAAAGTGGACAGACCATAGTGGAAAGACTGAAGTGGACAGACTAAAGTGGAAAAACTAAAGTGGAAAGACTAAAGTGGAGAGACTATAGTGGAAAGACTATAGTGGAAAGACTGTAGTGGACAGAAAAAAGTGGAGACTATAGTGGAAAGACTAAAGTGGACAGAGAATAGTGGAAAGACCAAAGTGGACCGACTACAGTGGAAAGACTATAGTGGAAAGACTATAGTGGACAGAATAAAGTGGAGACTATATTGGAGAGACTAAAGTGGACAGACTAAAGTGGAAAGACTAAAGTGGAAAGACTAAAGTGGACAGACTATAGTGGAAAGACTAAAGTGGACAGACTATAGTGGAAAGACTATAGTGGAAAGACTGTAGTGGACAGAATAAAGTAGAGACTATAGTGGAAATGACTAAAGTGGAAAGACTAAAGTGGACAGACTAAAGTGGACAGACTAAAGTGGACAGACTCTAGCGGAAAGACTAAGTGGACAGACTAAAGCGGAAAGACTAAAGTGGAAAGACTAAAGTGGGCAGACGATAGTGGAAAGACTAAAGTGGACAGACTAAAGTGGAAAGACTAAAGTGGAAAGACTAAAGTGGACAGACTATAGTGGAAAGACTATAGTGGAAAGACTGTGGTGGAAAGACTAAAGTGGAAAGATTAAAGTGGAAAGACTATAGTGGAAATACTAAAGTGGACAGACTATAGTGGAAAGACTAAAGTGGAAAGACTAAAGTGGACAGAGAATAGTGGAAAGACTAAAGTGGACAGACTATAGTGGAAAGACTATAGTGGAAAGACTGTAGTGGACAGAATAAAGTAGAGACTATAGTGGAAAGACTAAAGTGGAAAGACTAAAGTGGACAGAGAATAGTGGAAAGACTAAAGTGGACAGACTACAGTGGAAAGACTATAGTGGAAAGACTATAGTGGACAGAATAAAGTGGAGACTATATTGGTGAGACTATATTGGTCTAGAGACTCTAGTCGGATAGACTGAAGCGGAAAGACTAAGTGGACAGACTAAAGCGGAAAGACTAAAGTGGAAAGACCAAAGTAAACAGACTAAAGTGGAAAGACTAAAGTGGAAAGACTAAAGTGGACAGACTATAGTGGAAAGACTATAGTGGAATGACTGTAGTGGATAGAATAAAGTGGAGACTATAGTGGAAAGACTAAAGTGGAAAGACTAAAGTGGACAGAGAATAGTGGAAAGACTAAAGTGGACAGACTATAGTGGAAAGACTATAGTGGAAAGACTGTAGTGGACAGAATAAAGTGGAGACTAGAGTGGAAAGACTAAAGTAGAAAGACTAAAGTGGACAGAGAATAGTGGAAAGACTAAAGTGGACCGACTAAAGTGGAAAGACTAAAGTGGAAAGACTAAAGTGGAAAGACTAAAGTGGACAGACTAAAGTGGACAGACTCTAGTGGAAAGACTAAGTGGACAGACTAAAGCGGAAAGACTAAAGTGGAAAGACTAAAGTGGACAGACTATAGTGGAAAGACTAAAGTGGACAGACTAAAGTGGAAAGACTAAAGTGGAAAGACTAAAGTGGAAAGACTAAAGTGGACCGACTATAGTGGAAATACTATAGTGGAATGACTGTAGTGGACAGAATAAAGTAGAGACTATAGTGGAAAGACTTAAGTGGAAAGACTAAAGTGGACAGAGAATAGTGGAAAGACTAAAGTGGACAGACTAAAGTGGAAAGACTAAAGTGGAAAGACTATAGTGGACAGACTATAGTGGAAAGACTGAAGTGGACAGACTAAAGTGGAAAAACTAAAGTGGAAAGACTAAAGTGGACAGACTATAGTGGAAAGACTATAGTGGAAAGACTGTAGTGGACAGAAAAAAGTGGAGACTATAGTGGAAAGACTAAAGTGGACAGAGAATAGTGGAAAGACTAAAGTGGACAGACTACAGTGGAAAGACTATAGTGGAAAGACTATAGTGGACAGAATAAAGTGGAGACTATATTGGAGAGACTAAAGTGGACAGACTAAAGTGGAAAGACTAAAGTGGAAAGACTAAAGTGGACAGACTATAGTGGAAAGACTAAAGTGGACAGACTATAGTGGAAAGCCTAAAGTGGAGGGACTAAAGTGGACAGACTATAGTGGAAAGACTAAAGTGGACAGACTAAAGTGGAAAGACTAAAGTGGAAAGACTAAAGTGGACAGACTATAGTTGAAAGACTATAGTGGAAAGACTGTAATGGACAGAATAAAGTGGAGACTATAGTGGAAAGACTAAAGTGGAAAGACTAAAGTGGACAGACTATAGTGGAAAGACTAAAGTGGAAAGACTAAAGTGGACAGAGAATAGTGGAAAGACTAAAGTGGACAGACTATAGGGGAAAGACTATAGTGGAAAGACTGTAGTGGACAGAATAAAGTAGAGACTATAGTGGAAATGACTAAAGTGGAAAGACTAAAGTGGACAGACTAAAGTGGACAGACTAAAGTGGACAGACTCTAGCGGAAAGACTAAGTGGACAGACTAAAGCGGAAAGACTAAAGTGGAAAGACTAAAGTGGGCAGACTATAGTGGAAAGACTAAAGTGGAGAGACTAAAGTTGAAAGACTAAAGTGGAAAGACTAAAGTGGACAGACTATAGTGGAAAGACTATAGTGGAAAGACTGTGGTGGAAAGACTAAAGTGGAAAGATTAAAGTGGACAGACTATAGTGGAAATACTAAAGTAGACAGACTATAGTGGAAAGACTAAAGTGGACAGAGAATAGTGGAAAGACTAAAGTGGACAGACTATAGTGGAAAGACTATAGTGGAAAGACTGTAGTGGACAGAATAAAGTAGAGACTATGGTGGAAAGACTAAAGTGGAAAGACTAAAGTGGACAGACTATAGTGGAAAGACTGAAGTGGACAGACTAAAGTGGAAAAACTAAAGTGGAAAGAAGAAAGTGGAAAGACTAAAGTGGACAGACTATAGTGGAAAGACTATAGTGGAAAGACTAAAGTGGACAGAGAATAGTGGAAAGACTAAAGTGGACAGACCATAGTGGAAAGACTGAAGTGGACAGACTAAAGTGGAAAAACTAAAGTGGAAAGACTAAAGTGGAGAGACTATAGTGGAAAGACTATAGTGGAAAGACTGTAGTGGACAGAAAAAAGTGGAGACTATAGTGGAAAGACTAAAGTGGACAGAGAATAGTGGAAAGACTAAAGTGGACCGACTACAGTGGAAAGACTATAGTGGAAAGACTATAGTGGACAGAATAAAGTGGAGACTATATTGGAGAGACTAAAGTGGACAGACTAAAGTGGAAAGACTAAAGTGGAAAGACTAAAGTGGACAGACTATAGTGGAAAGACTAAAGTGGACAGATTATAGTGGAAAGACTATAGTGGAAAGACTGTAGTGGACAGAATAAAGTAGAGACTATAGTGGAAATGACTAAAGTGGAAAGACTAAAGTGGACAGACTAAAGTGGACAGACTAAAGTGGACAGACTCTAGCGGAAAGACTAAGTGGACAGACTAAAGCGGAAAGACTAAAGTGGAAAGACTAAAGTGGGCAGACTATAGTAGAAAGACTAAAGTGGACAGACTAAAGTGGAAAGACTAAAGTGGAAAGACTAAAGTGGACAGACTATAGTGGAAAGACTATAGTGGAAAGACTGTGGTGGAAAGACTAAAGTGGAAAGATTAAAGTGGAAAGACTATAGTGGAAATACTAAAGTGGACAGACTATAGTGGAAAGACTAAAGTGGAAAGACTAAAGTGGACAGAGAATAGTGGAAAGACTAAAGTGGACAGACTATAGTGGAAAGACTATAGGGGAAAGACTGTAGTGGACAGAATAAAGTAGAGACTATAGTGGAAAGACTAAAGTGGAAAGACTAAAGTGGACAGACTATAGTGGAAAGACTGAAGTGGGCAGACTAAAGTGGAAAAACTAAAGTGGACAGACCAAAGTGGACAGACTATAGTGGAAAGACTATAGTGGAAAGACTGTAGTGGACAGAAAAAAGTGGAGACTATAGTGGAAAGACTAAACTGGACAGAGAATAGTGGAAAGACTAAAGTGGAAAGACTGCAGTGGAAAGACTATAGTGGAAAGACTATAGAGGACAGAATAAAGTGGAGACTATATTGGAGAGACTAAAGTGGACAGACTAAAGTGGAAAGACTAAAGTGGAAAGACTAAAGTGGACAGACTATAGTGGAAAGACTAAAGTGGACAGACTATAGTGGAAAGACTAAAGTGGAGGGACTAAAGTGGACAGACTATAGTGGAAAGACTAAAGTGGACAGACTAAAGTGGAAAGACTAAAGTGGACAGACTATAGTTGAAAGACTATAGTGGAAAGACTGTAGTGGACAGAATAAAGTGGAGACTATAGTGGAAAGACTAAAGTGGAAAGACTAAAGTGGAAAGACTAAAGTGGACAGACTATAGTGGAAAGACTAAAGTGGACAGACTAAAGTGGAAAGACTAAAGTGGACAGACTATAGTGGAAAGACTAAAGTGGACAGACTATAGTGGAAAGAAAGTGGACAGACTAAAGTGGACAGACTATAGTGGAAAGACCAAAGTGGACAGACTAAAGTGGAAAGACTAAAGTGGAAAGACTAAAGTGGACAGACTATAGTGGAAAGACTATAGTGGAAAGACTGTAGTGGACAGAATAAAGTGGAGACTATAGTGGAAAGACTGAAGTGGAAAGACTCAGTGGACAGACTAAAGTGTACACACTGAAGTGGACAGAATAAAGTGGAAAGACTAAAGTGGAAAGACTAAAGTGGACAGACTGTAGTGGAAAGACTATAGTGGAAAGACTGTGGTGGAAAGACTAAAGTGGAAAGATTAAAGTGGACAGACTATAGTGGAAATACTAAAGTGGACAGACTATAGTGGAAAGACTAAAGTGGACAGAGAATAGTGGAAAGACTAAAGTGGACAGACTATAGTGGAAAGACTATAGTGGAAAGACTGTAGTGGACAGAATAAAGTAGAGACTATAGTGGAAAGACTAAAGTGGAAAGACTAAAGTGGACAGACTATAGTGGAAAGACTGAAGTGGACAGACTAAAGTGGAAAAACTAAAGTGGAAAGAAGAAAGTGGAAAGACTAAAGTGGACAGACTATAGTGGAAAGTCTATAGTGGAAAGACTAAAGTGGAAAGACTAAATTGGACAGAGAATAGTGGAAAGACTAAAGTGGACAGACTATAGTGGAAAGACTGAAGTGGACAGACTAAAGTGGAAAAACTAAAGTGGAAAGACTAAAGTGGAGAGACTATAGTGGAAAGACTAAAGTGGAGAGACTATAGTGGAAAGACTATAGTGGAAAGACTGTAGTGGACAGAAAAAAGTGGAGACTATAGTGGAAAGACTATAGTGGACAGAGAATAGTGGAAAGACTAAAGTGGACCGACTACAGTGGAAAGACTATAGTGGAAAGACTATAGTGGACAGAATAAAGTGGAGACTATATTGGAGAGACTAAAGTGGACAGACTAAAGTGGAAAGACTAAAGTGGAAAGACTAAAGTGGACAGACTATAGTGGAAAGACTATAGTGGAAAGACTAAAGTGGACAGACTATAGTGGAAAGAAAGTGGACAGACTAAGGTGGAAAGACTAAAGTGGACGAGACTATAGTGGAAAGACTAAAGTGGAAAGACTATAGTCGACAGAATAAAGTGGAGACTATATTGGAAGTGGACAGACTATAGTGGAAAGACTGAAGTGGACAGACTAAAGTGGAAAAACTAAAGCGGAAAGACTAAAGTGGAAAGACTAAAGTGGACAGACTATAGTGGAAAGACTAAAGTGGACAGACTAAAGTGGAAAGACTAAAGTGGAAAGACTAAAGTGGACAGACTATAGTGGAAAGACTATAGTGGAAAGACTGTGGTGGAAAGACTAAAGTGGAAAGATTAAAGTGGACAGACTATAGTGGAAATACTAAAGTGGACAGACTATAGTGGAAAGACTAAAGTGGACAGAGAATAGTGGAAAGACTAAAGTGGACAGACTATAGTGGAAAGACTATAGTGGAAAGACTGTAGTGGACTGAATAAAGTAGAGACTATAGTGGAAAGACTAAAGTGGAAAGACTAAAGTGGACAGACTATAGTGGAAAGACTGAAGTGGACAGACTAAAGTGGAAAAACTAAAGTGGAAAGAAGAAAGTGGAAAGACTAAAGTGGACAGACTATAGTGGAAAGTCTATAGTGGAAAGACTAAAGTGGAAAGACTAAAGTGGACAGAGAATAGTGGAAAGACTAAAGTGGACAGACTATAGTGGAAAGACTGAAGTGGACAGACTAAAGTGGAAAAACTAAAGTGGAAAGACTAAAGTGGAGAGACTATAGTGGAAAGACTATAGTGGAAAGACTGTAGTGGACAGAAAAAAGTGGAGACTATAGTGGAAAGACTAAAGTGGACAGAGAATAGTGGAAAGACTAAAGTGGACCGACTACAGTGGAAAGACTATAGTGGAAAGACTATAGTGGACAGAATAAAGTGGAGACTATATTGGAGAGACTAAAGTGGACAGACTAAAGTGGAAAGACTAAAGTGGAAAGACTAAAGTGGACAGACTATAGTGGAAAGACTAAAGTGGACAGACTATAGTGGAAAGACTATAGTGGAAAGACTGTAGTGGACAGAATAAAGTAGAGACTATAGTGGAAATGACTAAAGTGGAAAGACTAAAGTGGACAGACTAAAGTGGACAGACTAAAGTGGACAGACTCTAGCGGAAAGACTAAGTGGACAGACTATAGTGGAAAGACTGTAGTGGAAAGACTGTGGTGGAAAGACTAAAGTGGAAAGATTAAAGTGGAAAGACTATAGTGGAAATACTAAAGTGGACAGACTATAGTGGAAAGACTAAAGTGGAAAGACTAAAGTGGACAGAGAATAGTGGAAAGACTAAAGTGGACAGACTATAGTGGAAAGACTATAGTGGAAAGACTGTAGTGGACAGAATAAAGTAGAGACTATAGTGGAAAGACTGAAGTGGACAGACTAAAGTGGAAAAACTAAAGTGGGCAGACTAAAGTGGACAGACTATAGTGGAAAGACTATAGTGGAAAGACTGTAGTGGACAGAGAATAGTGGAAAGACTATAGTGGAAAGACTAAAGTGGAAAGACTAAAGTGGACAGACTATAGTGGAAAGACTGAAGTGGACAGACTAAAGTGGAAAAACTAAAGTGGGCAGACTAAAGTGGACAGACTATAGTGGAAAGACTATAGTGGAAAGACTGTAGTGGACAGAAAAAAGTGGAGACTATAGTGGAAAGACTAAAGTGGACAGAGAATAGTGGAAAGACTATAGTGGAAAGACTAAAGTGGAAAAACTAAAGTGGACAGACTATAGTGGAAAGACTGAAGTGGACAGACTAAAGTGGAAAAACTAAAGTGGGCAGACTAAAGTGGACAGACTATAGTGGAAAGACTATAGTGGAAAGACTGTAGTGGACAGAAAAAAGTGGAGACTATAGTGGAAAGACTAAAGTGGACAGAGAATAGTGGAAAGACTAAAGTGGACAGACTACAGTGGAAAGACTATAGTGGAAAGACTATAGTGGACAGAATAAAGTGGAGACTATATTGGAGAGACTAAAGTGGACAGACTAAAGTGGAAAGACTAAAGTGGAAAGACTAAAGTGGACAGACTATAGTGGAAAGACTAAAGTGGAGGGACTAAAGGGGACAGACTATAGTGGAAAGACTAAAGTGGACAGACTAAAGTGGAAAGACTAAAGTGGACAGACTATAGTTGAAAGACTATAGTGGAAAGACTGTAGTGGACAGAATAAAGTGGAGACTATAGTGGAAAGACTAAAGTGGAAAGACTAAAGTGGAAAGACTAAAGTGGACAGACTATAGTGGAAAGACTAAAGTGGACAGACTAAAGTGGAAAGACTAAAGTGGAAAGACTAAAGTGGACAGACTATAGTGGAAAGACTAAAGTGGACAGACTATAGTGGAAAGAAAGTGGACAGACTAAAGTGGACAGACTATAGTGGAAAGACCAAAGTGGACAGACTAAAGTGGAAAGACTAAAGTGGAAAGACTAAAGTGGACAGACTATAGTGGAAAGACTGTAGTGGACAGAATAAAGTGGAGACTATAGTGGAAAGACTGAAGTGGAAAGACTCAGTGGACAGACTAAAGTGTACACACTGAAGTGGACAGAATAAAGTGGAAAGACTAAAGTGGAAAGACTAAAGTGGACAAACTATAGTGGAAAGACTAAAGTGGACGGACTAAAGTGGAAAGATTAAGGTGGAAAGACTAAAGTGGACGAGACTATAGTGGAAAGACTAAAGTGGAAAGACTATAGTCGACAGAATAAAGTGGACACTATAGTGGAAAGACTAAAGTGGAAAGACTAAAGTGGACATAGAATAGTGGAAAGACTAAAGTGGACAGACTATAGTGGAAAGACTATAGTGGAAAGACTGTAGTGGACAGACTAAAGTGGACAGACTCTAGCGGAAAGACTAAGTGGACAGACTAAAGCGGAAAGACTAAAGTGGAAAGACTAAAGTGGGCAGACTATAGTGGAAAGACTAAAGTGGACAGACTAAAGTGGAAAGACTAAAGTGGAAAGACTAAAGTGGACAGACTATAGTGGAAAGACTATAGTGGACAGAGAATGGTGGAAAGACTAAAGTGGACAGACTATAGTGGAAAGACTATAGTGGACTATACTATAGACTATAGTGGAAAGACTGAAGTGGAGAGACTAAAGTGGAAAAACTTAAGTGGAAAGACTAAAGTGGACAGAGTATATTGGAAAGACTATAGTGGAAAGACTGTAGTGGACAGAATAAAGTGGAGAGTATAGTGGAAAGACTAAAGTGGACAGAGAATAGTGGAAAGACTAAAGTGGACAGACTATAGTGGAAAGACTATATTGGAGAGACTAAAGAGGACAGACTAAAGTGGAAAGACTAAAGTGGAAAGACTAAAGTGGACAGACTATAGTGGAAAGACTAAAGTGGACAGACTTAAGTGGAAAGACTAAAGTGGAAAGACTAAAGTGGACAGAAGATAGTGGAAATGACTAAAGTGGAAAGACTAAAGTGGGCAGACTAAAGTGGACAGACTAAAGTGGACAGACTAAAGTGGAAAGACTAAAGTGGACAGACTCTAGTCGGAAAGACTGAAGCGGAAAGACTAAGTGGACAGACTAAAGCGGAAAGACTAAAGTGGAAAGACCAAAGTGGACAGACTAAAGTGGAAAGACTAAAGTGGAAAGAATAAAGTGGACAGACTATAGTGGAAAGACTATAGTGGAATGACTGTAGTGGATAGAATAAAGTGGAGACTATAGTGGAAAGACTAAAGTGGAAAGACTAAAGTGGACAGAGAATAGTGGAAAGACTAAAGTGGACAGACTATAGTGGAAAGACTATAGTGGAAAGACTGTAGTGGACAGAATAAAGTGGAGACTAGAGTGGAAAGACTAAAGTGGAAAGACTAAAGTGGACAGAGAATAGTGGAAAGACTAAAGTGGACAGAGTAAAGTGGAAAGACTAAAGTGGAAAGACTAAAGTGGACAGACTAAAGTGGACAGACTAAAGTGGACAGACTCTAGTGGAAAGACTAAGTGGACAGACTAAAGCGGAAAGACTAAAGTGGAAAGACTAAAGTGGACAGACTATAGTGGAAAGATTGAAGTGGACAGACTAAAGTGGAAAAACTAAAGTGGAAAGACTAAAGTGGACAGACTAAAGTGGAAAGACTATAGTGGACAGACTATAGTGGAAAGATTGAAGTGGACAGACTAAAGTGGAAAAACTAAAGTGGAAAGACTAAAGTGGACAGACTATAGTGGAAAGACTATAGTGGAAAGACTGTAGTGGACAGAAAAAAGTGGAGACTATAGTGGAAAGACTAAAGTGGACAGAGAATAGTGGAAAGACTAAAGTGGACAGACTGTAGTTGAAAGACTATAGTGGAAAGACTGTAGTGGACAGACTATAGTGGAAAGACTAAAGTGGAGGGACTAAAGTGGACAGACTATAGTGGAAAGACTAAAGTGGACAGACTATAGTGGAAAGACTAAAGTGGACAGACTATAGTGGAAAGACTAAAGTGGAAAGACTATAGTGGACAGAATAAAGTGGAGACTATATTGGAGAGACTAAAGTGGACAGACTAAAGTGGAAAGACTAAAGTGGAAAGAATAAAGTGGACAGACTATAGTGGAAAGACTAAAGTGGAAAGACTAAAGTGGACAGACTGTAGTTGAAAGACTATAGTGGAAAGACTGTAGTGGACAGACTATAGTGGAAAGAATATAGTGGAAAGACTGTGGTGGAAAGACTAAAGTGGAAAGATTAAAGTGGAAAGACTATAGTGGAAATACTAAAGTGGACAGACTATAGTGGAAAGACTAAAGTGGAAAGACTAAAGTGGACAGAGAATAGTGGAAAGACTAAAGTGGACAGACTATAGTGGAAAGACTATAGTGGAAAGACTGTAGTGGACAGAATAAAGTAGAGACTATAGTGGAAAGACTAAAGTGGAAAGACTAAAGTGGACAGACTATAGTGGAAAGACTGAAGTGGACAGACTAAAGTGGAAAAACTAAAGTGGACAGACTAAAGTGGACAGACTATAGTGGAAAGACTATAGTGGAAAGACTGTAGTGGACAGAAAAAAGTGGAGACTATAGTGGGAAGACTAAAGTGGACAGAGAATAGTGGAAAGACTAAAGTGGACAGACTACAGTGGAAAGACTATAGTGGAAAGACTATAGTGGACAGAATAAAGTGAAGACTATATTGGAGAGACTAAAGTGGACAGACTAAAGTGGAAAGACTAAAGTGGAAAGACTAAAGTGGACAGACTATAGTGGAAAGACTAAAATGGACAGACTATAGTGGAAAGACTAAAGTGGAGGGACTAAAGTGGACAGACTAAAGTGGACAGACTAAAGTGGACAGACTAAAGTGGAAAGACTAAAGTGGAAAGACTAAAGTGGACAGACTATATTTGAAAGACTATAGTGGAAAGACTGTAGTGGACAGAATAAAGTGGAGACTATAGTGGAAAGACTAAAGTGGAAAGACTAAAGTGGAAAGACTAAAGTGGACAGACTATAGTGGAAAGACTAAAGTGGACAGACTAAAGTGGAAAGACTAAAGTGGAAAGACTAAAGTGGACAGACTATAGTGGAAAGACTAAAGTGGACAGACTATAGTGGAAAGAAAGTGGACAGACTAAAGTGGACAGACTATAGTGGAAAGACCAAAGTGGACAGACTAAAGTGGAAAGACTAAAGTGGAAAGACTAAAGTGGACAGACTATAGTGGAAAGACTATAGTGGAAAGACTGTAGTGGACAGAATAAAGTGGAGACTATAGTGGAAAGACTGAAAAGGAAAGACTCAGTGGACAGACTAAAGTGTACACACTGAAGTGGACAGAACAAAGTGGAAAGACTAAAGTGGAAAGACTAAAGTGGACAGACTATAGTGGAAAGACTGAAGTGGAAAGACTAAGTGGACAGACTAAAGTGGAAAGACTATAGTGGAAAGACTAAAGTGGACAGACTATAGTGGAAAGACTAAAGTGGACAGACTGAAGTGGAAAGACTATAGTGGAAAGACTAAAGTGGAAAGACTAAAGTGGACAGACTATAGTGGAAAGACTGAAGTGGAAAGACTCAGTGGACAAACTAAATGGTACACACTGAAGTGGAGAGAATAAAGTGGAAAGACTAAAGTGGACAGACTATAGTGGAAAGACTAAAGTGGAAAGACTAAGTGGACAGACTAAAGTGGAAAGACTATAGTGGAAAGACTAAAGTGGACAGACTATAGTGGAAAGACTAAAGTGGACAGACTATAGTGGAAAAACTAAAGTGGATAGACTATAGTGGATAGACTAAAGTGGACAGAGATTAGTGGAAAGACTAAAGTGGACAGACTATAGTGGAAAGACTAAAGTGGACAGACAAAATTGGAAAGACTATAGTGGAAAGACTAAAGTGGGCAGAGAATAGTGGAAAGACAAAAGTGGACAGACTATAGTGGAAAGACTATAGTGGAAAGACTGTAGTGGACAGAATAAAGTGGAGACTATAGTGGAAAGACTAAAGTGGACAGAGAATATTGGAAAGACTAAAGTGGAAAGACTGTAGTGGACAGAATAAAGTGGAGACTATAGTGGAAAGACTAAAGTGGAAAGACTAAAGTGGACAGACTATAGTGGAAAGACTGAAGTGGAAAGACTAAGTAGACAGACTAAAGTGGAAAGACTATAGTGGAAAGACTAAAGTGGACAGACTATGGTGGAAAGACTGAAGTGGACAGACTATAGTGGAAAGACTAAAGTGAGACTCAAGTGGAAAGACTGAAGTGGAAAGACTAAAGTGGACAGACTATAGTGGAAAGACTATAGTGGAAAGACTGTAGTGGACAGAATAAAGTGGAGACTATAGTGGAAAGACTAAAGAGGAAAGACTAAAGTGGACAGACTAAAGTGGAAAAACTAAAGTGGAAAGACTAAAGTGGACAGACTAAAGTGGAAAGACTATAGTGGACAGACTATAGTGGAAAGATTGAAGTGGACAGACTAAAGTGGAAAAACTAAAGTGGAAAGACTAAAGTGGACAGACTATAGTGGAAAGACTATAGTGGAAAGACTGTAGTGGACAGAAAAAAGTGGAGACTATAGTGGAAAGACTAAAGTGGACAGAGAATAGTGGAAAGACTAAAGTGGACAGACTGTAGTTGAAAGACTATAGTGGAAAGACTGTAGTGGACAGACTATAGTGGAAAGACTAAAGTGGAGGGACTAAAGTGGACAGACTATAGTGGAAAGACTAAAGTGGACAGACTATAGTGGAAAGACTAAAGTGGACAGACTATAGTGGAAAGACTAAAGTGGAAAGACTATAGTGGACAGAATAAAGTGGAGACTATATTGGAGAGACTAAAGTGGACAGACTAAAGTGGAAAGACTAAAGTGGAAAGAATAAAGTGGACAGACTATAGTGGAAAGACTAAAGTGGAAAGACTAAAGTGGACAGACTGTAGTTGAAAGACTATAGTGGAAAGACTGTAGTGGACAGACTATAGTGGAAAGAATATAGTGGAAAGACTGTGGTGGAAAGACTAAAGTGGAAAGATTAAAGTGGAAAGACTATAGTGGAAATACTAAAGTGGACAGACTATAGTGGAAAGACTAAAGTGGAAAGACTAAAGTGGACAGAGAATAGTGGAAAGACTAAAGTGGACAGACTATAGTGGAAAGACTATAGTGGAAAGACTGTAGTGGACAGAATAAAGTAGAGACTATAGTGGAAAGACTAAAGTGGAAAGACTAAAGTGGACAGACTATAGTGGAAAGACTGAAGTGGACAGACTAAAGTGGAAAAACTAAAGTGGACAGACTAAAGTGGACAGACTATAGTGGAAAGACTATAGTGGAAAGACTGTAGTGGACAGAAAAAAGTGGAGACTATAGTGGAAAGACTAAAGTGGACAGAGAATAGTGGAAAGACTAAAGTGGACAGACTACAGTGGAAAGACTATAGTGGAAAGACTATAGTGGACAGAATAAAGTGAAGACTATATTGGAGAGACTAAAGTGGACAGACTAAAGTGGAAAGACTAAAGTGGAAAGACTAAAGTGGACAGACTATAGTGGAAAGACTAAAATGGACAGACTATAGTGGAAAGACTAAAGTGGAGGGACTAAAGTGGACAGACTAAAGTGGACAGACTAAAGTGGACAGACTAAAGTGGAAAGACTAAAGTGGAAAGACTAAAGTGGACAGACTATAGTTGAAAGACTATAGTGGAAAGACTGTAGTGGACAGAATAAAGTGGAGACTATAGTGGAAAGACTAAAGTGGAAAGACTAAAGTGGAAAGACTAAAGTGGACAGACTATAGTGGAAAGACTAAAGTGGACAGACTAAAGTGGAAAGACTAAAGTGGAAAGACTAAAGTGGACAGACTATAGTGGAAAGACTAAAGTGGACAGACTATAGTGGAAAGAAAGTGGACAGACTAAAGTGGACAGACTATAGTGGAAAGACCAAAGTGGACAGACTAAAGTGGAAAGACTAAAGTGGAAAGACTAAAGTGGACAGACTATAGTGGAAAGACTATAGTGGAAAGACTGTAGTGGACAGAATAAAGTGGAGACTATAGTGGAAAGACTGAAATGGAAAGACTCAGTGGACAGACTAAAGTGTACACACTGAAGTGGACAGAATAAAGTGGAAAGACTAAAGTGGAAAGACTAAAGTGGACAGACTATAGTGGAAAGACTAAAGTGGACGGACTAAAGTGGAAAGATTAAGGTGGAAAGACTAAAGTGGACGAGACTATAGTGGAAAGACTAAAGTGGAAAGACTATAGTCGACAGAATAAAGTGGAGACTATAGTGGAAAGACTAAAGTGGAAAGACTAAAGTGGACATAGAATAGTGGAAAGACTAAAGTGGACAGACTATAGTGGAAAGACTATAGTGGAAAGACTGTAGTGGACAGACTAAAGTGGACAGACTCTAGCGGAAAGACTAAGTGGACAGACTAAAGCGGAAAGACTAAAGTGGAAAGACGAAAGTGGGCAGACTATAGTGGAAAGACTAAAGTGGACAGACTAAAGTGGAAAGACTAAAGTGGAAAGACTAAAGTGGACAGACTATAGTGGAAAGACTATAGTGGAAAGACTGTGGTGGAAAGACTAAAGTGGAAAGATTAAAGTGGACAGACTATAGTGGAAATACTAAAGTGGACAGACTATAGTGGAAAGACTAAAGTGGACAGAGAATAGTGGAAAGACTAAAGTGGACAGACTATAGTGGAAAGACTATAGTGGACTATACTATAGACTATAGTGGAAAGACTGAAGTGGACAGACTAAAGTGGAAAAACTTAAGTGGAAAGACTAAAGTGGACAGACTATATTGGAAAGACTATAGTGGAAAGACTGTAGTGGACAGAATAAAGTGGAGAGTATAGTGGAAAGACTAAAGTGGACAGACTATAGTTGAAAGACTAAAGTGGACAGACTATAGTGGAAAGACTAAAGTGGACAGACTTAAGTGGAAAGACTAAAGTGGAAAGACTAAAGTGGACAGAAGATAGTGGAAATGACTAAAGTGGAAAGACTAAAGTGGGCAGACTAAAGTGGACAGACTAAAGTGGACAGACTAAAGTGGAAAGACTAAAGTGGGCAGACTCTAGTCGGAAAGACTATAGTGGAAAGACTAAAGTGGACAGACTTAAGTGGAAAGACTAAAGTGGAAAGACTAAAGTGGACAGAAGATAGTGGAAATGACTAAAGTGGAAAGACTAAAGTGGGCAGACTAAAGTGGACAGACTAAAGTGGACAGACTAAAGTGGAAAGACTAAAGTGGACAGACTCTAGTCGGAAAGACTGAAGCGGAAAGACTAAGTGGACAGACTAAAGCGGAAAGACTAAAGTGGAAAGACCAAAGTGGACAGACTAAAGTGGAAAGACTAAAGTGGAAAGACTAAAGTGGACAGACTATAGTGGAAAGACTATAGTGGAATGACTGTAGTGGATAGAATAAAGTGGAGACTATAGTGGAAAGACTAAAGTGGAAAGACTAAAGTGGACAGAGAATAGTGGAAAGACTAAAGTGGACAGACTAAAGTGGAAAGACTATAGTGGAAAGACTGTAGTGGACAGAATAAAGTGGAGACTAGAGTGGAAAGACTAAAGTGGAAAGACTAAAGTGGACAGAGAATAGTGGAAAGACTAAAGTGGACAGACTAAAGTGGAAAGACTAAAGTGGAAAGACTAAAGTGGACAGACTAAAGTGGACAGACTAAAGTGGACAGACTAAAGTGGACAGACTCTAGTGGAAAAACTAAGTGGACAG
This sequence comes from Branchinecta sandiegonensis, assembly GCA_030848855.1. Taxonomy (NCBI): domain Eukaryota; kingdom Metazoa; phylum Arthropoda; class Branchiopoda; order Anostraca; family Branchinectidae; genus Branchinecta; species Branchinecta sandiegonensis. The sequence continues at coordinate 181,925 of JAUPMV010000078.1, forward strand.
ACTAAAGCGAAAAGACTAAAGTGGAAAGACTAAAGTGGACAGACTATAGTGGAAAGACTTAAGTGGACAGACTAAAGCGGAAAGACTAAAGTGGAAAGACTAAAGTGGACGGACTATAGTGGAAAGACTAAAGTGGACAGACTAAAGTGGAAAGACTAAAGTGGAAAGACTAAAGTGGACCGACTATAGTGGAAATACTATAGTGGAATGACTGTAGTGGACAGAATAAAGTAGAGACTATAGTGGAAAGACTTAAGTGGAAAGACTAAAGTGGACAGAGAATTATGGAAAGACTAAAGTGGACAGTCTATAGTGGAAAGACTAAAGTGGACAGACTAAAGTGGAAAGACTAAAGTGGAAAGACTTAAGTGGACAGACTATAGTGGAAAGACTAAAGTGGACAGACTAAAGTGGGAAGACTAAAGTGGAAAGACTAAAGTGGACAGACTATAGTGGAAAGTCTATAGTGGAAAGACTGTAGTGGAGAGAATAAAGTGGAGACTATACTGGAAAGACTAAAGTGGACAGAGAATTATGGAAAGACAGTGGACAGAATAAAGTGGAGACTATAGTGGAAAGACTAAAGCAGAAAGACTAAAGTGGAAAGACTAAAGTGGACAGACTATAGTGGAAACACTAAAGTGGAAAGACTAAAGTGGACAGAGAATAGTGGAAAGACTAAAGTGGACAGACTATAGTGGAAAGACTATAGTGGAAAGACTGTAGTGGACAGAATAAAGTAGAGACTATAGTGGAAATGACTAAAGTGGAAAGACTAAAGTGGAAAGACTAAAGTGGACAGACTAAAGTGGACAGACTCTAGTGGAAAAACTAAGTGGACAGACTAAAGCGAAAAGACTAAAGTGGAAAGACTAAAGTGGTCAGACTATAGTGGAAAGACTAAAGTGGACAGACTAAAGTGGAAAGACTAAAGTGGAAAGACTAAAGTGGACAGACTATAGTGGAAAGACTAAAGTGGAAAGACTAAAGTGGACAGACTAAAGTGGACAGACTCTAGTGGAAAGACTAAGTAGACAGACTAAAGTGGAAAGATTAAAGTGGACAGACTATAGTGGAAATACTAAAGTGGACAGACTATAGTGGAAAGACTAAAGTGGAAAGACTAAAGTGGACGGAGAATAGTGGAAAGACTAAAGTGGACAGACTATAGTGGAAAGGCTATAGTGGAAAGACTGTAGTGGACAGAATAAAGTAGAGACTTTAGTGGAAAGACTAAAGTGGAAAGACTAAAGTGGACAGACTATAGTGGAAAGACTGAAGTGGACAGACTAAAGTGGAAAAACTAAAGTGGAAAGACTAAAGTGGACAGACTATAGTGGAAAGACTATAGTGGAAAGACTGTAGTGGACAGAAAAAAGTGGAGACTATAGTGGAAAGACTAAAGTGGACAGAGAATAGTGGAAAGACTAAAGTGGACAGACTACAGTGGAAAGACTATAGTGGAAAGACTATAGTGGACAGAATAAAGTGGAGACTATATTGGAGAGACTAAAGTGGACAGACTAAAGTGGAAAGACTAAAGTGGAAAGACTAAAGTGGACAGACTATAGTGGAAAGACTAAAGTGGACAGACTATAGTGGAAAGACTAAAGTGGAGGGACTAAAGTGGACAGACTATAGTGGAAAGACTAAAGTGGACAGACTAAAGTGGAAAGACTAAAGTGGAAAGACTAAAGTGGACAGACTATAGTTGAAAGACTATAGTGGAAAGACTGTAGTGGACAGAATAAAGTGGAGACTATAGTGGAAAGACTAAAGCGGAAAGACTAAAGTGGAAAGACTAAAGTGGACAGACTATAGTGGAAAGACTAAAGTGGACAGACTAAAGTAGAAAGACTAAAGTGGAAAGACTAAAGTGGAAAGACTGTAGTGGACAGAATAAAGTGGAGAGTATAGTGGAAAGACTAAAGTGGACAGATGATAGTGGAAAGACTAAAGTGGACAGACTATAGTGGAAAGACTATATTGGAGAGACTAAAGAGGACAGACTAAAGTGGAAAGACTAAAGTGGAAAGACTAAAGTGGACAGACTATAGTTGAAAGACTAAAGTGGACAGACTAAAGCGGAAAGACTAAAGTGGAAAGACTAAAGTGGACAGACTATAGTGGAAAGACTAAAGTGGACAGACTAAAGTGGAAAGACTAAAGTGGAAAGACTAAAGTGGACCGACTATAGTGGAAATACTATAGTGGAATGACTGTAGTGGACAGAATAAAGTAGAGACTATAGTGGAAAGACTTAAGTGGAAAGACTAAAGTGGACAGAGAATTATGGAAAGACTAAAGTGGACAGTCTATAGTGGAAAGACTAAAGTGGACAGACTAAAGTGGAAAGACTAAAGTGGAAAGACTTAAGTGGACAGACTATAGTGGAAAGACTAAAGTGGACAGACTAAAGTGGGAAGACTAAAGTGGAAAGACTAAAGTGGACAGACTATAGTGGAAAGTCTATAGTGGAAAGACTGTAGTGGAGAGAATAAAGTGGAGACTATACTGGAAAGACTAAAGTGGACAGAGAATTATGGAAAGACAGTGGACAGAATAAAGTGGAGACTATAGTGGAAAGACTAAAGCAGAAAGACTAAAGTGGAAAGACTAAAGTGGACAGACTATAGTGGAAACACTAAAGTGGAAAGACTAAAGTGGACAGAGAATAGTGGAAAGACTAAAGTGGACAGACTATAGTGGAAAGACTATAGTGGAAAGACTGTAGTGGACAGAATAAAGTAGAGACTATAGTGGAAATGACTAAAGTGGAAAGACTAAAGTGGAAAGACTAAAATGGACAGACTAAAGTGGACAGACTCTAGTGGAAAAACTAAGTGGACAGACTAAAGCGAAAAGACTAAAGTGGAAAGACTAAAGTGGTCAGACTATAGTGGAAAGACTAAAGTGGACAGACTAAAGTGGAAAGACTAAAGTGGAAAGACTAAAGTGGACAGACTATAGTGGAAAGACTAAAGTGGAAAGACTAAAGTGGACAGACTAAAGTGGACAGACTCTAGTGGAAAGACTAAGTGGACAGACTAAAGTGGAAAGATTAAAGTGGACAGACTATAGTGGAAATACTAAAGTGGACAGACTAAAGTGGAAAGACTAAAGTGGACGGAGAATAGTGGAAAGACTAAAGTGGACAGACTATAGTGGAAAGACTATAGTGGAAAGACTGTAGTGGACAGAATAAAGTAGAGACTTTAGTGGAAAGACTAAAGTGGAAAGACTAAAGTGGACAGACTATAGTGGAAAGACTGAAGTGGACAGACTAAAGTGGAAAAACTAAAGTGGAAAGACTAAAGTGGACAGACTATAGTGGAAAGACTATAGTGGAAAGACTGTAGTGGACAGAAAAAAGTGGAGACTATAGTGGAAAGACTAAAGTGGACAGAGAATAGTGGAAAGACTAAAGTGGACAGACTACAGTGGAAAGACTATAGTGGAAAGACTATAGTGGACAGAATAAAGTGGAGACTATATTGGAGAGACTAAAGTGGACAGACTAAAGTGGAAAGACTAAAGTGGAAAGACTAAAGTGGACAGACTATAGTGGAAAGACTAAAGTGGACAGACTATAGTGGAAAGACTAAAGTGGAGGGACTAAAGTGGACAGACTATAGTGGAAAGACTAAAGTGGACAGACTAAAGTGGAAAGACTAAAGTGGAAAGACTAAAGTGGACAGACTATAGTTGAAAGACTATAGTGGAAAGACTGTAGTGGACAGAATAAAGTGGAGACTATAGTGGAAAGACTAAAGCGGAAAGACTAAAGTGGAAAGACTAAAGTGGACAGACTATAGTGGAAAGACTAAAGTGGACAGACTAAAGTAGAAAGACTAAAGTGGAAAGACTAAAGTGGAAAGACTGTAGTGGACAGAATAAAGTGGAGAGTATAGTGGAAAGACTAAAGTGGACAGATGATAGTGGAAAGACTAAAGTGGACAGACTATAGTGGAAAGACTATATTGGAGAGACTAAAGAGGACAGACTAAAGTGGAAAGACTAAAGTGGAAAGACTAAAGTGGACAGACTATAGTTGAAAGACTAAAGTGGACAGACTATAGTGGAAAGACTAAAGTGGACAGACTTAAGTGGAAAGACTAAAGTGGAAAGACTAAAGTGGACAGAAGATAGTGGAAATGACTAAAGTGGAAAGACTAAAGTGGGCAGACTAAAGTGGAAAGACTAAAGTGGACAGACTAAAGTGGAAAGACTAAAGTGGACAGACTCTAGTCGGAAAGACTGAAGCGGAAAGACTAAGTGGACAGACTAAAGCGGAAAGACTAAAGTGGAAAGACCAAAGTGGACAGACTAAAGTGGAAAGACTAAAGTGGACAGACTAAAGTGGACAGACTATAGTGGAAAGACTATAGTGGAATGACTGTAGTGGATAGAATAAAGTGGAGACTATAGTGGAAAGACTAAAGTGGAAAGACTAAAGTGGACAGAGAATAGTGGAAAGACTAAAGTGGACAGACTATAGTGGAAAGACTATAGTGGAAAGACTGTAGTGGACAGAATAAAGTGGAGACTAGAGTGGAAAGACTAAAGTGGAAAGACTAAAGTGGACAGAGAATTGTGGAAAGACTAAAGTGGACAGACTAAAGTGGAAAGACTAAAGTGGAAAGACTAAAGTGGACAGACTAAAGTGGACAGACTAAAGTGGACAGACTAAAGTGGACAGACTCTAGTGGAAAAACTAAGTGGACAGACTAAAGCGAAAAGACTAAAGTGGAAAGACTAAAGTGGACAGACTATAGTGGAAAGACTTAAGTGGACAGACTAAAGCGGAAAGACTAAAGTGGAAAGACTAAAGTGGACAGACTATAGTGGAAAGACTAAAGTGGACAGACTAAAGTGGAAAGACTAAAGTGGAAAGACTAAAGTGGACCGACTATAGTGGAAATACTATAGTGGAATGACTGTAGTGGACAGAATAAAGTAGAGACTATAGTGGAAAGACTTAAGTGGAAAGACTAAAGTGGACAGAGAATTATGGAAAGACTAAAGTGGACAGTCTATAGTGGAAAGACTAAAGTGGACAGACTAAAGTGGAAAGACTAAAGTGGAAAGACTTAAGTGAACAGACTATAGTGGAAAGACTAAAGTGGACAGACTAAAGTGGGAAGACTAAAGTGGAAAGACTAAAGTGGACAGACTATAGTGGAAAGTCTATAGTGGAAAGACTGTAGTGGAGAGAATAAAGTGGAGACTATACTGGAAAGACTAAAGTGGACAGAGAATTATGGAAAGACAGTGGACAGAATAAAGTGGAGACTATAGTGGAAAGACTAAAGCAGAAAGACTAAAGTGGAAAGACTAAAGTGGACAGACTATAGTGGAAACACTAAAGTGGAAAGACTAAAGTGGACAGAGAATAGTGGAAAGACTAAAGTGGACAGACTATAGTGGAAAGACTATAGTGGAAAGACTGTAGTGGACAGAATAAAGTAGAGACTATAGTGGAAATGACTAAAGTGGAAAGACTAAAGTGGAAAGACTAAAGTGGACAGACTAAAGTGGACAGACTCTAGTGGAAAAACTAAGTGGACAGACTAAAGCGAAAAGACTAAAGTGGAAAGACTAAAGTGGACAGACTATAGTGGAAAGACTAAAGTGGACAGACTAAAGTGGAAAGACTAAAGTGGAAAGACTAAAGTGGACAGACTATAGTGGAAAGACTAAAGTGGAAAGACTAAAGTGGACAGACTAAAGTGGACAAACTCTAGTGGAAAGACTAAGTGGACAGACTAAAGTGGAAAGATTAAAGTGGACAGACTATAGTGGAAATACTAAAGTGGACAGACTATAGTGGAAAGACTAAAGTGGAAAGACTAAAGTGGACGGAGAATAGTGGAAAGACTAAAGTGGACAGACTATAGTGGAAAGACTATAGCGGAAAGACTGTAGTGGACAGAATAAAGTAGAGACTTTAGTGGAAAGACTAAAGTGGAAAGACTAAAGTGGACAGACTATAGTGGAAAGACTGAAGTGGACAGACTAAAGTGGAAAAACTAAAGTGGAAAGACTAAAGTGGACAGACTATAGTGGAAAGACTATAGTGGAAAGACTGTAGTGGACAGAAAAAAGTGGAGACTATAGTGGAAAGACTAAAGTGGACAGAGAATAGTGGAAAGACTAAAGTGGACAGACTACAGTGGAAAGACTATAGTGGAAAGACTATAGTGGACAGAATAAAGTGGAGACTATATTGGAGAGACTAAAGTGGACAGACTAAAGTGGAAAGACTAAAGTGGAAAGACTAAAGTGGACAGACTATAGTGGAAAGACTAAAGTGGACAGACTATAGTGGAAAGACTAAAGTGGAGGGACTAAAGTGGACAGACTATAGTGGAAAGACTAAAGTGGACAGACTAAAGTGGAAAGACTAAAGTGGAAAGACTAAAGTGGACAGACTATAGTTGAAAGACTATAGTGGAAAGACTGTAGTGGACAGAATAAAGTGGAAAGACTATTGTGGAAAGACTAAAGTGGACAGACTATAGTGGAAAGAAAGTGGACAGACTAAAGTGGACAGACTATAGTGGAAAGACCAAAGTGGACAGAGTAAAGTGGAAAGACTAAAGTGGAAAGACTAAAGTGGACAGACTATAGTGGAAAGACTATAGTGGAAAGACTGTAGTGGACAGAATAAAGTGGAGACTATAGTGGAAAGACTGAAGTGGAAAGACTCAGTGGACAGACTAAAGTGTACACACTGAAGTGGACAGAATAAAGTGGAAAGACTAAAGTGGAAAGACTAAAGTGGACAGACTATAGTGGAAAGACTAAAGTGGACAGACTATAGTGGAAAGACTAAAGTGGAGGGACTAAAGTGGACAGACTATAGTGGAAAGACTAAAGCGGAAAGACTAAAGTGGAAAGACTAAAGTGGACAGACTATAGTGGAAAGACTAAAGTGGACAGACTAAAGTAGAAAGACTAAAGTGGAAAGACTAAAGTGGAAAGACTATTGTGGAAAGACTAAAGTGGACAGACTATAGTGGAAAGACCAAAGTGGACAGAGTAAAGTGGAAAGACTAAAGTGGAAAGACTAAAGTGGACAGACTATAGTGGAAAGACTATAGTGGAAAGACTGTAGTGGACAGAATAAAGTGGAGACTATAGTGGAAAGACTGAAGTGGAAAGACTCAGTGGACAGACTAAAGTGTACACACTGAAGTGGACAGAATAAAGTGGAAAGACTAAAGTGGAAAGACTAAAGTGGACAGACTATAGTGGAAAGACTGAAGTGGACAGACTATAGTGGAAAGACTAAAGTGGAAAGACTATAGTGGACAGAATAAAGTGGAGACTATAGTGGAAAGACTAAAGTGGACAGAGAATAGTGGAAAGACTAAAGTGGGCAGAATATAGTGGAAAGAATAAAGTGGACAGACTGAAGTCAAAAGACTAAAGTGGAAAGACTAAAGTGGACAGACTAGATTGGAAAGACTATAGTGGAAAGACTGTAGTGGACAGAATAAAGTGGAGAGTATAATGGAAAGACTAAAGTGGACAGATAATAGTGGAAAGACTAAAGCGGACAGACTATAGTGGAAAGACTATATTGGAGAGACTAAAGTGGACAGGCTAAAGTGGAAAGACTAAAGTGGAAAGACTAAAGTGGACAGACTATAGTGGAAAGACTAAAGTGGAAAGACTAAAGTGGACAGAAGATAGTGGAAATACTAAAGTGGACAGAGAATTATGGAAAGACTAAAGTGGACAGTCTATAGTGGAAAGACTAAAGTGGACAGACTAAAGTGGAAAGACTAAAGTGGAAAGACTTAAGTGGACAGACTATAGTGGAAAGACTATAGTGGAAAGACTAAAGTGGAAAGACTATAGCGGAAAGACTGTAGTGGACAGACTAAAGTGGAAAGACTAAAGTGGAAAGACTAAAGTGGACAGAGAATAGTGGAAAGACTGAAGTGGACAGACTAAAGTGGAAAGACTAAAGTGGACAGACTATAATGGAAATGACTAAAGTGGAAAGACTAAAGTGGACAGACTAAAGTGGACGGACTAAAGTGGACAGACTCTAGTGGAAAGACGAAGTGGACAGTCTAAAGCGGAAAGACTAAAGTGGAAAGACTAAAGTGGACAGACTATAGTGGAAAGACTAAAGTGGACAGAGAATTATGGTAAGACTAAAGTGGACAGTCTATAGTGGAAAGACTAAAGTGGACAGACTAAAGTGGAAAGACTAAAGTGGAAAGACTTAACTGGACAGACTGTAGTGGAAAGACTATAGTGGAAAGACTAAAGTGGAAAGACTAAAGAGGACAGAGAATAGTGGAAAGACTAAAGTGGACAGACTATAGTGGAAAGAGTATAGTGGAAAGACTGTAGTGGACAGAAAAAAGTGGAGACTATAGTGGAAAGACTAAAGTGGGCAGAGAATAGTGGAAAGACTAAAGTGGACAGACTACAGTGGAAAGACTATAGTTGAAAGACTATAATGGACAGAATAAAGTGGAGGCTATATTGGAGAGACTAAAGTGGACAGACTAAAGTGGAAAGACTAAAGTGGACAGACTATAGTGGAAAGACTAAAGTGGACAGACTATAGTGGAAAGACTAAAGTGGAGGGACTAAAGTGGACAGACTATAGTGGAAAGACTAAAGTGGACAGACTAAAGTGGAAAGACTAAAGTGGAAAGACTAAAGTGGAAAGACTATAGTTGAAAGACTATAGTGGAAAGACTGTAGTGGACAGAATAAAGTGGAGACTATAGTGGAAAGACTAAAGCGGAAAGACTAAAGTGGAAAGACTAAAGTGGACAGACTATAGTGGAAAGACTAAAGTGGAGAGACTAAAGTGGAAAGACTAAAGTGGAAAGACTAAAGTGGACAGACTATAGTGGAAAGACTAAAGTGGACAGACTATAGTGGAAAGAAAGTGGACAGACTAAAGTGGACAGACTATAGTGGAAAGACCAAAGTGGACAGACTAAAGTGGAAAGACTAAAGTGGAAAGACTAAAGTGGACAGACTATAGTGGAAAGACTGTAGTGGACAGAATAAAGTGGAGACTATAGTGGAAAGACTGAAGTGGAAAGACTCAGTGGACAGACTAAAGTGTACACACTGAAGTGGACAGAATAAAGTGGAAAGACTAAAGTGGAAAGACTAAAGTGGACAGACTATATTGGAAAGACTAAAGTGGACAGACTAAAGTGGAAAGATTAAAGTGGAAAGACTAAAGTGGACAGACTATAGTGGAAAGACTAAAGTGGAAAGACTATAGTGGACAGAATAAAGTGGAGACTATAGTGGAAAGACTAAAGTGGAAAGACTAAAGTGGACAGAGAATAGTGGAAAGACTAAAGTGGGCAGAATATAGTGGAAAAAATAAAGTGGACAGACTGAAGTGGAAAGACTAAAGTGGAAAGACTAAAGTGGACAGACTATATTGGAAAGACTATAGTGGAAAGACTGTAGTGGACAGAATAAAGTGGAGAGTATAGTGGAAAGACTAAAGTGGACAGATAATAGTGGAAAGACTAAAGTGGACAGACTATAGTGGAAAGACTATATTGGAGAGACTAAAGAGGACAGACTAAAGTGGAAAGACTAAAGTGGAAAGACTAAAGTGGACAGACTATAGTGGAAAGACTAAAGTGGACAGAAGATAGTGGAAATGACTAGAGTGGAAAGACTAAAGTGGGCAGACTAAAGTGGACAGACTAAAGTGGACAGACTAAAGTGGAAAGACTAAAGTGGACAGACTCTAGTCGGAAAGACTGAAGCGGAAAGACTAAGTGGACAGACTAAAGCGGAAAGACTAAAGTGGAAAGACCAAAGTGGACAGACTAAAGTGGAAAGACTAAAGTGGACAGACTATAGTGGTAAGACTATAGTGGAATGACTGTAGTGGACAGAATAAAGTGGAGAGTATAGTGGAAAGACTAAAGTGGACAGATAATAGTGGAAAGACTAAAGTGGACAGACTATAGTGGAAAGACTATATTGGAGAGACTAAAGAGGACAGACTAAAGTGGAAAGACTAAAGTGGAAAGACTAAAGTGGACAGTCTATAGTGGAAAGACTAAAGTGGACAGACTATAGTGGAAAGACTAAAGTGGACAGACTTAAGTGGAAAGACTAAAGTGGAAAGACTAAAGTGGACAGAAGATAGTGGAAATGACTTAAGTGGAAAGACTAAAGTGGGCAGACAAAAGTGGACAGACTAAAGTGGACAGACTAAAGTGGAAAGACTAAAGTGGACAGACTCTAGTCGGAAAGACTGAAGCGGAAAGACTAAGTGGACAGACTAAAGCGGAAAGACTAAAGTGGAAAGACCAAAGTGGAGATTATAGTGGAAAGACTAAAGTGGACAGAGAATTATGGAAAGACTAAAGTGGGCAGTCTATAGTGGAAAGACTGTAGTGGAATGACTGTAGTGGACAGAATAAAGTAGAGACTATAGTGGAAAGACTTAAGTGGAAAGACTAAAGTGGACAGAGAATAGTGGAAAGACTAAAGTGGACAGACTAAAGTGGAAAGACTAAAGTGGAAATACTATAGTGGAAAGACTGTAGTGGACAGAATAAAGTGGAGACTATAGTGGAAAGACTAAAGTGGACAGAGAATTATGGAAAGACTAAAGTGGGCAGTCTATAGTGGAAAGACTATAGTGGAATGACTGTAGTGGACAGAATAAAGTAGAGACTATAGTGGAAAGACTAAAGTGGAAATACTAAAGTGGACAGAGAATAGTGGAAAGACTAAAGTGGACAGACTAAAGTGGAAAGACTAAAGTGGAAAGACTATAGTGGAAAGACTGTAGTGGACAGAATAAAGTGGAGACTATAGTGGAAAGACTAAAGTGGAAAGACTAAAGTGGACAGAGAATAGTGGAAAGACTAAAGTGGACAGACTAAAGTGGAAAGACTAAAGTGGAAAGACTAAAGTGGACAGACTATAGTGGAAATGACTAAAGTGGAAAGACTAAAGTGGGAAGACTAAAGTGGAAAGACTAAAGTGGACAGACTATAGTGGAAAGTCTATAGTGGAAAGACTGTAGTGGAGAGAATAAAGTGGAGACTATAGTGGAAAGACTAAAGTGGACACAGAATTATGGAAAGACTAAAGTGGACAGTCTATAGTGGAAAGACTAAAGTGGACAGACTAAAGTGGAAAGACTAAAGTGGATCTACTTAAGTGGACAGACTATGGTGGAACGACTATAGTGGAAAGATTAAGTGGAAAGACTAAAGTGGACAGAGAATAGTGGAAAGACTAAAGTGGACAGACTATAGTGAAAAGACTATAGTGGAAAGACTGTAGTGGACAGAATAAAGTAGAGACTATAGTGGAAAGACAACTAAAGTGGAAAGACTAAAGTGGACAGACTAAAGTGGGAAGACTAAAGTGGACAGACTAAAGTGGACGGACTAAAGTGGACAGACTCTAGTGGAAAGACGAAGTGGACAGACTAAAGCGGAAAGACTAAAGTGGAAAGACTAAAGTGGACAGACTATAGTGGAAAGACTAAAGTGGACAGACTAAAGTGGGAAGACTAAAGTGGAAAGACTAAAGTGGACAGACTATAGTGGAAAGTCTATAGTGGAAAGACTGTAGTGGAGAGAATAAAGTGGAGACTATAGTGGAAAGACTAAAGTGGACAGAGAATTATGGAAAGACTAAAGTGGACAGTCTATAGTGGAAAGACTAAAGTGGACAGACTAAAGTGGAAAGACTAAAGTGGAACTACTTAAGTGGACAGACTATGGTGGAAAGACTATAGTGGAAAGACTAAAGTGGAAAGACTAAAGTGGACAGAGAATAGTGGAAAGACTAAAGTGGACAGACTATAGTGAAAAGACTATAGTGGAAAGACTAAAGTGGAAAGACTAAAGTGGACAGACTGTAGTGGAATGACTGTAGTGGACAGAATAAAGTAGAGACTATAGTGGAAAGACTAAAGTGGAAAGACTAAAGTGGACAGAGAATAGTGGAAAGACCAAAGTGGACAGACTAAAGTGGAAAGACTAAAGTGGAAAGACTATAGTGGAAAGACTGTAGTGGACAGAATAAAGTGGAGACTATAGTGGAAAGACTAAAGTGGACAGAGAATAATGGAAAGACTAAAGTGGACAGTCTATAGTGGAAAGACTATAGTGGAATGACTGTAGTGGACAGAATAAAGTAGAGACTATAGTGGAAAGACTAAAGTGGACAGAAGATAGTGGAAATGACTAAAGTGGAAAGACTAAAGTGGGCAGACTAAAGTGGACAGACTAAAGTGGACAGACTAAAGTGGAAAGACTAAAGTGGACAGACTCTAGTCGGAAAGACTGAAGCGGAAAGACTAAGTGGACAGACTAAAGCGGAAAGACTAAAGTGGAAAGACCAAAGTGGATAGACTAAAGTGGAAAGACTAAAGTGGACAGACTGTAGTGGTAAGACTATAGTGGAATGACTGTAGTGGACAGAATAAAGTGGAGAGTATAGTGGAAAGACTAAAGTGGACAGATAATAGTGGAAAGACTAAAGTGGACAGACTATAGTGGAAAGACTATATTGGAGAGACTAAAGAGGACAGACTAAAGTGGACAGACTATAGTGGAAAGACTAAAGTGGACAGAAGATAGTGGAAATGACTAAAGTGGAAAGACTAAAGTGGGCAGACTAAAGTGGACAGACTAAAGTGGACAGACTAAAGTGGAAAGACTAAAGTGGACAGACTCTAGTCGGAAAGACTGAAGCGGAAAGACTAAGTGGACAGACTAAAGCGGAAAGACTAAAGTGGAAAGACCAAAGTGGACAGACTAAAGTGGAAAGACTAAAGTGGACAGACTATAGTGGTAAGACTATAGTGGAATGACTGTAGTGGACAGAAGAAAGTGGAGAGTATAGTGGAAAGACTAAAGTGGACAGATAATAGTGGAAAGACTAAAGTGGACAGACTATAGTGGAAAGACTATATTGGAGAGACTAAAGAGGACAGACTAAAGTGGACAGACTATAGTGGAAAGACTAAAGTGGACAGAAGATAGTGGAAATGACTAAAGTGGAAAGACTAAAGTGGGCAGACTAAAGTGGACAGACTAAAGTGGACAGACTAAAGTGGAAAGACTAAAGTGGACAGACTCTAGTTGGAAAGACTGAAGCGGAAAGACTAAGTGGACAGACTAAAGCGGAAAGACTAAAGTGGAAAGACCAAAGTGGACAGACTAAAGTGGAAAGACTAAAGTGGACAGACTATAGTGGTAAGACTATAGTGGAATGACTGTAGTGGACAGAATAAAGTGGAGAGTATAGTGGAAAGACTAAAGTGGACAGATAATAGTGAAGACTAAAGTGGACAGACTATAGTGGAAAGACTATATTGGAGAGACTAAAGAGGACAGACTAAAGTGGAAAGACTAAAGTGGAAAGAATAAAGTGGACAGACTATAGTGGAAAGACTAAAGTGGACAGACTATAGTGGAAAGACTAAAGTGGACAGACTTAAGTGGAAAGACTAAAGTGGACAGAAGATAGTGGAAATGACTAAAGTGGAAAGACTAAAGTGGGCAGACAAAAGTGGACAGACTAAAGTGGACAGACTAAAGTGGAAAGACTAAAGTGGACAGACTCTAGTCGGAAAGACTGAAGCGGAAAGACTAAGTGGACAGACTAAAGCGGAAAGACTAAAGTGGAAAGACCAAAGTGGAGATTATAGTGGAAAGACTAAAGTGGACAGAGAATTATGGAAAGACTAAAGTGGGCAGTCTATAGTGGAAAGACTGTAGTGGAATGACTGTAGTGGACAGAATAAAGTAGAGACTATAGTGGAAAGACTTAAGTGGAAAGACTAAAGTGGACAGAGAATAGTGGAAAGACTAAAGTGGACAGACTAAAGTGGAAAGACTAAAGTGGAAATACTATAGTGGAAAGACTGTAGTGGACAGAATAAAGTGGAGACTATAGTGGAAAGACTAAAGTGGACAGAGAATTATGGAAAGACTAAAGTGGGCAGTCTATAGTGGAAAGACTATAGTGGAATGACTGTAGTGGACAGAATAAATTAGAGACTATAGTGGAAAGACTAAAGTGGAAAGACTAAAGTGGACAGAGAATAGTGGAAAGACTAAAGTGGACAGACTAAAGTGGAAAGACTAAAGTGGAAAGACTATAGTGGAAAGACTGTAGTGGACAGAATAAAGTGGAGACTATAGTGGAAAGACTAAAGTGGAAAGACTAAAGTGGACAGAGAATAGTGGAAAGACTAAAGTGGACAGACTATAGTGAAAAGACTATAGTGGAAAGACTGTAGTGGACAGAATAAAGTAGAGACTATAGTGGAAAGACTAAAGTGGAAAGACTAAAGTGGACAGACTAAAGTGGGAAGACTAAAGTGGACAGACTAAAGTGGACGGACTAAAGTGGACAGACTCTAGTGGAAAGACGAAGTGGACAGACTAAAGCGGAAAGACTAAAGTGGAAAGACTAAAGTGGACAGACTATAGTGGAAAGACTAAAGTGGACAGACTAAAGTGGGAAGACTAAAGTGGAAAGACTAAAGTGGACAGACTATAGTGGAAAGTCTATAGTGGAAAGACTGTAGTGGAGAGAATAAAGTGGAGACTATAGTGGAAAGACTAAAGTGGACAGAGAATTATGGAAAGACTAAAGTGGACAGTCTATAGTGGAAAGACTAAAGTGGACAGACTAAAGTGGAAAGACTAAAGTGGAACTACTTAAGTGGACAGACTATGGTGGAAAGACTATAGTGGAAAGACTAAAGTGGAGAGACTAAAGTGGACAGAGAATAGTGGAAAGACTAAAGTGGACAGACTATAGTGAAAAGACTATAGTGGAAAGACTGTAGTGGACAGAATAAAGTAGAGACTATAGTGGAAAGACTAAAGTGGAAAGACTAAAGTGGACAGACTGTAGTGGAATGACAGTAGTGGACAGAATAAAGTAGAGACTATAGTGGAAAGACTAAAGTGGAAAGACTAAAGTGGACAGAGAATAGTGGAAAGACCAAAGTGGACAGACTAAAGTGGAAAGACTAAAGTGGAAAGACTATAGTGGAAAGACTGTAGTGGACAGAATAAAGTGGAGACTATAGTGGAAAGACTAAAGTGGACAGAGAATAATGGAAAGACTAAAGTGGACAGTCTATAGTGGAAAGACTATAGTGGAATGACTGTAGTGGACAGAATAAAGTAGAGACTATAGTGGAAAGACTAAAGTGGACAGAAGATAGTGGAAATGACTAAAGTGGAAAGACTAAAGTGGGCAGACTAAAGTGGACAGACTAAAGTGGACAGACTAAAGTGGAAAGACTAAAGTGGACAGACTCTAGTCGGAAAGACTGAAGCGGAAAGACTAAGTGGACAGACTAAAGCGGAAAGACTAAAGTGGAAAGACCAAAGTGGACAGACTAAAGTGGAAAGACTAAAGTGGACAGACTATAGTGGTAAGACTATAGTGGAATGACTGTAGTGGACAGAATAAAGTGGAGAGTATAGTGGAAAGACTAAAGTGGACAGATAATAGTGGAAAGACTAAAGTGGACAGACTATAGTGGAAAGACTATATTGGAGAGACTAAAGAGGACAGACTAAAGTGGACAGACTATAGTGGAAAGACTAAAGTGGACAGAAGATAGTGGAAATGACTAAAGTGGAAAGACTAAAGTGGGCAGACTAAAGTGGACAGACTAAAGTGGACAGACTAAAGTGGAAAGACTAAAGTGGACAGACTCTAGTCGGAAAGACTGAAGCGGAAAGACTAAGTGGACAGACTAAAGCGGAAAGACTAAAGTGGAAAGACCAAAGTGGACAGACTAAAGTGGAAAGACTAAAGTGGACAGACTATAGTGGTAAGACTATAGTGGAATGACTGTAGTGGACAGAATAAAGTGGAGAGTATAGTGGAAAGACTAAAGTGGACAGATAATAGTGGAAAGACTAAAGTGGAGAGACTATAGTGGAAAGACTAAAGTGGAAAGACTAAAGTGGACAGACTATAGTGGAAAGACTAAAGTGGACAGACTAAAGTGGGAAGACTAAAGTGGAAAGACTAAAGTGGACAGACTATAGTGGAAAGTCTATAGTGGAAAGACTGTAGTGGAGAGAATAAAGTGGAGACTATAGTGGAAAGACTAAAGTGGACAGAGAATTATGGAAAGACTAAAGTGGACAGTCTATAGTGGAAAGACTAAAGTGGACAGACTAAAGTGGAAAGACTAAAGTGGAACTACTTAAGTGGACAGACTATGGTGGAAAGACTATAGTGGAAAGACTAAAGTGGAAAGACTAAAGTGGACAGAGAATAGTGGAAAGACTAAAGTGGACAGACTATAGTGAAAAGACTATAGTGGAAAGACTGTAGTGGACAGAATAAAGTAGAGACTATAGTGGAAAGACTAAAGTGGAAAGACTAAAGTGGACAGACTGTAGTGGAATGACTGTAGTGGACAGAATAAAGTAGAGACTATAGTGGAAAGACTAAAGTGGAAAGACTAAAGTGGACAGAGAATAGTGGAAAGACCAAAGTGGACAGACTAAAGTGGAAAGACTAAAGTGGAAAGACTATAGTGGAAAGACTGTAGTGGACAGAATAAAGTGGAGACTATAGTGGAAAGACTAAAGTGGACAGAGAATAATGGAAAGACTAAAGTGGACAGTCTATAGTGGAAAGACTATAGTGGAATGACTGTAGTGGACAGAATAAACTAGAGACTATAGTGGAAAGACTAAAGTGGACAGAAGATAGTGGAAATGACTAAAGTGGAAAGACTAAAGTGGGCAGACTAAAGTGGACAGACTAAAGTGGACAGACTAAAGTGGAAAGACTAAAGTGGACAGACTCTAGTCGGAAAGACTGAAGCGGAAAGACTAAGTGGACAGACTAAAGCGGAAAGACTAAAGTGGAAAGACCAAAGTGGACAGACTAAAGTGGAAAGACTAAAGTGGACAGACTATAGTGGTAAGACTATAGTGGAATGACTGTAGTGGACAGAATAAAGTGGAGAGTATAGTGGAAAGACTAAAGTGGACAGATAATAGTGGAAAGACTAAAGTGGACAGACTATAGTGGAAAGACTATATTGGAGAGACTAAAGAGGACAGACTAAAGTGGACAGACTATAGTGGAAAGACTAAAGTGGACAGAAGATAGTGGAAATGACTAAAGTGGAAAGACTAAAGTGGGCAGACTAAAGTGGACAGACTAAAGTGGACAGACTAAAGTGGAAAGACTAAAGTGGACAGACTCTAGTCGGAAAGACTGAAGCGGAAAGACTAAGTGGACAGACTAAAGCGGAAAGACTAAAGTGGAAAGACCAAAGTGGACAGACTAAAGTGGAAAGACTAAAGTGGACAGACTATAGTGGTAAGACTATAGTGGAATGACTGTAGTGGACAGAATAAAGTGGAGAGTATAGTGGAAAGACTAAAGTGGACAGATAATAGTGGAAAGACTAAAGTGGACAGACTATAGTGGAAAGACTAAAGTGGAAAGACTAAAGTGGACAGACTATAGTGGAAAGACTAAAGTGGACAGACTAAAGTGGGAAGACTAGAGTGGAAAGACTAAAGTGGACAGACTATAGTGGAAAGTCTATAGTGGAA
This sequence comes from Branchinecta sandiegonensis, assembly GCA_030848855.1. Lineage (NCBI taxonomy): Eukaryota > Metazoa > Arthropoda > Branchiopoda > Anostraca > Branchinectidae > Branchinecta > Branchinecta sandiegonensis. Next base: position 199,519 of record JAUPMV010000078.1, read on the forward strand.
AGACTGTAGTGGAGAGAATAAAGTGGAGACTATAGTGGAAAGACTAAAGTGGACAGAGAATTATGGAAAGACTAAAGTGGACAGTCTATAGTGGAAATACTAAAGTGGACAGACTAAAGTGGAAAAGCTAAAGTGGAACTACTTAAGTGGACAGACTATGGTGGAAAGACTATAGTGGAAAGACTAAAGTGGAAAGACTAAAGTGGACAGAGAATAGTGGAAAGACTAAAGTGGACAGACTATAGTGAAAAGACTATAGTGGAAAGACTGTAGTGGACAGAATAAAGTAGAGACTATAGTGGAAAGACTAAAGTGGAAAGACTAAAGTGGACAGAGAATAGTGGAAAGACCAAAGTGGACAGACTAAAGTGGAAAGACTAAAGTGGAAAGACTATAGTGGAAAGACTGTAGTGGACAGAATAAAGTGGAGACTATAGTGGAAAGACTAAAGTGGACAGAGAATAATGGAAAGACTAAAGTGGACAGTCTATAGTGGAAAGACTATAGTGGAATGACTGTAGTGGACAGAATAAAGTAGAGACTATAGTGGAAAGACTAAAGTGGACAGAAGATAGTGGAAATGACTAAAGTGGAAAGACTAAAGTGGGCAGACTAAAGTGGACAGACTAAAGTGGACAGACTAAAGTGGAAAGACTAAAGTGGACAGACTCTAGTCGGAAAGACTGAAGCGGAAAGACTAAGTGGACAGACTAAAGCGGAAAGACTAAAGTGGAAAGACCAAAGTGGACAGACTAAAGTGGAAAGACTAAAGTGGACAGACTATAGTGGTAAGACTATAGTGGAATGACTGTAGTGGACAGAATAAAGTGGAGAGTATAGTGGAAAGACTAAAGTGGACAGATAATAGTGTAAAGACTAAAGTGGACAGACTATAGTGGAAAGACTATATTGGAGAGACTAAAGAGGACAGACTAAAGTGGACAGACTATAGTGGAAAGACTAAAGTGGACAGAAGATAGTGGAAATGACTAAAGTTGAAAGACTAAAGTGGGCAGACTAAAGTGGACAGACTAAAGTGGACAGACTAAAGTGGAAAGACTAAAGTGGACAGACTCTAGTCGGAAAGACTGAAGCGGAAAGACTAAGTGGACAGACTAAAGCGGAAAGACTAAAGTGGAAAGACCAAAGTGGACAGACTAAAGTGGAAAGACTAAAGTGGACAGACTATAGTGGTAAGACTATAGTGGAATGACTGTAGTGGACAGAATAAAGTGGAGACTATAGTGGAAAGACTAAAGTGGAAAGACTAAAGTGGAAAGACTAAATTGGACAGACTATAGTGGAAAGACTAAAGTGGACAGACTATAGTGGAAAGACTAAAGTGGACAGACTAAAGTGGAAAGACTAAAGTGGAAAGACTAAAGTGGACAGAAGATAGTGGAAATGACTAAAGTGGAAAGACTATATTGGAAAGACTGTTGTGTACAGAATAAAGTGGAGACTATAGTGGAAAGACTAAAGTGGACAGAGAATAGTGGAAAGACTAAAATGGACAGACTAAAGTGGAAAGACTAAAGTGGAAAGACTAAAGTGGACAGACTATAGTGGAAATGACTAAAGTGGAAAGATTAAAGTGGACAGACTAAAGTGGACAGACTAAAGTGGACAGACTAAAGTGGACAGACTCTAGTGGAAAGACTAAGTGGACAGACTAAAGCGGAAAGACTAAAGTGGAAAGACTAAAGTTGACAGACTATAGTGGAAAAACTAAAGTGGACAGACTAAAGTGGAAAGACTAAAGTGGAAAGACTAAAGTGGACAGCCTATAGTGGAAAGACTATAGTGGAAAGACTGTAGTGGACAGAATAAAGTGGAGACTATAATGGAAAGACTAAAGTGGACAGAGAATTATGAAGGACTAAAGTGGACAGTCTATAGTGGAAAGACTAAAGTGGACAGACTAAAGTGGAAAGACTAAAGTGGAAAGACTAAAGTGGACAGACTATAGTGGAAAGACTATAGTGGAAAGACTACAGTGGACAGAGAATAGTGGAAAGACTAAAGTGGACAGACTATAGTGGAAAGACTATAGTGGAAAGACTGTAGTGGACAGAATAAAGTGGGGACTATAGTGGAAAGACTAAAGTGGACAGAGAATAGTGGAAAGACTAAAGTGGACAGACTTTAGTGGAAAGACTATAGTGGAAAGACTGTGGTCGAAAGACTAAAGTGGAAAGATTAAAGTGGACAGACTATAGTGGAAAGACTAAAGTGGACAGACTAAAGTGGAAAGACTAAAGTGGAAAGACTAAAGTGGACAGACTATAGTGGAAAGACTATATTGGAAAGACTGTAGTGGACAGAATAAAGTGGAGACTATAGTGGAAAGACTAAAGTGGACAGAGAATAGTGGAAAGACTAAAGTGGACAGACTTTAGTGGAAAGACTATAGTGGAAAGACTGTGGTCGAAAGACTAAAGTGGAAAGATTAAAGTGGACAGACTATAGTGGAAAGACTAAAGTGGACAGACTAAAGTGGAAAGACTAAAGTGGAAAGACTAAAGTGGACAGACTAGTGGAAAGACTAAAGTGGAAAGACTAAAGTGGACAGACTATAGTGGAAAGACTGAAGTGGACAGACTAAAGTGGAAAAACTAAAGTGGAAAGACTAAAGTGGACAGACTATAGTAGAAAGACTATAGTGGAAAGACTGTAGTGGACAGAATAAAGTGGGGACTATAGTGGAAAGACTATAGTGGAAAGACTAAAGTGGACAGAGAATAGTGGAAAGACTAAAGTAGACAGACTACAGTGGAAAGACTATAGTGGAAAGACTATAGTGGAGAGAATAAAGTGGAGACTATATTGGAAAGACTAAAGTGGACAGAGAATAGTGTAAAGACTAAATTGGAAAGACTGTAGTGGACAGAATAAAGTGGAGACTATAGTGGACAGACTAAAGTAGAAAGACTAAAGTGGACAGACTATAGTGGAAAGACTGAAGTGAAAAGACTCAGTGGACAGACTAAAGTGTACACACTGAAGTGGACAGAATAAAGTGAAAAGACTAAAGTGGAAAGACTACAGTGGATAGACTATGGCGGAAAGTCTAAAGTGGACAGACTAAAGTGGAAAAACTAAAGTGGAAAGACTAAAGTGGACAGACTATAGTGGAAAGTCTATGGTGGAAAGACTGTAGTGGACAGAATAAAGTGGAGACTATAGTGGAAAGACTAAAGTGGACAGAGGATAGTGGAAAGACTAAAGTGGACAGACTATAGTGGAAAGACTAAAGTGGAAAAACTAAAGTGGAAAGACTAAAGTGGACAGACTATGGTGGAAAGACTATAGTGGAAAGACTGTAATGGACAGAATAAAGTTGAGACTATAGTGGAAAGACTAAAGAGGAAAGACTAAAGTGGAAAGACTAAAGTGGACAGACTATAGTGGAAAGACTAAAGTGGACAGACTAAAGTGGAAAGACTAAAGTGGAAAGACTAAAGTGGACAGACTATAGTGGAAAGACTAAAGTGGACAGACTATAGTGGAAAGACTAAAGTGGACAGACTAAAGTGGACAGACTATAGTGGAAAGACTAAAGTGGACAGACTAAAGTGGAAAGACTAAAGTGGAAAGACTAAAGTGGACAGACTATAGTGGAAAGACTATAGTGGAAAGACTTTAGTGGACAGAATAAAGTTGAGACTATAGTGGAAAGACTGAAGTGGAAAGACTCAGTGGACAGACTAAAGTGTACACACTGAAGTGGACAGAATAAAGTGGAAAGACTAAAGTGGACAGACTATAGTGGAAAGACTAAAGTGGACAGACTAACGTGGAAAGATTAAAGTGGAAAGACTAAAGTGGAGAGACTATAGTGGAAAGACTATAGTGGACAGAATAAAGTGTAGACTATAGTGGAAAGACTAAAGTGGAAAGACTAAAGTGGACAGAGAATAGTGGAAAGACTAAAGTGGACAGACTATAGTGGAAAGACTAAAGTGGACAGACTAAAGTGGAAAGACTAAAGTGGAAAGACTAAAGTGGACAGACTATATTGGAAAGACTATAGTGGAAAGACTGTAGTGGACAGAATAAAGTGGAGACTATAGTGGAAAGACTAAAGTGGAAAGACTAAAGTGGAAAGACTAAAGTGGACAGACTATGGTGGAAAGACTAAAGTGGACAGACTATAGTGGAAAGACTAAAGTGGACAGACTAAAGTGGAAAGACTAAAGTGGAAAGACAAAAGTGGACAGAGTATATTGGAAAGACTAAAGTGGAAAGACTGTATTGGACAGAATAAAGTGGAGAGTATAGTGGAAAGACTAAAGTGGACAGAGAATAGTGGAAAGACTAAAGTGGAAAGACTAATGTGGACAGTCTATAGTGGAAAGACTAAAGTGGACAGACTAAAGTGGAAAGACTAAAGTGGAAAGACTAAAGTGGACAGACTATAGTGGAAAGACTATAATGGAAAGACTGTAGTGGACAGAATAAAGTGGAGACTCTAGTGGAAAGACTAAAGTGGAAAGACTAAAGTGGAAAGACTAAAGTGGACAGACTATAGTGGAAAGACTAAAGTGGACAGACTATAGTGGAAAGACTAAAGTGGACAGACTAAAGTGGACAGACTATAGTGGAAAGACTAAAGTGGACAGACTAAAGTGGAAAGACTAAAGTGGAAAGACTAAAGTGGACAGACTATAGTGGAAAGACTATAGTGGAAAGACTGTAGTGGACAGAATAAAGTGGAGACTATAGTGGAAAGACCAAAGTGGAAAGACTAAAGTGGAAAGACTAAAGTGGACAGACTATAGTGGAAAGACTAAAGTGGACAGACTATAGTGGAAAGACTAAAGTGGACAGACTAAAGTGGACAGACTATAGTGGAAAGACTAAAGTGGACAGACTAAAGTGGAAAGACTAAAGTGGAAAGACTAAAGTGGACAGACTCTAGTGGAAAGACTATAGTGGAAAGACTGTAGTGGACAGAATAAAGTGGAGACTATAGTGGAAAGACTAAAGTGGAAAGACTAAAGTGGAAAGACTAAAGTGGACAGACTATAGTGGAAAGACTAAAGTGGACAGACTATAGTGGAAAGACTAAAGTGGACAGACTAAAGTGGACAGACTATAGTGGAAAGACTAAAGTGGACAGACTAAAGTGGAAAGACTAAAGTGGAAAGACTAAAGTGGACAGACTCTAGTGGAAAGACTATAGTGGAAAGACTGTAGTGGACAGAATAAAGTGGAGACTATAGTGGAAAGACTAAAGCGGAAAGACTAAAGTGGAAAGACTAAAGTGGACAGACTAAAGTGGAAAGACTAAAGTGGAAAGACTAAAGTGGACAGACTATAGTGGAAAGACTATATTGGAAAGACTGTAGTGGACAGAATAAAGTGGAGACTATAGTGGAAAGACTAAAGTGGACAGAGAATAGTGGAAAGACTAAAGTGGACAGACTTTAGTGGAAAGACTATAGTGGAAAGACTGTGGTCGAAAGACTAAAGTGGAAAGATTAAAGTGGACAGACTATAGTGGAAAGACTAAAGTGGACAGACTAAAGTGGACAGACTATAGTGGAAAGACTATAGTGGAAAGACTAAAGTGGACAGACTATAGTGGAAAGACTAAAGTGGACAGACTATAGTGGAAAGACTAAAGTGGAAAGACTAAAGTGGACAGACTAAAGTGGAAAGACTAAAGTGGAAAGACTAAAGTGGACAGACTATAGTGGAAAGACTATAGTGGAAAGACTGTAGTGGACAGAATAAAGTGGAGACTATAGTGGAAAGACTAAAGTGGACAGAGAATAGTGGAAAGACTAAAGTGGACAGACTTTAGTGGAAAGACTATAGTGGAAAGACTGTGGTCAAAAGACTAAAGTTGAAAGATTAAAGTGGACAGACTATAGTGGAAAGACTAAAGTGGAAAGACTAAAGTGGACAGACTAAAGTGGAAAGACTAAAGTGGAAAGACTAAAGTGGACAGACTATAGTGGAAAGACTATAGTGGAAAGACTGTAGTGGACAGAATAAAGTGGAGACTATAGTGGAAAGACTAAAGTGGACAGACTAAAGTGGAAAGACTAAAGTGGAAAGACTAAAGTGGACAGACTATAGTGGAAAGACTATAGTGGAAAGACTGTAGTGGACAGAATAAAGTGGAGACTATAGTGGAAAGACTAAAGCGGAAAGACTAAAGTGGAAAGACTAAAGGTGACAGACTCTAGTGGAAAGACTATATTGGAAAGACTGTAGTGGACAGAATAAAGTGGAGACTATATTGGAAAGACTAAAGTGGACAGAGAATAGTGGAAAGACTAAAGTGGAAAGACTAAAGTGGACAGACTATAGTGGAAAGACTAAAGTGGACAGACTATAGTGGAAAGACTAAAGTGGAAAGACTAAAGTGGACAGACTAAAGTGGAAAGACTAAAGTGGAAAGACTAAAGTGGACAGACTATAGTGGAAAGACTATAGTGGAAAGACTGTAGTGGACAGAATAAAGTGAAGACTATAGTGGAAAGACTAAAGTGGACAGAGAATAGTGGAAAGACTAAAGTGGACAGACTTTAGTGGAAAGACTATAGTGGAAAGACTGTGGTCAAAAGACTAAAGTTGAAAGATTAAAGTGGACAGACTATAGTGGAAAGACTAAAGTGGACAGACTAAAGTGGAAAGACTAAAGTGGAAAGACTAAAGTGGACAGACTATAGTGGAAAGACTATAGTGGAAAGACTTTAGTGGACAGAATGAAGTGGAGACTATACTGGAAAGACTAAAGTGGACAGAGAATAGTGGAAAGACTAAAGTGGACAGTCTATAGTGGAAAGACTAAAGTGGACAGACTAAAGTGGAAAGACTAAAGTGGAAAGACTAAAGTGGACAGACTATAGTGGAAAGACTATAGTGGAAAGACTGTAGTGGACAGAATAAAGTGGAGACTATAGTGGAAAGACTAAAGTGGAAAGACTAAAGTGGAAAGACTAAAGTGGACAGACTATAGTGGAAAGACTAAAGTGGACAGACTATAGTGGAAAGACTAAAGTGGACAGACTAAAGTGGACAGACTATAGTGGAAAGACTAAAGTGGACAGACTAAAGTGGAAAGACTAAAGTGGAAAGACTAAAGTGGACAGACTCTAGTGGAAAGACTATAGTGGAAAGACTGTAGTGGACAGAATAAAGTGGAGACTATAGTGGAAAGACTAAAGCGGAAAGACTAAAGTGGAAAGACTAAAGTGGACAGACTAAAGTGGAAAGACTAAAGTGGAAAGACTAAAGTGGAAAGACTAAAGTGGACAGACTATAGTGGAAAGACTATAATGGAAAGACTTTAGTGGACAGAATAAAGTGGACAGACTAAAGTGGAAAGACTAAAGTGAAAAGACTAAAGTGGACAGACTATAGTGGAAAGACTATAGTGGAAAGACTGTAGTGGACAGAATAAAGTGGAGACTCTAGTGGAAGGACTAAAGTGGAAAGACTAAAGTGGAAAGACTAAAGTGGACAGACTATAGTGGAAAGACTAAAGTGGACAGACTATAGTGGAAAGACTAAAGTGGACAGACTAAAGTGGACAGACTATAGTGGAAAGACTAAAGTGGACAGACTAAAGTGGAAAGACTAAAGTGGAAAGACTAAAGTGGACAGACTATAGTGGAAAGTCTATAGTGGAAAGACTGTAGTGGACAGAATAAAGTGGAGACTATAGTGGAAAGACTAAAGCGGAAAGACTAAAGTGGAAAGACTAAAGGTGACAGACTCTAGTGGAAAGACTATAGTGGAAAGACTGTAGTGGACAGAATAAAGTGGAGACTATATTGGAAAGACTAAAGTGGACAGAGAATAGTGGAAAGACTAAAGTGGAAAGACTAAAGTGGACAGACTATAGTGGAAAGACTAAAGTGGACAGACTTTAGTGGAAAGACTAAAGTGGAAAGACTAAAGTGGACAGACTAAAGTGGAAAGACTAAAGTGGAAAGACTAAAGTGGACAGACTATAGTGGAAAGACTATAGTGGAAAGACTGTAGTGGACAGAATAAAGTGGAGACTATAGTGGAAAGACTAAAGTGGACAGAGAATAGTGGAAAGACTAAAGTGGACAGACTTTAGTGGAAAGACTATAGTGGAAAGACTAAAGTGGACAGACTATAGTGGAAAGACTATATTGGAAAGACTGTAGTGGACAGAATAAAGTGGAGACTATAGTGGAAAGACTAAAGTGGACAGAGAATAGTGGAAAGACTAAAGTGGACAGACTTTAGTGGAAAGACTATAGTGGAAAGACTGTGGTCGAAAGACTAAAGTGGAAAGATTAAAGTGGACAGACTATAGTGGAAAGACTAAAGTGGACAGACTAAAGTGGAAAGACTAAAGTGGAAAGACTAAAGTGGACAGACTATAGTGGAAAGACTATATTGGAAAGACTGTAGTGGACAGAATAAAGTGGAGACTATAGTGGAAAGACTAAAGTGGACAGAGAATAGTGGAAAGACTAAAGTGGACAGACTTTAGTGGAAAGACTATAGTGGAAAGACTGTGGTCGAAAGACTAAAGTGGAAAGATTAAAGTGGACAGACTATAGTGGAAAGACTAAAGTGGACAGACTAAAGTGGAAAGACTAAAGTGGAAAGACTAAAGTGGACAGACTATAGTGGAAAGACTAAAGTGGACAGACTAAAGTGGAAAGACTAAAGGGGAAAGACTAAAGTGCACAGACTATAGTGGAAAGACTAAAGTGGACAGACTATAGTGGAAAGACTAAAGTGGACAGACTAAAGTGGAAAGACTAAAGTGGAAAGACTAAAGTGGACAGACTATAGTGGAAAGACTATAGTGGAAAGACTAAAGTGGACAGACTAAAGTGGAAAGACTAAAGTGGAAAGACTAAAGTGGACAGACTATATTGGAAAGACTATAGTGGAAAGACTGTAGTGGACAGAATAAAGTGGAGACTATAGTGGAAAGACTAAAGTGGAAAGACTAAAGTGGAAAGACTAAAGTGGACAGACTATAGTGGAAAGACTAAAGTGGACAGACTATAGTGGAAAGACTAAAGTGGACAGACTAAAGTGGAAAGACTAAAGTGGAAAGACTAAAGTGGACAGTCTATAGTGGAAAGACTAAAGTGGACAGACTAAAGTGGAAAGACTAAAGTGGAAAGACTAAAGTGGACAGACTATAGTGGAAAGACTATAGTGGAAAGACTGTAGTGGACAGAATAAAGTGGAGACTATAGTGGAAAGACTAAAGTGGAAAGACTAAAGTGGAAAGACTAAAGTGGACAGACTATAGTGGAAAGACTAAAGTGGACAGACTATAGTGGAAAGACTAAAGTGGACAGACTAAAGTGGACAGACTATAGTGGAAAGACTAAAGTGGACAGACTAAAGTGGAAAGACTAAAGTGGAAAGACTAAAGTGGACAGACTCTAGTGGAAAGACTATAGTGGAAAGACTGTAGTGGACAGAATAAAGTGGAGACTATAGTGGAAAGACTAAAGCGGAAAGACTAAAGTGGAAAGACTAAAGTGGACAGACTAAAGTGGAAAGACTAAAGTGGAAAGACTAAAGTGGACAGACTATAGTGGAAAGACTATATTGGAAAGACTGTAGTGGACAGAATAAAGTGGAGACTATAGTGGAAAGACTAAAGTGGACAGAGAATAGTGGAAAGACTAAAGTGGACAGACTTTAGTGGAAAGACTATAGTGGAAAGACTGTGGTCGAAAGACTAAAGTGGAAAGATTAAAGTGGACAGACTATAGTGGAAAGACTAAAGTGGACAGACTAAAGTGGAAAGACTAAAGTGGAAAGACTAAAGTGGACAGACTATAGTGGAAAGACTAAAGTGGACAGACTAAAGTGGAAAGACTAAAGGGGAAAGACTAAAGTGCACAGACTATAGTGGAAAGACTAAAGTGGACAGACTATAGTGGAAAGACTAAAGTGGACAGACTAAAGTGGAAAGACTAAAGTGGAAAGACTAAAGTGGACAGACTATAGTGGAAAGACTATAGTGGAAAGACTAAAGTGGACAGACTAAAGTGGAAAGACTAAAGTGGAAAGACTAAAGTGGACAGACTATATTGGAAAGACTATAGTGGAAAGACTGTAGTGGACAGAATAAAGTGGAGACTATAGTGGAAAGACTGAAGTGGAAAGACTAAAGTGGAAAGACTAAAGTGGACAGACTATAGTGGAAAGACTAAAGTGGACAGACTATAGTGGAAAGACTAAAGTGGACAGACTAAAGTGGAAAGACTAAAGTGGAAAGACTAAAGTGGACAGAGTATATTGGAAAGACTAAAGTGGAAAGACTAAAGTGGACAAACTAAAGTGGAAAGACTAAAGTGGAAAGACTAAAGTGGACAGACAAAAGTGGACAGACTATAGTGGAAAGACTGTAGTGGACAGAATAAAGTGGAGACTATACTGGAAAGACTAAAGTGGACAGAGAATAGTGGAAAGACTAAAGTGGACAGTCTATAGTGGAAAGACTAAAGTGGACAGACTAAAGTGGAAAGACTAAAGTGGAAAGTCTAAAGTGGGACAGACTATAGTGGAAAGACTATAGCGGAAAGACTGTAGTCGACAGAATAAAGATGAGACTATAGTGGAAAGACTGAAGTGGAAAGACTCAGTGGACAGACTAAAGTGTACACACTGAAGTGGAAAGACTAAAGTGGAAAGACTAAAGTGGACAGACTCTAGTGGAAAGACTATAGTGGAAAGACTGTAGTGGACAGAATAAAGTGGAGACTATAGTGGAAAGACTAAAGCGGAAAGACTAAAGTGGAAAGACTAAAGTGGACAGACTAAAGTGGAAAGACTAAAGTGGAAAGACTAAAGTGGACAGACTATAGTGGAAAGACTATATTGGAAAGAAAGTAGTGGACAGAATAAAGTGGAGACTATAGTGGAAAGACTAAAGTGGACAGAGAATAGTGGAAAGACTAAAGTGGACAGACTTTAGTGGAAAGACTATAGTGAAAGACTGTGGTCGAAAGACTAAAGTGGAAAGATTAAAGTGGACAGACTATAGTGGAAAGACTAAAGTGGACAGACTAAAGTGGAAAGACTAAAGTGGAAAGACTAAAGTGGACAGACTATAGTGGAAAGACTATATTGGAAAGACTGTAGTGGACAGAATAAGAG